>JAOXOE010000256.1:4825771-4875317 GCA_028565055.1 Phoeniculus purpureus | reverse complement strand
GAGTGATTCTGATTGTATAACTTCTCCAGTGAAGTGATCCTGCTGTGGCAGGGGGATTGGACTAGATGATCTTTTGGCATCCCTTCCAATCCCTAATGATTCTATGACCAGGGAGGTTTTGACTGCTCCACCCCTGGAAGTGTTCAAGGCCACGTTAGATGGGGCTCTGGACAACTGCTCTGGTGAGACATGACCCTGCCCATGGCAAGGCTGGGAACTGGATGATCTCCGAGGTCACTTCCAGTTTAAACCATTCTATGATTCTATGAAGATTATTCTGAAGTGGTATATGGCACCAACTGAAAAAAATTACTGAGAAGCTGTTACCAGCTCACAGGAGGGTGAAAAACACAGTACTTGTGCAATAACTTTGCTCTGTATTTAGTCTATCTGAAATATTTGAATCAGTCACTTCCTATATCAAAATACCGTGTACCACTGCAGTACTTTGAACTTTAAACAGCTGGGATTCAAACTGAGGACCTTCTGCTTCTAAGATTGATGCCATTTCCATGGCAATGAGCCAGCCAGATATCCCTTCCCACAATACTACTCACCAAAGTAATGTTTGGAATTCAGAACTTGTGTTATTGTCAGACTTCCATTATCACCATGTTTTGAGGTTGTTTCTCCAACCAGCTACACAGCAGAGTCTGTTACCCAGCTTGCTGGTTGTTTGGGATGAGTTATAGACATTTCATTTTCCATCTTTATTTGTTTTCCTCCTTTTCTCTCTCAATAGAGTAGGATTTAATTTTCATGGCATAGGGTGTTTCACCTGCTCTGGAAGGAAGAGGGGGAAAAGATGGGGAGGAAAAGACTCCTGGCCAGTTTTTGATCTTTTAAAACCATTTTTTTTCCTATTAATAAGTTCCTTATCTTTACTATAAATTGCTAGATTTTGCTTTCAACCTTGAAAGTAACAAGCAAAACTAGCACAACCACTAGCAACTTCAAACCTGCTCTCACTGTTGTTGGCTATTCAGCAGTCTAGGAAAACACTATGAAGCATGCAGCACTCTTATTCCAAAGTATTACCCTGCTCTTCCTGAGACAAGAATGACAAAAAAATTCCTTTCAAAAATCTCTAGCATAACAGATTTACAAATAAGTTGCAGTAAAACTGCAGTGAGATGCCAGCAAGGCTACTGCTGCTTTTCCTACAAAGTTTGATGAGGAGAAAAGAACAGACGCAAGCAGCAGCGTGTGATGTCCAGGGAGACACAGAACCTGCACACCCAGGAGAGGTGCTGTATAAAATGTGCTAACGTGTAACAGCAAAGCATATTGAGATGCTAAAACCAGGACTGTCTGGGGCATCGTGCTTCTGTTTCCTAATGGTTATGGATTCTGCGGAAATGCTAATGTTTGCACTAAAGGCCCTCTCAGCAATATTTTGCAGCCTGAATAAGTCTTTATTTTGAATTGTTTAATTAGTTAATGAGGTTGGGGAGAAGTCCATCTTAGGGATCATTAGTTAAGACTTTAAAACATGGAGACTGAAGACAATTACTGTCTGAGGGAGTAGCAAAACTTCCCCACTTGTCAGCCAAACACATAATTACACCAAGTGCAGGAACTGCACCAACAGTTGCTGGTATCAAGGTCCAGTCCTGTGCTGGAGAGTGTGCAGGTTCATCACCTGAGGCACCTGCCTGGAGCCTCTTACAGGAGTCATCTCCACACCTTCACTCCCAACCATCCAAATCCATGGAACAGTGCTGACACACATGGAAACAGCACAGCTCACAGATCTGATGCAAGTGTTTCCTCTGTTAACGACCCCAAAAAGTCAATCTACATAACATGACAAATGGGACAAAGTGGACAATGTGCCTAATGTTCAAGTGTCTTTAGTCATAGGAAATGTTAAGCTGCACTAACAAATGCACAAAATTTGGATTTAAAAGTCCTGATTAGTTAAGCACAGAGTTTAGCTTCACTTGATAATACAACTACCACAAATTTTAAGTAAATGTTTTTATAACTCTGTTTTCCATTTCTGTTGTCCACATGACCATTTTTTTCCATCATGGCACTGTAACAAGATGCCAGTTTTATGAAGAGTGGTGGAAGGCAGAGACAAGAGCTGAGTAACTCCAAAACACAAAGTTAAGCTATCCCAGTGTAACACATACATCAGCAAACAGTTGCTTAGTCCTTAAGGATCTGTGTAGAGTCTATGCTTGAGGCCAGGCTGCTTATACCTGTAGCACTTCTTAATAACTAACTTTTTATAAACTATTTACAAGCAGAACTTTAATATAAAGTGCAAATCTAAGCCCCATTACAGGAATAAACAAACTGTTCCAGGAGACCAGTTACTTTAAGAGTTTAATATAACATGAATCTGTAGTTTTTCTAGAGCAGCTAATTTAATAAAAGTCTGTACTTACACACATAAACACACGCAACCGGTTCGTATTTGATGCCATCAGCTACATGTCACTGGATTATGACACACTGTTCATAATGCCAGACACAGGTAGGTCTCTTAGGGGATTATGTGGGACAACAGGGGAGTTAACTGCTACTGTGAGGGCTCAGCTAAAAACTCCAGTGCAAACACAATGAAACCCAGCTGGAAACAAGCTGAGAAGGAAAAGAAGGAAGTGATTGGGGAAGAAAAATACTCACAGAGCAGCCTGAAAAGAGCATTGCTAACATTGGGGCTCTTGAACAGCGGTGTAATAAGACTCAATGCTGGCGTTTCATTCCATTCCATTTCTTGTTTTCCCAAAAAAGAGTTAGTGGGGGGAACGAGGCTTTTGCCTGAGCCAGGGTACAGAACTAGTTCAGGGAAGGTCAAAAGAGGAACTAACAACTGCTTGTCACATCTGCTTTTGCTAGAGCAAGCTCACTGTATGCTACAGTTCACGGAAAAGCCTGTCTCTTTTTCTTTTGTTACCTCTAAAAGCCTCATCATGAGCATCTCTTCAGCAAATGAGGAAGTGTGACCCCAGCTGATATTATTTTTACATAGAATCCAGACAGTTTTAAACTTCATGGAGAAAACGACATTTCTTGAAATAATGTACATATTAAACTGCTTTTCACCTCTTATTTCTACTCTGTGTAGCTTAGAGAAACTCAAACTAATTGCAGCTTTCAGATCTTCATGCCTCCTTCAGTCGTGACCCCCGGTGTCTCTATTCCAATTACTAAATTTCCTTTCTGGTCGCATGTCGTCATTGCTAATACTACCAGCTCTTCTCAGAAAGCTGCTTCCTTAACAAAGTGACTAAGGGCAACACCTTCAGGGTTCTGAAAGATACCAGTTGCTCAGTTTTGATTTCTTCTCTCTCTAGATTTCAGTAACCTTTCAAGAAAACACTTCCTTGTAGACCAATACTAGAGGAAACAAAGCCAAGTAGTAAAAAGCCAGTTCACAATCCTTATGGGGATGAGCAGATGTAATGGGCACTATGTTGCAAATAACTTTAACAGTTATAGTAAAACAGGCAGGAGAAACAAAGGTGTTCCTTGAGTTTTCAACACCACCAAGAAAACCCCAATCCCTGACGCTTACTGTAGGGGCTGGGGTGTTATACCAAAACCAATTACCTAGAGGCACCTCATTAACACCAGAGTATCCTTCGGTCACAGCTCTGCTGAAATAAGGCTTTTAGCAAAGGGAGTTCTTTTGCAAAAATAAAACTAGAAGTAAATTCAAGCCTGAAAGTATTTTTTCCCACATCCCTTTTTCTGTAGCTACTTCATACACTTGTTTTGTTCTCTGGATCAAAGCTTCCACTTAGGGTTTGATCTAAGTTTCGGAAGTGTCCACAGCTAGAGAGGAGCTTTTTTCCTGAAATCCTACTGATGGACACAGATCCTTGAAGAATTTTAGCTACAATAGCTTTGTCCAGTATTAAACAATCATGGGTTTAAACAAACAGAAAAGCAAACTAAAACCCACACCTACTGGTGTTGAGAACATCAACTGATTCCCTTTATCAGCAAACTGCAGCACATCAAACACAATACAGCAGAAACAGAACAATCTATTTATTTGAAAAGTTTCAGATAATTTGTAGAGAGAAACTCAAAATCCTGTTTACATTTTAACAGCATCATTGTACTTACAATGGCATTGGAATCCGGGCATTTAGATCAGAACAGTGATCTCATTAGGTAGTGTGAGTAGATACACCTAGATCGAAAGCGTTCCAGGATTTGGGATGAAACCTATTAAATTACTGCAATTCTTCTACAGTTCTCATTCAGTTCTGGATGAAGTGTTTTGTCTTCCACAGAGCAAACCACAGATATTTTGCAAAACAAGCATCTACATTTTTCAGAAGCCTATTTCTCCAACAAACTGTCAAGTAACTTCACATTAATCATTTATTTTTTGTTTGGCAGCTGAATGCAAACTAGGTAAAGAAAAAAAAACCCCTTCAGTTCAAGCTGAAGTGAATTTGAATGGGTTTAACTCTAAATTTCATTGAGCCAACAAAACCCAGACTTCCAAAAATTAAAAAAACCAACATCGTTTCACTTGACATAGACATTCCCATTGATAAAATCAAAGTCAAACATATATAAGTCAATGACTTACTACTTTGCAGCCCAGGGAGGACACCCAGAGAATGGGTAGAAGGTCACTATTCTGCATTCATCCAAGGAAACTGCAGTCTATCCCTCACTACTTCTTCATGGTGAATCACAGGACAACACCTACAGGTAGAAATATTGTTCTCACTCTCCTCAAATCATAGTTTAAGTGATAATATTACAACAAAATTTAAGCATTTCCTAGGAACAGACTCTCCCACACATCTACCTCCAACGCATCCACACAAATCCTCTTCTCTTTAGAAAACTAGATCAGGTTTTCTACAAATAGAACTCCCCCAGAAAAAGAGTAAGATCAAGGCAAACCCACATGCTGTTATCAGGTTATTGAGGGTACTAAAGAGCCTTAATTGCCCTGATGGGCCACAACTGGGATTCCAACTGCCTTGCCCCTGCATGGACTGACTGTGCTTTTGGCTCTGGCCCTGCCCCATGGTTGTACCCTATCTGTCTCTCAGCCTGTGCTCCTGCTGGGGACTTGGGGACTGCTGTGTGGTACCATAGTGAGGGAGCCACTGTCCTATCCCTGCCCTGCTCACATCCTCTTTGCTTGATGCAGCAGCTTGTGCCAGAACTGTCCCCAAACAGAGACCTGTAGCTGAGCTGGGAAACCCCACAGTTCCCTCAAACCATGGGGCTCAGCCTTCCCTCTCTGCCACAGAGAGCATAGTCTATGAAGGAGGAGAAAAGAGTTGTTAACAATATCATAGAAAATTAAGTTATAGTAACTTCTGTCATAATACTATAAAAACAAAGAAAAAGAATGCTTTTTTGAGTCTTCCACTCTACAGAGATTATATTCAGCAAGTTGCCTCTCTCCAATTTGATTAGGAAAGTTTACAAGGTCACAGCAGAGCACAGACTATCTGCAATCCAGAAATGAGTCAGCTTGCAGAGCACAGAATTGGGATGCCTTGTCGGAACAGTCTTGTCCTAACACACTGAAAGTCTGGGCTGACACATGGAGTTTTAAGTCTACAAAGCATTTTCAGAGCTGATGTAATTATATTTGAAGTCTTAACATGATCTAAACTGCTTTTAAGCTCCATCAAAAGCTTGTGGTGGTCCACACAACAAACCTCCCTAGTACTGTAAGCCAGATATTAGTCAAGAAAAAAGTTTTGTTTTAACCTTTCCCATTAAATACTCTGAAATTTAATCAAAATCACCCACTTTTTTTTTCCATTTGCAATTTTAACGGCAAGGGCACATCACAAGTCATGGGAAAAAAATTGCTGCCACTAATTTCAGCTCATTCCAGTAATGACCAAATGTATTTCTCTAGGAACAAGGGCCTCAACATTGCTGAGAAAAATACCTAAATACAGCACATGCAACAGTGAAATTTGCTTCTATTACTTCAGATCAAGACACCAGGTGAGTCATAAATGCTCAGTGACATTAAGTTTTCCACAGATGCCAAAGCTTTGACTAGTAAACTGTAAATTTAAGAACGCCAGAAAACCCCACTTGGCCAAACTGAATCTTTTGGTTAGCGAAGGTGATTCCAGTGATATAATTTTATTAGTTCTTTACTACTTCCAGAAATGAGCAACCAAACCAAATCAGGACCTCCAAATCACAGAGGATTTTGCAAGGAACCACATGAGGAAGAGAAAAGATGAACAGAGATAATGCAAAGATCAGTGTGATAAAACAAACTATTTCTTGCAGAGAATGTGCAAAGCATCACATCATGATCAGACTGAGCTTAAACAGGAGACAGCTGAACAGTGAAAGTCCTCCTCTTCAAGGTGAGTTCATCTGACACACACACACAACTTCATGGTCTGAAATAATGCTGTTGAATCTGGTGGCCTCCTGGGTAAACTGTATTGTGTGTGCAAAGATTATTTTCATTAAGAAATGGTAGAGCCAGAGCTGGAAAGCTGGCAGTAGCCAGAGTCTGCTCTGTTCCTGCTACTACCACAAGCAAGAGCCCCATCCCACTACTTCCCATCATTTGCACCCTTTCTTTGAATGACAGTCCCCAAATAAAGATCCTACCTGACTAGCAGTTAACAACCAGCTTGTTAGTTAATAGCCTGAGGGAATCTGAGGGTCTTTCATGCTCTAATACTCTGTTCATTAACTGTAGTAACAACCAATTTCAAGGTGATTATTGCTATTATAAGCTGTGATCAATTTTTTAAACATGTTTCCATTTTTATCCAGCTTAAATCTGGTGCAGTCAAGCAAGGGGAGCAGCTGTGCTGAGAATTAGACTTTTCCCCAGATTAATATCTGATTTGCCATCAAAGAGAATACAGGACACATTCTGTTAGGTTCCTAATTGTTTCTACCATAAACCTCCACCACACTGAAATATTATCCCTAATAATTTTTAGTTTGAACTTCCTATACATAATCCATCTGACTAGATGGTCCTCAGCAAAAGCCGTTAAAGCAATTTGTTTCACTTACATAGAGGAATAAATCAGTGCTTAATTATCTGTGGTTTATTATTAACAGCACTGGTGAGCTGACCATATGCCATGACTTCATCTTTTCACACAGAAAAATGAGAATATACTGATTGTTTTTATTATGTCTTTCAACACTCAGCCGGGGTTCCAGTGAAATGAAAATGGAGAGTCTTGCAATGTTACTCAATGATAAATAACAACATTCTATAATCGTTTGCCCTTGCTTTTAGGATTCACCTCTACATGCTCTTTTATCGCCTAGCACCTCTCATGGCGGGAGAAGACAGGATTCTAACTTTGGTAGATCCAGGAGATAGATGACATGGAACACAGGACATTTCTTTGTGGACCTTTAAATATAGGAGCTTCAAAACATGGTGTACATTCAGCTCCAGAATGCTTGGGATGCAGTGTGCATTTAATGTAAAGAGCAGAAAGACATAACTTCCTGGTTTCTAGGCTTGAGTTTGTGCTGCAAGCCCTTATGAAGTGAGTACAGTCCCAAATAACACAGGTTTTGATCCTCCACCAGGGCAGCCTTAAATCTTTAGTAGACACAGCGGCAAAATAAAACTTCCTTGAAAACATTACAGATTGATTAACTGCTTTGGAATGAGTCCAGCTGCCCAGACTTTCTCCACTCCAGATAGTCCCAAAAAGAGGCAAAGATTCTTTGAGGTGCAGACCTGGCAGAAATGGGCAAGACCTCAATTCAAGTAACAGCAAGTGGTTTACGTTTGTCAGGAGTGGAGAGCCTTCAAAATCAAAAGCACCTATTAAGTTGTTCCCTTTTGGGAACCTCCACTCAAGGGGCTGTGAGATCATGGTGCCCCCACACAGGAGCATAAATGTCAGCATTACTTCGGTACAGAACCCTGCTGTACATCAAACCATGAGCTCAGAGCCCGGGTTCACCTGCACCTGGCATTGGCAAAAGAGGTTGGCTTGACTGCTGAGGAACCTCCACTACTTTTTGGGTACAACCAGTACTCCTGGATCATGCACAGCTCAGAGATCCAGATCATGACTAAGCATTTTAGGAGGTCATGGCACTGATGTGTGATGTCCTAATCAAAGCACTACCGACACAGGCCAGCCTGGAGATAAGGAAATAAAACTAAAGCTCTGCAAAGTCAAGATGTGATGATGATGATGGTTGGTTCTCCTCTGCAAAACCAGTTGCAACTTTAAAACAAATCCCTCTGGGTTACTAACTCCATTGCAAGGGCAAACATCAAGAGGAATGGGAACTGCATGTCTCCTTCAGATTTCCTGTCCCACATATGAAGATGCTGTGTCAGCAGAAAGGATGGCACTGCTTACAAGCGCATCCCCTCTTGTGTCACCCAACAGAGATTCTTAATCTCCCTCTCCTGATGACTTAATCTCCCACACACGTGGAACTGCGCTGAGACCATCTGCTCTCTTCTCACAAGCGGAGGGTAATGGCTTTTGTTCAGCCTGACTCAGCACCCAAAGGAGTTGTTCTTTGTTAATACAGGTGTGCCAGAAAGGGATAGTAGGCCAAAAATCAGGGCTGTTCTTACAGCTAAGGCTCTTGCTCCTCCAGAGAACTGCAGATTGCTCCCTTTTCCCTCCTTCTCCCTGCCACAGCAGGCACTTGCTCATTGTCAGCCTCATCAGAGGAGGCATCACCGAACTTTTCTGGTTGTTTCCAGATCTGAAGCAACCAGGTTTCCTCCCCAGACAGGACTGTCTGAATGAAAATTTCTCTGAGTAGAAGTGAATGTACCCAATTTCCTCTTACTCTCTCAGGACTGTCTCAGCATTCAGTGCTGTAATTGAGGTCTACCTGAGGTCACAGGCTGGTTCTAGGCAAGACCACAAGGCAAAGACAAGTGGCAAAGGGTTGTTCCAGCAGTGTGATAGAAAGGCAGGAAATGGGTAGAGCATTATAAATCAGGCTGGTCATATCCTCCTCCCCATTTCTCTCCCACTACTACACTGTCACGCTCACATCAGGGACATTTTAATCCGTCTCAGTGCATGCAGCCAAGAAGCCTTGAACCACAGTGATTAAACCAGTGTTACGGTCAGGGTGTAGATGACCAGTGTGCATTAACATCCATAATCTCTGTATCTCCTGCCTGTTTGCTGTTACAGGTCACTCATTTAAGGCCTCTGTGGAGACTGCCATCTACAACCCATTTTGTTGCTCCCCAACTCCCTTTTAATTGGCTCTAGACAAACTCTCTGCTGCCTGCCCAAGGATCTTCAGTTTTGTGACAAGAGGAGGAACAAGACTGCTTTGTAATTTGAACAGTGCTCTTCATCCATGGGTCTCGAGGGGCAAAGAATGGAAATGACAGACAGCTACACCAAGGGACAATCTCCACAGGAGAGTTTTCCTAATGTCCAACCTAAACTTCCCCTGGTGCAGCTTCAGGCCTTTTCCTCTTGTCCTATCACTTGTTACTTGATTTTACACATATTCACAGAACATTAGGGAGTGGAAGGGACCTCAAAGATCATCTAGTCCAATCCCCCTGCAACAGCAGGACCACCTAGACCAAGTTGCACAGGAAATATCCAGGTGAGTTTTAAATGTCTCCAGAGAAGGAGACTCCACAACCCCCCTGAGCAGCCCCTTCCTGTGCTCTGGCACTCTTACTGTGAAGAAGTTTCTTCTCATATTCATATGGAACCTTCTATGTTCCAGCTTACATGCATTGCCCCTTGTCCTGTCATTGATAAGAGACTGGCTCCATCCTCCTGACACCCACCCTTCACATATTTATAAACATTAATGAGGTCACCCCTCAGTCTTCTTTTCTCCAAGCTAAAGGCAAACAGCTCCCTCAGCCTTTCCTCATAAGGGAGGTGTTCTACTTCCTTCATCACTTTCGCTGCTCTGCGCTGGACTCTCTCCAGCAGTTCTGTGTCCTTCTTGAACTGAGGTGCCCAGAACTGGACACAATACTCCAGATATGGTCTCACCAGGGCAGAGTAGAGGAGGAGGAGGAGGAGGAGAACCTCTCTCGATCTGCTAACCACTTCCCTTCTGATTCACCTCAGGATGCCGTTGGCTTACTTACATTGCTGGCTCATGGTCATCCTGCTGTCCACCAGGACGCCCTGGTCCCTTTCTCCTACACTGCTCTCCAACAGGTTGGTCCCCAACCTATACTGGTACCTGGAGTTGTTCTTGCCCAGATTTTGCTGCTTTTTTAATCATCACATTCATCACCTGCTGGATTCCCTCTCGTATTTTCCACAGCTCTCAGTATGTCTGTGTGCTACGGTCGATTATAACAGCAGCATACTGATCTCTGGCTGCCAAGTGCTGCTGGTCAGCACTCTAAACTTTTGGGTGGTTCTTTACCCTGGCAGAAAGAGCAGTTTCTAGTGTAATCAGGTCATCCATAAGCAAGGGAAAAAAGAGAAATGGAGATTGTTGACACATATATCTATCTATAGGAGTAATATATCAGCAGAGAAAGAGTGCCTGAGCCAGTTCCTTGGGTGGTGCAAATCACTGGATCACCAGAGATGAGCACAAGGCAGTATGATTCACAGCAGCCTAAGACCTGATCTTAATTTTCCTCAGCTCTGACTCCATGATTTACACTTGTGCTGAGCAAATGACACAGGGTGTCAAATTCTATCAAGCTGATTGATACTGTAAACCAGGCCTAAACGTGCAAAAAATACAAAGGAGTGAAAACTCAGGCCCTGTGTATTCATTAACAGCTCTGTTCCCCAAAGGATGAAGTTGATAACATTGCTCTTCACTTCCAAGGGATGGAAGTGGGTTTGTGACAACTCTGCTCCTTTTGACAGCCCCAGACCATCTGAGTTTGTTTCTTCTCCTCCTTCTCTCACAGCACAAACTCCCTTCTTCCACCTTTGCCCACAAAAAGATATTTTATAAAGGTACGTTCCAAATCTTCCCCCTAAAACTATCGTGTCCCCAGTAAAGCCTCTGGTAACGTCTGCAATCAGCCTTCACCTGCTTCTCTGTACAGAGAACACAGATGGGAAGATAGTCTGCAGTGCTGTCTTTGCAAAATGGGCCCTGTGGTTTCTGGGAGCATCTGCCTGACAAAAGGAAAACCACCTCTGCTATTAGGCTAAAATTGCCTTACGTAGTGTCATTCATCTTGTGTACACTGAAGTAAGGAGCGATGGAGATATATACTCCAGATGTGACCACAGAATCATAGAATGGTTTAGGTTGGAAGGGCCCTCAGAGTTCATCTATTTCCAACCCCCCTGCCATGGGCAGGGACGCCTCTCACCAGACCAGATCCACTATGCAGAGATCCAGCTCTTAGCAGTCTTGTATCCACTAACTCCTCTCCCACTTCGTAACTATATTCTGATCAGCTCGCTTGGGGCTTTTTACCTCATAGAGTAAAGCTTGCTCAAAGTGCCTCTGTTCCAGAGCACTCTCTTTGAAATATGTCTCAGCTTCCAAGGGTAATGAACTCTTTTGTAATAAACGCCTGGCCATAATGTGAACAATACTTGGGCTTCCAGGAACTGCCTTATAATTGCACAGCTCAGTATTGCATGTCAGAGGTTTGCTTCATCTTTAATATTTTATGAAGAAATTCAGATTCTGACAGTAAAAGTATTTAACCCAGAGGACCCAGAACCCTGACTGTTATTTTGTAAAGTAGCTATCCAGCGACACTTTTGTGCACCACCATTATCCCCGGTGCATACTCAGACTCTTTGATACTCTCTAAGTAGACACAACCACATGCTGTCCAGATGGAAACCTGGCTGCATCATTACATTATATTGAAATAACCCAATACCACCTGTTTCTGCTGGGGTTCCTGCCAACGTTTTCCCATAAAACATTTATTTTGCTAATATTGTATTTGGTCACCACAGAAGGACACTTGAAGTTAAAGATTTACCATGTGTGCAGCCAGGAGGAAAACCCTTTTGGAAAACAAAACCAAGAAAAAGCACCAAAGCTCAAGACTAGCAACTGCCTGTTGTTTTGAACATGGATGTTCATTCACCTGAGCACAAGGTAATAATGCTCTGCAGGGACCCAAAACAAACACAGGGTTTTGGCAGTGTATGTCAAGTGAATTATTTGAACTCTGTTGGTACTCTGATATAATTAAAGAAGAACTTTCATGTGTGGAGTGGGACTAATATACAACAACAGTAACAAAAACTCATGGGTTTGGGGGTTTTTTTTCATATTAATCTGCAGCAGTGTAAAATCCTCGTCTCCTTCCTCTCCTCCTCAGCAGATAAAGCAGGTTATCCTCCTTTTGTCTGCAGAAATGAGAAAGGCATAACACAACTCCCAGCCTACTTGGGATGTTTGAAGTATTTATGGGATATCCTCTGCAGCAGTAACAGGATTTTTCATTTGGAAACTGTACTTTTAGAGATATCTTCTTTTTAAAAAAGGGCAAAAACCACTTAGTTTATCAAAAGCATTTGATAAAACTCTTCCCAGTATATGGTCACCCACGTACATCCCTATTACTTTTCAGGGATGATCTTTTCAGTGAAAAAGTTCAAGCAACAACTGGACTTCACATTAAGACCCTCTTCTTACAAGCTTGATGAACAATAAATGTCATTTACAATCCAGTAATCCCAGTATATTCATTGGGAATAAATTATTACTATCTAATTTTAAGAATGGCAAAAGAATGAAAAAATAAAAATGTGAATAGTTTTCCTAGAAACTTTGATTTAATGTATTTAAGACTTCTCCAATTATATTAAACTGGAAATGTAGCCAATCAAAAATCTAACAGAGAAAATCATAGTAATTAAAATGAAGTGTATAAAACCAGCTTCAAGTTCACTTGCTTAAATTTGTTCTAAATATAGCCCTGGCCATTTTATCACATCTGAGAAACTTTTCTAGGTTGTAAAAGAACAGGAATTGAAAGAGAAAGGCATCAGCCATGAGTTTGGCCTCATTTTGTTCTCTCTCCTTTTCATCTCCATTCCATGTTCCATTCCCAATAAAATTTCTCGATTATAACCAAATCCCTGGCTTCTGACATGAAAGTAGTTTCCATTTTTGCCTATTTTGAAAAAATTCAACTTAGAACCTGCAGCCCCTACAGGAATTGATTAACTATTACAAGCAAAGTCAAGTCCCTGTTCAACAGCTCCTATTGATGGACCCATACCTTCCCCAAAGACAGGTAGGTAGATAACAAAGTGATCCATTTCACTGCTTATTTGCTCTATACAAAAGCAACTGAGGCAGAGTGAATCCTGCTAAGCTTTTGTTCAACGTAGGAAATACTGGATGATCACCCTTTTGTCCTTTTTTATGAAGGCAGTTGACCTTTAAATTGATATGTCCTCCAAAAAAGATGGTAATCACTGCTCAAAGGGATACTGAATGTGCTGTTGCTATTCCAGAAGATCATTGCCTATTAGGTATTATTTGATTTTTGAGGAATCTGAAGTTGAGCATTTGATTATAAAAAAAGAAAATAGTATTTAGTCTGCTCTGGATGCCTGTACTCTTCCCTTTGTAAATCGCAGTGATAATCAGAGTTATAGGCTGGCTGTAACATGAGTATCATTTACACATTTGATCTCTGCTCAGAGAGCTACCTTAAAAGCTTTGAACAACATAAAGGAAGATTATGGATGACAACAATATTAAATATTATATGCGTTGCCCATATCACAAGTGTTTTCTTTTAGCAGCTGATGAGTATTATATTCTTCTGTATAATTGTTTTTCTTCTATCAGGGAAAAACATAAGAAAAAATGTTCCAGTGCAGCAGAGAAACTGTACAACGTTCCAGAAAACAGGACACAAGAAGCTGATCTTTCTTTTCCTTATACTTGAACTGTTTCATTTTTTAGGTGACATCACACGCTTCATTCCAGAAATTCAATTACAAGGACAACTGGATGGGTAAAACAGTGGCTAGATGAGCAGGCCCAGAGGGAAGTGGTCACTGGGTTGTACTCTGCCTAGAGGCCAGTGACAACCACATAGAACCACAGTTCATTCCGGCACCTTAGCAGTGACCGGAGGAAATGATGCAATGATACTGAACTGGGGTTCTGGATACACACCCAGGCTTGGGCTGCTCTCAAAAGAAACCTGGACAGGCTGGAGGAAAGGACAGACAGGGAATCTGTGAATTCAGCAAGGACAAATGCAAAGTCCTGCCCAGGAAAGAAGAGTACCTGGACATGGCAGAGAAGGAGGCCAGTCCGTGTTTCACACAAAACACATATCTAACCCCACAGTTTAGAAAGTGTATTCTTACAGCAAAAATCTTCCTTGAGTGCACTACTGAAAAATCTTTATGAAGAAAAACAACTCAGTATGTTTTTATACTTATTTGGTTTAATCCTTTTGAATTTGATGGCTCTTTCACCAAGGCCTGTGTGACAAATCAACTATTGGGTTTTCCATTGGAACTTCCATTTAACCTTCTTGGGCTTGAATTGATAATAATGGAGAAAAAGAGACTGAGGGGTGACCTCATTAATGTTTATAAATATGTGAAGGGTGGGTGTCAGGAAGATGGAGCCAGGCTCTTCTCAGTGTCATCTAATTATAGGACAAGGGGCAATGGACGTAAGCTGAAACATAGGAGGTTCCAGATAAATATGAGAAGGAACTTCTTCACAGTGAGGGTGCCGGAGCACTGGAAGGGGCTGCCCAGGGTGGGTTGTGGAGTCTCCTTCTCTGGAGACATTTAAAACTCACCTGGATATTTCCTGTGCGCCTTGGTCTAGGTGGTCATGCTCTGGCATCTTTTGAGGTCTGTTCCAATCCCTAATGTTCAGTGATTCTGTGATTATTAGGAATTTTTTTTAATACAAGAAGATAACCTAGATGACCTCAAAGTTCTGGTCTTCAGACCTGGTAATCTGGCATTTCCACGCAGTTCCTTTCTAATCAAACACTCCTGATATTCCTCATGAGTGTTTTCCTAGAGTTGGTATCTGGACATACATCCTCTGGCCAAAGCCAATTCAGTCTGACCCTCGCCCTTATTTAGATGTGAGAACTGGTATCTGACCAGTTATTTGTGTATTTTAATGCAGGGCACAGCACTATTACTATTTAAAAGGAAAATACAATCAATTATTTAGGTAGACGCTCAATGCCTAAAGCCAAAATTGTGATTCCTAATCAGACATATTTTTCTGGACTTGTAATAATAATTTGCTGCATGAAAGGTAATCAATACCTACAGATCCAAAGAGCACTTGGCACTGTTGTGCTACAGCTGTTAAGAGTTCACCTTCAGGATAGAGCCTAAGGTGAAAGACCTCACCATCACTCCAAAATGATAAATATTTGTGGCATCGCCACATTGCAGAACCAATTATTATGCCTATAATTACTTGGCTTTTATCTCTCTTACTCCTGACCAGCAACCAAGCCTTGTCCAGCACTGCAGAGGCTCCTAATCTCATAGGACTTCTTGCCTTCCTCCTCCCTTCTAGTTAGTGTCCATGACTTCTTATATGATGTTCCCATGGAGAACTGTTGCCATATAGACCCAGAAGCAGCTGATGAAGTAGTTTCTGTGAGACATCTATAAATAAATCACTGATCTTACTTCATTTGTGACTACATTGTACCAAGATCCCCATGATTAAAAATTTCCTTTAGCAAATAGCATCATCATTTATCCATACTGAGGGCATAACCCAAAATGGGTGAAGTTTTCTTTCCTCCATACTAACAAAATATTAGCACCATTATTATTTATGGCTTTATGTAGGCTGTGCTTCACCAACATCAGGGCCGAATTTACTCAGAAGAGGAGAAGTTTCCACCTGAGGTACTACATGAAAAGACCCTGGAGAGATAACGGAAATATTTTTGAAAATTTCCACAGGAAGGACAAGGATAATCTGAAATATTTTATGAATTCCTACAACAGATTATTTGTATTTCATCATTTTATTTATAGAATTTAAGCTGTGGGCTTTTTATTGTACCTTAGTCAACTGAGACATGAAACTACATGCCTACTACAGGCAGTGATACGAAAATGTAACCATTTCCGCTCCAAAATCTCTAAAGTGCTACTTTGCACTTAAAACTGAAATAAAATCACCCTAACATGCTAAGTTATTATTTACACTATTTACTCAGATATTTGTCTATCTGTAGAGGAAAATTTAATAAACATGGCTGTATTTTCCTACTGAAATGCAATACTTAACTGAGATTATATGAATGGAATCTGATCGACTGAAAACCCTGTATGAACTCTGCTATCACCATTGCTTTGGTTTAAAATCAAATCTTCTGCGATCTGCAAAAGGACTGACCATGATACTAAGGGAACAGTGAGTCTTGCACTCCAGATGTGTAGGACACTTTAATTTTCTTCCTACCTATATTTCACAGTTGCAAAATCAATTGCCTTCTGTAAAAACTCCTCCCATGACCCTCACATCTTAGATACTCACCTTGGGATGGTTTGGAGATGCCCTTTCTCTTTGCAGTGACTAGAAAGAGTCAAAACAAGTGGCTCAGACAACTTTTAAAGAGCTAAAGCTGGAGAGCAATAAATCCAACCCAGAATTGAGGAAAAGGTCAAACCCAACCAGCAACCAAAGAAAGCAGCAATACCACTACAAATAAACATGATTTGTAAAATATATATGCAACCAAGGAACATCACTAAAGTCTTCACTTATATAATCCTCTGGCTACTGTATCTCAGCATTTCAACCCAAACTGCATCGCTGCAGGAAACCTTAGTTTTGCAGCTGGACAACACAGGAAAAAAGCAAGGAGTTGGTTTCAAAAGCAAATTCAGGAGTCAAATGGTTTGTTCCCACTGACTTCCAGCAAGAGCAGAGCTTCTCACTAGGACTGAGAAAAGCTTGACTGAAGGTATCCAACAGAGTGACTGCAGGGCCCAGTTCCCCACAACACACACACACACACAAAAAGAACGGAGAAGATCAAGGGGATCCTTGTACTCCTCTGGACAATAGTCATTCTTTTTCAAATCCTACTTGAAGGAGTCTGCCAAAGGAAATAGCTGAGACAGGGCTAGAAAATAAACTAGTCCTCCCCAGCCCTGCAATAAGGCCCTTTATACCAGAACTCTGAAGGCAAGAGAAGTTGCAACCTTGAGTCTCTTCACACCATTGGATTAATCAAGATTAAAGAAATCCCACTACAGAAGCATCACCTTTACATACAGCTTTTGGGAGAGAACCCTCCCCACAGAAATAAATCTGGAACAGCCATTTATTTCTATTTTTCTTGTTAGTATTATTTTATATGTCATTGTCAATGTCAGGAGTGGTCAGCACCATGGGATGCAGGGCTCAGTATGTCACCAGCTGATGCTCAGGGACACTGGGACACTCAAGGTGAACACAATGAATGGCAAACAAAGGACAGCTGAGGGCAGAGAACTTCTGTAGGAAGTAGGGCAGGAAACAGAATAAAATACAGGAAATGACCTGGATACAATATGAAATATTTCACTCTCTGGTTCTTCTCATGTTTCCATACAGCCGCAGTAATCCAGAACAAGACTCTTCAGTTTAGGTGCTATTTAGAGTACAGAACAAAAGCAGCCAGTGCAAGCTCTGTGGCAGCACTGAAACTCTACTATCACATGGAAGCAGTGAAAAAACACAGCACCTGGAAACAGCAGGACAGCTGAAGGCCCAGTATAACCAGCCGTGGTTTGAAAACCAGTTCATGTTTCATAGAATCATAGAATCATTAGGGATTGGAAGGAACCTCAAAATAAAAGCAGCTTGAGCAGTATCGACACTGCTGTTACTGCAGCACAACCACTAATACATTGGGAAAGTGGAAACACAACCAGGGTCACGATGGCCATTTTTGTACATCTTCCCCCAATCCTCACCCAACACTTGCTAAATTTCCAGGCTAAGATAACTGACTTGAAAAATGGGTTCGGTTTTGGTCCCCATGATACAAAAAAGATGTGGACAGGCTGGAGAGGGTCCAGAAAAGGGCCAAGAGGATGATCAGAGCCATGTGAAGAAAGGCTGAGAGAGCTGGGTTTGTTCAGCTTTGAGAAGAGAAGGCTCAGGGGGATCCTTGTCCCCATGGACCAGGACGTAAAGCGTGGCTGCCAAGAAGATGGAGACCCCCTCTCACAGGGACTCCCACAGGGATGATGGATCCAAGTTGCTCCTGGGGAGATTCTGATTGGACTGCAGATGGAAATTTTTCACCATGAGAGCTATTAGACACTGGAATGGTCTTCCCAGGGAAGTGGTGGATTCCTCAACTTCAGACAGTTTTCAGGCTCAGCTGGATGGGGTGCAGGGCCACCTCATCTAAACAGGATTTCTTTAGCTTAAAGGGTAGGACTAGATAATCCTTCAGGTCCCTTCCAATCTGGGATACTGTTATCTCAGAAATACCTTATTCCAACTTCCAAATCAGAGAGAAAGGTCTTAATGCCCAAAGATCACCACACAGGGGTGCCTTGGGGCTTTAATTAACACGATGGGTAAGCTAGAGGAGAGTCCCAGCACATCCACAGCTGCAGCAACAGCAAAAAACCAGCTTCTGTTGGTAGAGGGATCCAATCTCTGCCTAATCTTGCAGTGAAAAGTGCTTCTCAATAAGGAGAGGTCTTTTCACACAGTTGGCTTGTGATTTACAGCCCCTCTTCCAGAAGCCACCACATAGCTCTGCAGCTCCCAGACCAGCTGTTGGAGCGAGAAGGGGGATGTAGGCACTGGCACACACATGGGGACATCCATGGCCACTAAAAGGTGGCCATCAAGCAGATGGACCAAAAGATTTTACTGCCTGTTACACCGTGATGGCTGTAATGGTTCTATCTGAGTCAGTCAGATGTTATTCAGGCTTCTCACACCTGCTCCTCTGCAATTCACAATCACTAACGAGCCTGTAAAAATAAAGTGCTCTGACAGAAAGGGGGGGAAAAAAAGAGAATATTGCATCTTCCCAAAGAAATAAAGGTCAATCGGATTTCCAATAAGGAATCATAAAGCCCTTATTTGTTCTATAATGAACCTTAACATTGAGGTATCTGGAGGGTATAATCAATAGAAAAGCGTTTCCCTTTTGTGGTTACATTACCATATGGAGTAATTCTGCTTCTCAGCAGAGTACCAGGCATTTGCATCTTTGACAGCAAAGGACAAGCTGAGTTATTGAAAACAGTCCATTACTCACTTTTATTAATTGGTTTCTCATTTGTTTCTAAAACCAAGGCATGAGCACATTCGTAAAGTCTATCCAGGACTAGAAGGTCACACTGAAGGGTGTTTGGTTTGGATCAGAAAGTAAGTCTCTGCTCTGGTGAGATCCCACCTCGAATCCTGCCTCCAGCTCTGGTGTCCCAAACATCAGAAGGACCTGGAGCTGTTGGGGTGAGGCCAGAGGAAACCACAAAGGTGATCCAAGGGCTGGAGCCAAGACTCCTGTGGGGACCTTACACGTGCCTTCCAGTCCCTGAAGGGAAAGATGGAGAGGGACTTTTCCCAAGGGGAAATGGTTTGAAACTGAAGGAGATGAGGTTCAGACTAGATCTTAGGAAAATGTTCTTCAGCACAAGGGTGGAGAGACTCTGGAATCAATTGCCCAGAGAGGCTGTGGCTGCCCCCTCCCTGGAAGTGTTCAAGGCCGGGCCGGATGAGGCCTCAGTCTGGTTGAGAGGCATCAGTGCCCCTAACATGGGGTTGGAGGAGATGAGCTCTGAGGTCCCTTCCAGCCTGAGCTATTCTATGATCCCCTTTAATAACTAATATCTGCCACAAGGGTACCACTGTCAATAAACCCGGTATAGCCCTACTGTCAGTACAGAACTGAAATTACAGTAAAGTATTTCAAAATCCATGCTTAGGTCAGGCAAAAAACCAACAACAAAAACTTTAGAAAAGCGTAAAGAAATAAGAAGAAAAATTGAAATGAGAAGTAAATCATCTGTAGCTCTTCATCTGTCAGAATGCACATTTGCATTTCTTGCTTTCGACATTCCCATTTCTTTTTTCGTGCTGGAGAGACTAGAAGCACTGAAAAATGTGGGGGTGGGTTTTCTCATTCATTCACAGGGTTTTCCCAAACCTGCTGGAGACCTTATGGTATCACCCAGTTTAAGATGAGCAGCAGCTTCCAACCTCTGGCTGGGTAAGAGCAGGGAAGAGGAGAATTAAAAAGTGAAAACTCACAACCATGAGACAATTCTATTGAATAAAAAAATGAGAGGGTAGTTGTTTTATTGATTCTTCTTGTACTTCTGTAAAATAATCTGGTAAATCATGCAAAGACAACTTCAGGGGGCAAAATATGGGCCTTGGTGGGGGAAGAACACAAAGGCATCAAACTCTTTGTTCATCATCCCTCTTTGACCTGGGAGCTGGGGGGAGCAGAGACAGAGCAGTTCCACAGCCCCCAAAAGCACAAACGCCTCTGCCAGCCCCTGCTGTGGTGCTGCTGCTGGTGAGCTCTGCCATTGACTTGATGGACCACTGAGACCAAGGTGCTACAACTAGAGTCCTACAGGGGCAGCAAGTCATTTCCAGAAGCGTTCCTCTCCACTGCAGAGAGGGACCTTGGGGTCTTAGTGGACACCAGGCTCCCCATGAGTGAGCAGCGTGCTGCAGCTGCACAGAGCACCGGCAGGGTGCTAGGCTGCATTAACAAGGGCATGACCAGCAGAGATAAACAAGTCCCACTCTACTCAGACCCCACGTTAAGTCCTGTGTCCAGTCTTGGTCCCCACTACACAAAAAAGATGTGGACAGGCTGAAAAGGTCCAGAGAAGGGAAACGAGGATGATCAATGGTCCAGGCGCCCTGCCATATAAAGAAAGGCTGAGAGAGCTGGGTTTATTCAACCTTGAGAAGAGAAGGTTCATGGGGAATCTCATCCCCATGTTCCAGTACCTAAGGAGTGGCTACCAAGAAGACAGTGAGTCCCTTTGTACAAGGAGTCCCATGGAAAAGACAAGGGGTGATGGGTCTGATTTACTCCTAGGGAGATTCCCACTGGAATCCCAAAGAAAATTCTTCACCTGTAGGACAATTGGTGGAAATCATCCCCCAGGGGAAGGGTCAATTGCCCTACACTGGGCAGTTTTCAGATCCATCCGGACAGGCTGCTGGGACAGCTAATTTAAACTGGAATTCAGCTGGATAGGTTGGATTGAGTGATCCTTGAAGTCCCTTCCAACCCGGTATCCTATGAAACTACAAATCTACAAATTCCAGATTCTTAGAGCTTCT
The DNA here is from genome assembly GCA_028565055.1 of Phoeniculus purpureus. Taxonomy (NCBI): domain Eukaryota; kingdom Metazoa; phylum Chordata; class Aves; order Bucerotiformes; family Phoeniculidae; genus Phoeniculus; species Phoeniculus purpureus. Next base: position 4,854,107 of record JAOXOE010000256.1, on the reverse strand, counting down.
AAAACCAAACCACTAGAACGTGCAATCTACCTTCTTCAGAGGGGAAAAGCATTCATCTTTACTTCTCCCAATTCTTTTCTTTAAAACATGAGATTCGATACTGTTTAGACCCCTCCATGCTGCAGATCATGTATGCAAATCATTACACAAACACTGACGTCCAGGAACATCATCCCCACCTTCTTCTTTTATGTGTTGGAGCTTGAACGGCGGGTTCAGAGTCACAGAAGCAAACCCCATTTGAATTTCTAATCAGACCCAGTGCCGAAGTTCAGGAAGTTTTACCGCTGTGCACTCAAGCATTTCTAATGCTCCGTGTGCTGTAGATGTTTTTAGGAAGAAGGATGGAGTGAAAAGTAATGAAATTAAATACTTTGCTGCAGCTCAGAACTTCATGCTTGAACAGGCTCCAGAACACAGAAGGTTTTGCCTTGTCTTAAAGTAAGAAAAAACATTTTCCATAAACTTCTGGTCTGCCCTGCTTGCAAATCCTCCACCCAAGGAACCTCCAAAGGCTCCAAGGCCGTATGGTCACCGCTGGGAAGTTTTCCTACCACAGTTATTTTTCCCCATTATATTCCTGTGGATGGCTGCACAGCCACAGCAAAGGACAAGCAGCATCTATCAGGCCAGATTTGTTGAATCAAGAGGGAACCACAGTGGTGGATGTCGATGCAGAAGTGTCTTTCCACCTATGGGTGAAGAATTCTTACCCACCCATCTCTGAATATTTATGGCTGCAAAAGCAGCTGCACCAGAGCCAGCCTGTCTGCACCGTTTCACCCTGAAACATCCCTCAAGACTTTGCCTTGTCATCTTTATTCACGCTTCAGAGAGGACACGCTACTCAGAATGCAGGTGGGTTTGTGTTAGACACTTGTACAGCCTTGGTTACAACAGTGTGCAGCAGATAGAGCTTCACTGTCTGGAACCTCCAAATCTGAAGTACAGGGTGAGTCAATAAACTGCAAAAAGCCATTTGGAAGAGCTGTGAATGTGGATTTCCTACGACTCGGGCAGCTGTGACTGCGTTATTGGAACAGTAGAGGAAAGGATGGAGATTCACACCCACTGATACCAGTATGCAGATGGCTGCAGAGCAGAACCAGCATGGATACCGAGCACTGGTCACATCAGCATGGCTGCCTCTCCTAAAAACCATTTTGTTTCACAGACTCACACAATCTCTTTGCTTGGAAGAGGCCAGGTCCAATCATTACGAGAACAGGCTGAGGGAGTTGGGGTTGTTCAGCCCAGGGAAGAGAAGACTCTGAGGGGACCTTAGAGCTGCCTTCCAGTACCTGAAGGGAACCTCCAGGAAGGCTACAGAAGGACTTTTCCCAAGGGGATCCAGTGACAGGCCAAGGGGAAATAGTTTGAAACTGAAGAAAAGGACGTTCAGACGATCTCAGGAAGAAGTTCTTCAAGGGTGAAGAGACTCTGGAACTGATTGCCCAGAGAGGCTGTGGCTGCCCCCTCCCTGGAGGTGTTCAAGGCCAGGCTGGATGGGGCCTTGAGCAACCAAGTCTGGTGAAGAGGTATCGCTGCCCCTGGCAGGGGATTGGAGTGAATGAGCTCTGAGGTCCCTTCCACCCTCAGCCAGTCTACAATTCTATTAACCCAGTACTGTTAGATCACCACTAAATCATGGTCCCTTAGCACCACATCTCCATATCCTTTAAATATCTCCAGGGCCAGAGACTCCACCACTGTCCTGGGTAGCCTGTTCTAATTGCCAAGTGCAGAAATTCTTCCTAAAATCCAGCCTCAACTTCCCCTGGTGCCGCTTGCAGCCATTTTCTCAATTCCCAGGCTGTTCTCCGAGCATGGCTGCAATAGCAGAAGTACACATTTCTCTAAGGAGGAACGAGCTGCTCCTTCCAGAGCTCTGATTTTACACGTCATTCAACAAATATCATCTGCGCTGCCGTCCCTGGCACCCCACTGCTGGTGTTCCCATAACAACAGAGGCGATGGCTCCACTGCACTCACTCTGCTCACTGCTCAGTTACAGCTCAAGCAAAGAGCAACCAGATCTGCTAAATACTTCCAGGATCTTCAAGGACCAGATCCTTACCCAAAATCACAGTCTCACTGAGAGAACGGTGAGGCACTGGAACAGTTTAGGGGTTAGTCGCCCCAAATACCTTGAGACTCCATAAGCAGACAGAGACCTTAGAGCTAAGAGAAGATTAAGTTTTTTTTTTTGAATTTTGCTCTTCAGTTTGAGAGGCTTCAACACATGAAATCAGAAGTTAATTCTCACAACAGAAAAAGCCACAAAAGCACTGATGTTCAAATTTTTCTCTCTCTTTCTTATTTTGCTTAGCTTTTTTGACTGCAGGTGAGACCATCTTCACCACCTGAGTGATGCAGGTGAATGTTTCTTGGGCTGGAATACTCAGGACACCCTCGGTATCCCAAGAGTGGCCTGTTTGATAAACCACAACGTGCTGCTTATAATCATCAAAATACACTGAATTAGTCTAATTATCCTGAAATTAACCTAAAGATGTACAGATTCGCCAACCTGAAGCTGCTGTCATCTCTTGGAGTTAGATTTCAGCATAGTTTGTGCCACGCACTTATTCTGCACCCATGATGAGCCCCCAAGCCAGCACGGGGACAGCCATGGGTCACCAGTTCGACCGTGGGAGCCGTGCAGTTGATGTTACAGGGTGGATGGGAGGTAACCTGGAGCACAAAACTGCGGTAAATGATGGAGAAACACCAACAAGCAGCTTGTATTGCCACCAGCTGGAGATCAGCAATGGCCTGGAGACTGCAGGAGCATGGGAGAGCCCCAGTGCTGCTGCCAGCTCTGGGGATGTGGGTGGATGATGCAGTTACATTTCGCATCCATAAACTGACAGAAGTGTGAGAGGAGCTCTGCTTTGCAGCGGTCTCTGCCTCCCTCTCCTGGCCTGTCCCCAGACATTGTATAAATCCAAAACTTTGGTGCAACGTTAAATCAAAGCAGTGAATAGCTGCATCAGGATATCGGGGTATTTGTACAGTCAAGATGCCTAGAGCCTACAGACCAAAGCTGTGGGGCCCCGAGGAAATCCCTTCCATCATTAACCTGCCAACACAGCACAGAGACTTGCAAAACCAGACTGGGCCACGGCCTGGCAGCTGTGGGAACCATCCAGCAAAGGGAAAGATAACAGACAGGGCAAAATACCACTAATCCCTGCTGGAGATTACAGACGCAGCTCTCAAAGCCCAACAATTTCTACTCAGCTTTTCTTAAGGGAAACAATTACGATCACTGTCTCATTAATCAACTTAAACTTATTACAAAATGCACTGCCCAAGGGATAGGAGAGCATCAATCGAAAGCCTTGATTCCCTAATTCAATCAACAGGAACCCAAATTCAATCAGGAGGAACTTGTTATAAGGCTCAGTGGAAGTTAGGCACAAGAAAATTCATCTCTCCACAAGGAGCACTGTGCACATCCCCAGGTAACTGGGACCAGCTGGGTCAGAAAAGCTAAAAAGGAAGGAGGAAAAAGAGAAGAAACTACTAAAAAAACCCCCCAAACTAGCTCCAGTCTACACTGGCATTTTCACATGGATAAACATAAATCTAAGCTTCATCATCAGGATCAGACTTCTAGATGTGTCTGGAATCACACAAACATAGAATATATAAGGCATTGGAAAGAAAGATCATCCAGTCCAATCCCCCTGGATCACCTAGATCCAGTCACACAGGAACACAACCAGCCAGGTTTTAAACATCTTCAGAGAAGGAGACTCCACAACCCCACTGGGCAGCCCCTGCCAGGGCTCTGGCACCCTCACTGCCAAGAAGGTCCCTGCCACATTGATGTAGAACCTCCTCTGCTCCAGCTCACACCCACTGCCCCTTATCCTATCATTGGGTGCCCCTGAGCAGAGCCTGGCTCCATCCACCTGACACCTGCCCCTTCCATATTGATCAACATGCATGGGGTCAACTCTCAGTCTCCTTTTTATCCAAGCTCAAGAGACGGAGCTCCCTCAACTTTTCCTCATCAGGGAGATGCTCCATTCCCTTCATCATCTCTGTGGCTCTGTGCTGGACTCTCTTCAGCAGCTCTGTGTCCTTCTGGGACTGAGGGGCTCAGTACAGGACACAGCATTCCAGATGTGGTCTCGCCAGGGCAGAGCAGAGGGGGAGGAGAAGCTCTCTCCATCTTCTAACCACCCCCTTTCTGATCCACCGCAGGATGCCAATGGCCTTCTCGGCCACCAGGGCCCACTGTTGGCCCCTGGCCATCCTGCTGAATATGGCAGAACACTCCAGATCAATGCAATAATTAGCATTAGATGCAACTAGATTCAAACACTTGAGAAGCTCATTGGTTATTTCAACTTTCCTGGGCTTACTTGCCATCACTTGAGTTATTTTTCCATAACAAGTGATATTGCATGGCGAGAGAAAGACACAATGGCACTCATTTTGGCTACCTCTGATTCTGTGCTAACAGATTTAATACTTGTTTATATTAAATATATTGTTATATTAAACATGGTTTTATGTTTAATGTATTCTTACATTGAGTATTTTAATATTTATTTTATATTCAATATCTTATATTGCATTTTAATTTATGTATGTTTTTATGTGTTTATATATTGTATATGTTTACTTATTTTTTCTATTGCCACATTTTATAGAGGTATAATTTTTTCCTATTTTTTTCTGTATTTCTATATATTTTTATATATTTCTATTTTTATATTTTTCTTTTTATTACTTTATATATGTCTGTATTTTACATTTAAGTATATTAACTGTATTGACTGTATAAAGATCTATTTCATAAATCCACAAAACTTCAGGAAACAAAAAAAAAAAAAACAAACCCCCACACACTTCCAAACTGCCTTTTACTGGGATTCCTGTGCCTAACTCTTCAGAGAAGTTAATCCAATTCAACCAATTGTGAGTGTTAAATTACCCTTCTCCTTCATTCATGGTTTCTCTTGAAGATAAAAGATTTTGTTTTATCTGCAGAAGCAGCATTTTGCTGTTTACAGAAGATAAATCCTGGCTCATCCCTCCCTCCCTGCAGCTGCTGTTCACAGCTCTGGATGCACCTGCTCTCCTCACCCCAGTATTTCCTGCAGCCCTGATTCTTGGAGGAGGGCAAAGGAAGAAAACCACAGCTTCCAGCTAAGAAATTCCATCTCTTTGTAGGGGATCTGACCAAAAAGTCTGTTTCCTAGTTTTCTTTTCCTTTTCGTAAGCAACCAGCTCAGCTGGGGGGTCCCCCATACCAGTAGCCTGAGGAATTCAATGGAAATTTGAGTGGGTGGCTCATTGGTTTTGGAGTCAGTGTGTTATCAGCACATGAACAAACACACCGCAAAGGGAGAAATAAGAAAAACTGAAAACAAATTGCGCTCTGCTCTGCAACAGGCTGCTGGATGGCCTGAGGTGAATATAAAAAAAAGAGAGGGGAGGGAAAAAAATAGAGGAAAAAAAAAGAGAAAAAAAAGGTAAAAAGTAAAAGGAAAAAGGAAGGCTGTGTCTCAGAACACATACTGAAAAATGTATTACTTGATTTAACCAAAAATTCTTTTACTTAGACCCTTGAGAGCAAGCCGGGATCCATCCATCTGCTGCTTCTGGAGCACTTTCTCCCAGCACTGCCCGACACAGCAGCCACTGGGGGACAGCACCACTGCAGAAAGGCCACTCCAAATGTATGTATGCTTTTCAAAATAATATATAATTATTTTCATAATAATATATAATTGCTGTATTTCTATAATATTCATGAATATATAATTAAAGTTATTGCATTAAATAATTCTATTATTAAATTGTTTTTTAAATAAGTTAAATTCTAACTTGTAATAGTAAATTACATTCTAATGGATAATAAATTAAATTCTACCTTATAACAATATAAAAACTAATTTAATCTTTATTAGTTTATTTTTTAAAGAGTACATACATTTTCAAACAGGATTATTCAAACTGTGGGTACTAGCCACAGCTGTAATGGAGAGCTGTGTGTGAGAGGGGCTTGATTTTTTACTTAGATTTTTATTTAAGCCATGGATTCAGCCATCTTATTTTGTTTTAAAGTTCTTTGCCATCAGTGCCTCCCCAAGAACTAAAAAGAAAGTAAATTTCTTTGCAATCCTAAAAATGACATTTGGATGTAACCTGTTGTTTGACACAGAGCTGGAATCATCTGGCGCTAACACAGCCCTTCGAGCATCCCCTGAGCTTTAACACAGCAGGGAAAATAAGACAATTGTCCTGGCAACCTGCTGTTGCAAAACCCAGCGAAGCCAAAACCAACCCTTCAACTGTTTCTGGAAGGAATCTCATCAGGAAATATCTGGAAAGACTTTGCTGCCTCCAGACAGACTCTCCCTTGGAGGGCAAACTGCAGGTCAGTGCCTGAGCTCTGCAAGCCTGGGAAACAGGGATAAAACAGTAACTGAACCTGCCCTGAGTTCTGTGCCGCCACAGCCAGGCCACCCCTAGCATTTCCAGCTCATTTGAGGGAACTGAGGTACCTTTGCATTACACTGCCCCTGCCCTGTAAAGAATCCCTGAGGTTGGAAAAGACCCCTTAGATCATCCAGTCCAACCCATAACCCAGCTCTGATAAGGTCACCACCAGACCAGATCTCAGCACCACAGCTAAACAGGGATGGGGACTCAATCCCCCTCTCCCTGGACAGCCTGTGCCAAGGGCTAAGGACCCTTCCCAGGAAGAAGTTTCTCTTCATGGCCAGCCTGGGGCAGCTTGAGGCCAGTACCTCTTGTTCTATCCCTACTGACTTGTGAGAAGAGACCAGCCCCACCTCTCTACAGTGTCCCTTCAGGTAGCTGTAGAGGGCAAGAAGGTCTCTTCCTTCCAGTCCATTCAGGCCAGCACAAATACAAACTATACTACATCCCCAGCTAAGCACACAAGAACTGGTTTATCATGGAAACATGAGGTGTCTGCACTGGACATTTGTCAAAGCAGCCTTGAACACTGAAGGAAAAACCCAGACCAGCAAACCCAAGGGATTCCCCAGGGATTTGGGCAGAGCAGAGTGGTACACAGAGCTTGTCCTGCAAACTGCAGCTGGGACAGAGAGCAGTTATCTGCAATCCCAGCCCCTCCAGTCACAGCTGTGCTTAGACCCAGCATCACAGACACCACCACATCACGGGATGCTGGGACAGGAATGAATGAAACCCACGGGCTGTGCAGAACAGAAGGAGAATTGTGCATGAACAGCGAGTAACCCCCGAGACCTCCAGGCTGCACACCGCTCAGAGAAGGGCAGAGGTGACCCTTTTTCCCCTCCCTGACTGCACAGAACAGAATATCACATGGTTCCCAGAAGCGCCAGCATGGCCTAATGCTTCATAGGCTCCTGCTAGCCGCTCTGCCTGCTGCTGCTCTCGCTTAGCTGTCGCAGAGTCACTGCACTCCTGGGCTATTTCTGGCAAAGCCAAGGCTGAGCTGTTTGATTTTTGCAGCCCCTGAAGCTCACTGAACCTTTGTTTCAGAGCCTGCAAACCCCAGCTAATAATAAGTGCCTCTGTAAGACAACCTGCATAGCTCAGACAAGGGGCACAAACTATTTTTATCCACACAGAAAGGTGCCGCAGGGAGAACGAAGCTTCATTTTGCTGCAAGCTCAGAGCATCAGACACTTTGTGCATTGCCCTTTGCAAGCCTTTACAGACGCAATGCCCTGAAATTTAACTTACTGCCTTTGTTAACCATGTAGGTGAGGGCAGACTTTGCAGCCTCCTCAGGGACTGGCAGTAGTACTGAGCTCACGAAGCAGAACGTGTTGTGCTGCAGACAGTGGGGACAGATCGTTGTAACCTGGCTCCAGCACTAAAAGCCACTGGTGGATGTTAATCACCTGGACTGGAGATCATAAAGTAATTGGGTGACCAAGAAAGAAGGGAATAGTAGAAATACAAATATATTTAATTACCTGAAATTTACTCTCAACACAACAGGCAGCGAAGCCCAACTGGCAGAGCAGCACTAATGCAGAGCTTGTAGTGGGATGAATGAATTGGATAATTAACCAGGCTGGCAGCAATTTGCTCCAAGGTCACCATCTCCAGCTGCTTTACTGGGGTGGCTAAGAAGTGCTTTTTGGACACCGTCTCACAGAGTGAGGCTGCAAACCAGCCCAGAGCATCAGCTGATAGCACAGTCCTCCTCTTCAACCCACTGCCCTTGCAACACTGCAATATTCCCTGTCTCTTCTGCAGAAGATCTACCAGACCTTCTCTCTCCTAACTCGTTCTCCCTTTACACAGAGGTTTGATGACACATTGTCACTGCCCAAACATCCCTTCTGCATCTGATACAACTTCATAGATTGTAATTCATCCCCTGGCAGGGTAAGACAGAGATACTCAACAATGCTTTGGCTCTGCAGGGTTGGGTTGGCTTGGAAATGCTTTTGATTTCATCACTGCAGCCACTGCAGCAGCCAGGATGATGACGTAGGGAAGAAACAACTCAGCCTTGCTCAGCTGATTTGAAGTCACCTGAATTCTCATCTGAAATATCAGAAGGATTTTACTTGAACATAATCAGGCCATCAACATCTTAAAAACATCCACTTACTCACTTTCACAGCTCTGAACTACCTCTACCAAAAATCCCCACCTTCCAAGAAACAAGATAAAGGCAAAGATCCTGCTTAATGCCTTTTGCTCCTCTTTAACAACACCCAGCCACCAGAACCGCCTCAAAGCCCCCCTAAAGAAAGGAGGGATCGCTAATTTGGGTTTGGAGCTGCAATCTCATCACACACATGTGTTTGGTTCATTATTTTGGTGCTGGTCTGGTTTTGAGCAGATTAACCTCATCTACATGGATTCACCCAGTACAAGGGACTTTCTCACAGGGCAGAAGTGATGGAGGAGTTCCCTGCCCATGGTGAGGGTGAGAAGCAAAGCCCCAGCACTGGGAATCACTGCAAACTACTACTGCATGTTTAATCCGATACCAGCAGTCCTTAGATTAGGACTGGATTTAGCTGCAGTGTAAGTCCAGCTTTCCCTAATTCTTTAATACCCAGACACCCAACACTCCCGTTTTTGGAAAATGATGATTTCCTCCTCTTTTCCAAGCAGGTACAATCCAACACCCTCAGGACACCATCTACTGTCTGGCCATTCAAAGCAGCTGAGCTCTGCTGTGAAGACCCCTAACCCATCACCTCTGCCACACATCATCATTCCCATAAGCTTCTCTGGTCTGAGAAAAACACAAACTAGGAAAAGCTGATCACCAAATCACAGAGTTATTGAGGCTGGAAAAGCCCTCTGACCTCAGCCAGCCCAGCCCAGGACCTGACATCACCCCAGCAGTCAGACCAGGGCACTAAGGGCGACAGCCAGGCTGGCCTTAAACACCTCCAGGGATGGGAACCACTGCCCTGGGCAGCCCAGTCCAGGCTTTGATCACCCTTTCTGTGAGGAAGGGCTTCCTAACATCCAACCTAATCCTCTCCTGGCAGCCTCAGGCCCTGCCTTCTTGTCCTGGTGCTAGCTGCCTGGGAGAAGAGCCCGACCCCCACCTGAGTACAACCTCCCTCCAGGGAGTTGGAGAGAAGGAGAAGGTCCCCCCGAGTCTCTTTGTCTCCAGGCTAAACACCCCCAGCTCCCTCAGCCTCTCATCAGCCTTTCCCTCCAGTCCCAGACACCCAGCCCTTTCCGTTATCCCCTGTTCTGGTCACCGAAATGTGGTCTCCATTGATAACGGTTGGACTTGATGATCTCAAGGGTCTTTTGCAACCTGAAACAATTCTATGATTTCTCATGCACTTCCCAGTAATATTTCTAGAGCATTAGCCGGTTGTTGTGTTCTGTGCCCCTGCCCTTCAGTGCCCTGGGTCACCTGTGGCTCCCCAAGCAAGAGGTAATGGTGCAGTATCTGTGTGATGAAAAGGAGAACACTGTAAAGCAATAAAAGGCATCAACAGCTAGTGAGCTCCATCCACAAGGCCCTGACCACTGCTCTCCTCCTAGGGAGCACAGCACTACCTAATGAAGTGAAGAGAGAGATAAATGTCACTTTATTTTATCCCTAATAACAGCTCATTTCACTGGATGGGAAAGAAAAATATTAGTGATCTTCTCATTTCATTTCTGTGGCCCTTTAATCTATTCAGCTCAGGCAGGAGCACATCATCTGTCAAAGAGGATTTTAACTTATTGCCTTTCCAGGCAGAGGTAAATGACTTTTCCTCACAGTGCTGAACCAGATTATCCTGTTTTCCCCTAAAACGCGAAGCCCAACAGGCTTTGGAGTAGTTGGTTTCCACTTTATTGTCAACTCAGAAAACCAGGGGTTTCATCCCAATAAAAATGACACCAGCACACACTGGAATGTATGATGTCCCTGCTGGGTGCAGGGGGGTTAGACTAGATGACCTCTGGAGGTCCCATTCAGCCCTATGATTCTCTGATTCTGAGCTGACAGCGAACTCCTCCGCATGTTCTTAAGCACCGCAGCGATGAGCACTGAGGTTCATGCTGGCTGCTTTCAAGCTGCTGTAATACCAGGACGTAAACCCAGACGATAGAATCACCCTGAGGGAACAGGAACCTTCAAGGGCAGCAGATTTAGTTAAAGGGGGAAAAAAGATGAAAATTAAAGCAATGTTCCTACCCGTGCCATTGAATTTGTTATGAAACACAGTCAGGCCCTAATTTTGTAATGCTGCAGTGAATCATTTCCTATCCCAGGTTTCTGCCTGCTGGCCAGCAGTCCAACAGCTCCTGGGACTCACACTGAGCACCACAAATCTGTTGTTCAAGAGCATCAAACTCTTGGGGGTCACCAGTGACATCTCAGCTCACTCACATCACACCTGCTCCTGCTTCTGGTCTCCTCAAAAGTAGGGAACCTGCTCGCACACAGACCTAACCTGCTGCTGGGTCATTAAACGAGGCTGTTGCCATCACAGAATCATAGACTGTATGGGGCTGGAAGGGACCTCCAAAGGTCATTTAGTCCAATCCCCCTACAACAAGCAGGGCCATCACTCACCAGACCAGACTACCCAGAGCCCCATCCAGCCTGTCTCTGAATGGCTCCAGGGATGGGGTCTCCACCACCTCTTCAGGCAGCCGGTATTGGGAAGCAACCTCCCCTCACCACACATGGACTTCTCACAGGAGAGCAAATAAAACAACCTGTTGCCATGAAAAATTGATTACTAACGCACACAGGAAACCCCAGGGACTAAGTGCCGAGGAACACGTTCCCAGCCCCAATTCTGTGTGGTCTCAAACCAACCCACCCAAGCACATTTGATGCTACAACTATGAACAAACCTCTTGTGACAGCTCTTCCCTCCCACGCCAAGCTTTTGGAAGGAAGGTGGAACTGTCCCACCCTCTGCTTCATTTCAGCTCCAGGTATGAAACTAGGTCCTGTTTGCTTGGCATTTAATTAAATGCTGGAAAAAACACACAAGGGGCTCAACAACAAAAATTATGAGAGCACAGATGGGGAAAGTTCACGTCCTCAGCCTCATCCTTAAAGGTCAGAGATTTTCTTCCACATCTTTGGAGAGGCTACGGTTTTCCTTATAAGTTCTTCCGCAGTTGCCAAATGCATTTAGTTCAGCAATTTTCCAAATGCCTGAGATCAACCACATCAGTGAAGTCCTCTTAAAGGACTGGGCTATAAAGGAGTCATTAGACAGAGCCATCCTCCACACAGAGATGCTGTTAATTGGAGACAAGTGCTTTTACTCTACAAATCAGTGGTTTGGTCTTAAAAGGTCCCCTCCCACCCCAAATGCTGCTCAACATCAAGCCCATAGCCTTGCTTTCCAACTTACCCACTTGGAGAAGCACCTTGCTGCTGCAGAGAAGGTGCTGAAAGGAAACATCACAATTGTTTGAAATCTTAGGATTTGAAACCTGACAAATGGAAACAAAACCAACCCCAAACCTTTCAATTTATATCAGCAAAACTTCCAGCGTGAACCTGTGCCAGACTCACATTCATGCTTCGGATTGTGCCAGGGGAAGTTGAGGTTGGCCATGAGCAGAAACTTCTTCCCAGAAAGGGCCATCAGGCCGTGGAACAGGCTGCTCAGGGAGGGGGTTGAATCGCTATCACTGGATGTGTTTCAATGTCATGGAGATCTGGAGCTCAGAGACAGGGTTTAGCAGTGGGTTGGGACAGTTGGGCGAGTGGTTTGACCTGATGATCTTCAAGGTCTTTTCCAGTCTGAATGATTCTTAGTCCAAGAAAGATCCTCCAGCATTGCCTGGCAGACAGGACATTCAGCTGAGATGGGGAAGACTCACAACTCTGGTTATGAAGATGACCAGTTCCCAGTTCCTCCTTTTTGAAATCACCAGCCAAGCTGGTTCAGGTGAAACCCAACCGACCTGCGTGACTTGCCCAGGAAATGAAAACCTTTTTCTCTGTGCAATCCTAGGCAGGAATTACAGCCCAACTCTTGACATTACCCTCTCTTGAAAGGTGACTGCATCCCTAGGCGATGCTGACAAATCTTCCATGCATCAGGCAAATTTAATGCCTGAACAGCAGGGATTCACTGCCTTGGGGACCTGGAGCTTAATTTGCACTGGTACTGCACTGGAGTGATAGCTGCACTATTCCCTGTGCTCAGTGCAAATCAAAAACCCCAGGCCATTGCAACAAACACATCCTAGCAAACAAATCCATTAAGGCACAGTAAACTTGGAAGGGGCAATAGTACAGTAGGACAGGATAGACAGGAAAACTCATTTTAAAGAGAGCATGGAATCACGAAATCATAAAGGTTGGAAGAGACCTACAAGACCATCCAGTCCAACCATCACCCCAACCTCACCCTGCCCACTAAACCCTATTGCCCAGGGCCACAGCTATTCAGTTGCTGAATCGCTCCAGGGACAACAACTACCCCCTCCCTGGGCAGCCTGTTCCAACCCCTGCCCACCCTGTCAGGGAAGAGATTTCTCCTGATGGCCAACCTAACACTCCCCTGGCACTGCTTGAGGCCATTTCCTCTTGTCCTGTTGCTGGTTACTGGGGAGAAGAGACCAATCCCCATCTCTCTCCATCCTCCTGTCAGGCAGCTGCAGACAGCAACAAGTTCTCCCCTCAGCCTTCTCTTCCTCAGACTAACCAGCCCCAGCTCCCTCAGCCTCTTCCCATCAGCCCTGTCCTCCAGACCCTTCCCCAGCTCCATTGCCCTTCTCTGTACCCAGCTCCAGCCCCTCAATATCCTTATGCAACCTGGTGTAGGTGATCCTGCTCTGGCAGGGGGATGATCTTTCAAGGCTCCTTCCAATCCCTGATGTTCTGTGGTTCTTGGATTGAGGCGCCCAGAAATGACCCCTGTACTAGAGATGGCGCATCACCAGCACTGAGTGTGGCCTCCTACAGAATGTACAAGAAAACTTCAGAAGTTAAAGACAGATCAAGTAGTTGTGCAAAGGGCAAAAGAGCTCTGGAGCAGAACTCCCCCAAGTCAACCCTGTTTAGACTAACAGTGCAATTACCATAGCACATCCAAAGGTACTGTGCCAATCTGCATAACCCATGCAGGAATGATCAGCCAATTATGCAGCATCAGCTGCACAAAACACTTCTCAAGTCATCAAACAGGAAGCCATGTGGCTGGCAGGAGGAAAAGAACTTCACAGCATTCAGAATTTGGGGTTCGGAGCAAGTTACTGAAGAGTAGCATCAGGCAATTGGGAGCCACGTTAGCAGTGGGGTGCTGCTCCCTCTGCTCGTTCGTGAGGACAGGAACTGCTACACAAAACCCAAGGCATGTTCTACACACAGACAGCTCTTCTGGCAGGTGCTTTGAAGGATGAAAGTCCTAACAAAGGCAGAATCTACAGAAAACACAAGATCTCTCCAGGCAGCACATGGGAGCTGTGCTGTCAGCTCTGTGATTTATTCAGAGTTCAGCGTTTCTCCAGGCACAGTCTGACATTAAATGAAGGGCAGGACCTTTACCATTCAGTCACATCGCAGGGTTCAGAGGGAGGTCCCAAATGTCACCAACAACAGCGATGTGGTGGTGGGTGTCTGCAAGTCTTGCTCATGAAATCTGAATTGTATGGGTCAGAATGACTCCAGAGATACCTGGAAACTGCTGTTGCAAAAGAATCCCCGAGGGCACAATGCGGTTTCATGGTTTGTAATGGCACCTGCACTGCCCTAGAGCCCTCTCATGGCTCCATCCCAACCGTCATCTGTTCAGTGGCAAAGGGCACAACTGAGTAACTGAAGCTTGATGTCCCAAACCCACAGCCACTCCTGTTCCCACAGGACATCCCTCTCACCCGCATTAAAACCCCATTGTACAGTGACAGCTTGGGCAGCAACGGCTTGCAAGGCCCTATAAAACACAGACATATCCACAAACATCAACCCAAACTCTGCTCTTGGATTCCTGACGTTACTGCTGTAAGAGCCGAAAGGAGTAATTCACATGCAAACACACAACCTGCTCCTTGGTTCGGGATGCTGATGGTAGCCTACACATTGCACTGCACCTCCTACTCAAGAGGACATCTAGAAAACCCTACCAAAACGATCTATAGCAAAGCAGAAATTGTTACGGTTGAGCTGCTGAGGTGGGATTTAAAAGGCTGAGATTTACAAGCCTTCTCTCTGGCATTTCCCTTTAAGAAAGGGGGGGAAGAAAAGCAAAACAAACTCTAATGACTGTGTTCTCCCGCATTCCTGGTCCTACTCATTTTGAAAAGGAACTGCTCAGAGCCGCTGCTGTGTCACACACCTCATCCTTGCATAACATCCAACATAACTGGCACACAGAGGGTCAGTTCACATAGAATGTGAAATGTTAGTACCAACCCCTCTTGGAAATCCACCTGACACTTCTTTGGAGACAGTGGCACAATCACAGCCTTGATTAACTAATAGTTGTCAGCTAAGAGGGTTGATTAGCAGAGTCAGTCTCCTAGCCCAGCCTGTGAAAGTGCTACCAGAGACACAAGTCACCCAGAGATCTGCTGCAAAACCCTAACACATTGTGTTTTGAGTCTCACTGTGTACATAGAGACATTACAACCCAAACATCATTAGTAACAGAATTGATTGGGGAGAACAGAGAGAAAAAGAGGAGATAGAGGGGATGGGACACCTCAGCATGCAGCTCTTAGCAAATATGTTCTCCACCACAGAGCTAATAAGACAGTACGTGTAGGTCTGAGTACAGCGAGCCCTGAAATGCAGAGTAAGTGTTACAGCATCACTGCAAAAAGCCAGACTTCCTCCACAGCCCTCAGTAAACAAACGCATTCATCCTCAGAGCTGCCTGTGGGCAGGGACGGGAAAAGGAGAGCAACTGGAATTGAATTCATTCTGCCAAGCTGTTAGTCTGCGGAGCTCAGGTAGGAAGGAGAGTGCTAGTGCAGAGCTCTGAGGCATTTAACAGAGCAAAGCAAGAAAGAAAAGAAAGAGGCACAAGTGGAAAATTTGGGCTTAGTCATGTTACACATTCCCTCCTTCACAGCCAAGAGGCACAGGCATCAGCTTATCAGGCCCATCTGTAGAGATAACACAATGTATGACAACAACCGAGGGAAGGAGCTTCTAGGTGCTACAGCAACACAAACAGCCAGAAAAAGCCAGGTCAGGAAACTTCCAACACCTTGTCCTTCATAGGGCTGAACAGCAAAGCAGAGGTCTCCACACACACAGAGATGCTCTGTGCTGCCAGTCACCCTCCAAAGCAGCAAATCACACTCCAGTTTGGATGTCGTCGCTTTGAAATGGGAACAATCACTAAGTGTGTTGTGCACACAGCTAAAAGTGGCAGCAACTTCCACCAACGGGCAAAGAGAAGCTTGTTTCAACCCCACATTAACCCAAAATGCTCACCCATCCCAACCCCCTGCTTCACATTTGCAGCTGCTCAGACATAAAGGTTTTTCAATGGTTTGAGGAGAACCTGAGGCAGGTGAACAAATGGAACAGGGGTCACCCCACGTTCCCCTTTGGGAAACACCAAGTTACGGGAATATCTTGGGAACAGGAACATGGGATGGAAGAGACGAAGGAGCCCAGGAGGTGAGATGTAGGATGTCGAGGCTGTACCTGCACGCATTCCCCTCTTACCTGCTTCCATCAGCTGGCACTGCTGCCCGAACACTTGTGAGAAGGTAACGGGGCCTGCCGCAGCGCCCGAGGTCACTGGAGACGAGTCCATGGCTCTCTTCGGGTCCTTTGTGTTAGTCATGGGGCAGAGCCCAGCAGCTCTGAGTAGCCTCCTGCGGGGACACAGGTCTTCAGCAGGCAGGAGCAGACCCCACTTAGCTATGGTGCCGCCTCCGGAGCTCAGAGGCTGCTCCTTTCCAAGGGAAGACGACAGCACAACGCGTTTGCAGTTGGGTGTCAGCAGGATTTTCACCGGGACCTGCCTCAGCCTCTCGCAGGAGTTTTGCAGGGTCCCGAGCAGGCCCGACGGCCTCAGGCCCAGCCCAGCAGTAGGCGGCGGCGAGGGCCGACCCCTCCTGGGGCACCTGCCATGGTCAGGGCAGAGACACCCGGCTCTTCCTGTGGGGCTGCGGTGACTACAGCGAGTAGGTCCATCAGTTCATCTCCTCTGGAGGAGACACAGACACGGGGCACTGCTGGGGTGCTGTCGCCCCCCTTCCCTGCAGCCGCCGATCCGCGGGCAGATGCCGGCCTCAGGTCCCTCTGTCGTTCCGAGCCCCAGCTTCTCCTCAGGAGGTCACCGGAGGTTTCCGCTGGCAGAGGATCCCCGCGCCTGGTACCAGCCTCCCTTGATGGAATCGGCTGCCGGGGAGGTCCTCGGCTCCCCGGCAAAGGCCGGCAGCAGCCTGCGGCCGCCCCCCTCCCGTGCTTTAGTCCTGGCTGGCGGCCCCCTCCCACCTTCCCCAGCCGCACGGGCTGTGGGGAGGAGACCGGAGCCGCCGGTGGGTGACGCTGCCCGGGCCGGGCTGCAGCGGCGCGCGCGCCCTGCGCTCCCGCCTTTTTTCCTTCGCTGTCAGAGCTGCGGCTACGGGGTCTCCCGAGGCGCGGGAGAGCCTCGCGTTAACCCCCTCCGGCCTGCGGCAGGGGTGCTCCGGGGGCAGAGAAGGAGGGAAAGAATAGGGAAAGGGGGCAAAGAGGAAAATTAGAACGAGGGAAAGGGAGCTCCAGGCCCTGCCCGAGCTGGCCTTAAACACCCCCACGGATGGGGACTCCACCAGTGCCCTGGGCAGTCCAGTCCAGGCTCTGATCAACATTTCCCTGAGGAAGGGCTTCCTGACATCCAACCTAACCCTCCCCTGGCAGCTTCAGCCCTGCCCTCTCGTCCTGGCGCTGGGTGCCTGAGAGAAGAGCCTGAGCCCCACCTGACTACAACCTCCCTTCAGGGAGCTGCAGAGAGGGAGAAGGTCCCCTCTGAGTCTCCTCCAGGCCAAACACCCCCAGCTCCCTCAGCCTCTCCTCATCAGACTTTCCCTCCAGTCCCTTCGCCAGCCTCATCGCTCCTCTGGCCCTACTCTAGCCTCTCAATCTCTTTCTTGAAGTGAGGGGCCCAGCACTGCCCCCAGTACTCGAGGGGAGGCCTCCCCAGTGCCCTCAGCACAGGGGGAGAATGATGGCTCTAGGCCCTGCTGGCCGCACTAGCGCTGATCCAGGCCAAGATGCCGCTGGCCTTCTGGGTCACCTGGGCAACCTGCTGGCTCCTGTTCAGCCGGTTCTCAGCTGGCACTGCCTGGTCCATCTCTGCCCGGCTGCTCTCCAGCAACTCATCCCCCAGTCTCTAGGGGATTCTTTTGGCCAAAGTGTAGGACCCTGCCCTTGACCCTGTTCAAACTCATCCCGTTGGCCTCTGCCCATCGACGCAGCCTGTCCAGATCTCTCTGCAGCGTCTTCCTCCCCTCCAGCAGATCAACAGTGCCCCCCAACTTGATGTCATCTGCGAATTTACTGAGGATAGATTCGATCCCCTCATTCAGGTCATCAGTAAAGCTGTTGAATAGAACTGGGCCCAGTACTGATCCCTGGGGGCCATCACTGGTCACTGGACACCAACTACTTGTGGCACCATTGGCCACCACTCTCTGTGCCCTGTCATCCAGCCAGTTTGTAACCCAGCGGAGGGTGTGCCCATCTAAGCCATGGGCTGCCAGCTCTTCCTGGTTCCAGAGAAGAACAATGAGACTGGTGAAGGGTCTCAACGAAACTTATTCAACATCCAGCTCTTTATTCCTGTGGCGTTTTATTTCCTTCTTGACTCTGTGGCTGATTGCTTGCCCTGACCATGCTCAGCTGCCCAGGGCAAATTGCCACTTGAGCAAAGCCTACCAATAGTTGAAGCCTCCAAGAGCCCGCTCTGAATGCGAAAGGGCAGAAAAAGCTGATTTAAATTAAAAAGTGGAGTTTAGGTGAGTGGAAAGGGGTATGTGGAGACCAAAGGGACCTGAGTCAATTCTACCTTGAGCATCAGCCTGACCGCGTAGCAGGGAACCCTCACAGGGCTGTTTGGTCCCTTCTCTGAAGTATCCACCGTGTAGCTGCATCTAGCTCTAAAATATTAGAGAGTAATTTCTAAAAAGAAAAAGAACGACACAAGAGGCTGCCTGAAAGTCCCTTTTCCCCTTCTCCAGCTCTTCCAGATTGCAGCGTTTTTCAGTTTTTCGCATCTCTCTTCCTCCTCGGTTTCATTGTGCATTTGGAGAATCCACAGAGAGTACTTGAAAACCAGAAGGATCTCACCCAAAAGGCTTAGAAAATGAGCATCCTGCAGGTGCTGAGGACCCTGTTGCTGGTAGGATGGGTACCCTGCGGATAAGAAACCTTCCCCGAGAGGGAACAGAGAAAGTGGGGAAGTGTTAAAGCCAGTTTATCTTTAATTTGGAGCTGCAGATGCTATGCTGGGGTGACAGCAGACTCACCACCCCTTCCTGCTCTCTGCGGGCTTTACTGGGTCCGTATGGGGCATCGTGCAGAGCAGAGCACTGCAGCGGTTACACAACACGCTGAGCATCACGCTTCATTTACCACCATTGTTCACAGCCTGCAGCCGTTAGATCAGGGCAGTACGTGTCCCTGAGAACCAGAAAGCAGGAGAACAAGCGCTCCGGTCTCGGCTGGCTGGGGAGTTGTGTTCCTGCCCAGCATCGATCGCCTTCTCACCAGCTGGGAGCAGAGGAGCAGGGCAGGAGAACCCCAGTGCCTGATCTCTGCAGCTGGCCAAGGGATGCTCCAGTTTACTCAGAACATTTTGCTCCCAAAAATGACCCTCTGTGAGGTGCAGAAACATCTCCCTTCTTTGAAGAGCCTTGTTCTACCCCAGGCTGATGTCAGTTTCCCAGTCAGAGCCGATCTGGTTATAACACTTTTGCTTGGCAGAGGAGTTCAGCACTGGAGCCAGATTCATTCACCAGAACACGCACTCTGATGCAGTAACCCCAGACAAACCACCCAGCACGATGAAAGGTCCATCTAATGCACCTTTACGAGCACTTGGTCTGGAACAACCCCCATCTGAGCTGACAGCTCTGCCCGTGTCATTGTCTGAGGGTGTAGCAGCTTGTTTTCTCCACAGTGACGATCAGTCAATCCGACAGGGAGTTCAGAAGTCCTGGGAGGCAGAAGAAGTGGCTTTGTGCACCTCCAGCACCCAGGGGCAGCACAGGAGCAGTTCACACCAGGACAGCAGACTTTCTGTAAGTGCCAGCCTAAAGGACATGTTCCTGTGTGACTTGGTCTAGGTGATCCTGCTCTGGCAGGGGGACTGGACTGGATAATCTTTCGAGGTCCCTTCCAATCCCTAATGTTCTGTGTGATATCTGCTTCTCTTCCCCGGCTCATTATCTCACTGAACAGACTACAGTGTGCACCGCGAATGTGTGAAGCAGAAGGGAAGTCGGTCAAACTCATGACAGCAACACAAGAGGAGAGTCATTGCAGTGATATTTAACATAGCTAGAAATACCCTGTGTGAGAAATGGGGGTTATTCACAACCACGTTCAAGATCCTGGAACAGAGGATGACTCAGGAAAGAACAGAGGAGAAGGCAGGTCTTTACCTCAATGGGGTGTTACAGACGATAACAAGTGAGAGCTCATTTCTTGGGCCTCAGGGACTCAGGCTGAAAACCCAACAAGCCCATTTCCTCGCAGCAGAGCACAGTCACAAGGAGGGCTGGATGTGTGCAGAAATGTGGGTGCAATTATTCCTCCATAGCCAACACTGCTGAGATCAGTTCTGGAATGTTTATGCCGTTCTGGTGCCTCTGTCGTGAAAGGAAAGTCAAGTCGAACTCATCAATCTGAAGCAAAGCACTTAAGGTTTGGCATCAGCCACAACAAACATATTTCTCCCTTCCTTCAGATTCCATCTCCATCATTTCTTAGCTGAGAGTTTTGCTTGGTTGCATTGGATTCTTTCCCAAAATTAGAAGATTGAATGTCACAGAAGAAAATGATGTCAGCAGTGCAGAGAGAAACAATCCTGCTCTGAAAGGCTTAGAGAACTCTTTGGGCAGTTTATCTAAAGGAATCACAGTTACTGAGGTTGGAAAAGCCCTCTGAGCTCACTCAGCCCAGCCCAGGACTTGCTGACCAGACCAGGGCACTAAGGACCACAGCCAGTCTGTCCTTCAGCACCTCCAGGAAGGGGGACTCCACCACTGCCCTGGGCAGTCCATTCCAGGCTCTGATCACTCTTTCCTTGAGGAAGGACTTCCTAACATCCAATACTGAAGTGTTTGGCTTAATTCATGTACAAACATCCTCCTAGAAGACAAACAACAGCTCTGGAAGGGCTGAGGTCAGTGCTGGGCACAACAGGAATCTGAACTCAGATACAGACGAGGACAGAGTAGTGAAGGAAATAGTCTGGATAGTCCATGCCTTGGGGTTAAATGAAGACTCACTCCTGAACCACAGCCCAGGTAAGGCTTAACCACTGCTCTCCACTGCGAAACCAAAGAGTGGCATTCAGGGGGTCTGCCAGCTAAGCCTGTGGGAAGATTCAATGAGCAAATGAATGGTGTAGCTGGCAGAGTGTTAGGAGAGTAATGGGCAGGGTGGTTGTCACCCACGTTTTCTGATGTAAGGCTCCTCCTGAAACAGGCTGTTCCACAGCACCTGAGCTGGAGGGGTGAGGAGGAGACCAGCCTGGAGATGACAGCCTCTCGTTTCATCCCCTGCACAGCCCTTGGCACTGGCAAAGCAAGAGAGGAGGTGGGGGGATTAAAACAAATCAACCCAACTCTGCTCAGCCTGCTGACATTGAGGTGACCCAGAACTTAGCAGAGCGGGACAAGGGAAAGGAGGGGGACTAATTGCATGAGATATCAAAGATAATATTTCCAGAGCAGTCTAATCTTTAACAACTGCCTCCTCTCCTTGCAAGGCAGCTGCAGAGCAAGTTGTAAAGCAAATGCAGCGCAGCTTGAAATTCTCCCCTACCCCCAAGCACCTGTCTGTCCCCCTCCTCTCCTTCACTGGAGAATAAACAGCGATTGTTCATGGTTAGTAGGCCAGAACGTGCTCCTCTGTCAACTTCCCAGACTGGCCCATCCCTAAATCCAGAGAAATGTCTCTTGCATCAGGGCACGGCGCTATTTCTGACTGCCCACGGTGCCCTTGGGGGACAGGGCTGGGAGCATCCGCTGTTCCCTTCACACAGGCTGCCTGTCATCAGCCGCAGTGATCTCCGAGCAACGACCTCAGCTCGATGCAAGGCCAGGGTGAAACGTTCCTTGGCTCTTAATGCAGGGAAATGTTACTCAGCAGACTCAGTGGGATTTTGGTCTTCCTGCTCTTCCCCAGCTGAGCCAGGTCACATATGACAGGGAACGCTCTCCATGCACTTGTGTCCTCCATGTCCACCAAGGGAGTTTTGCCCTGAGAACACAAAATACTCCCTACACAGAATCCCAGACTGAGTTGGGTTGGAAGGGACCCAACCCCCTGCCAGGAGCAGTGACACCTCTCACTGGACCCGGGTGCCAGGAGCCCCCTCCAACCTGGCTTTGAACATTTCCAGAGATGAGGAGCCACAACCTCCCCAGGCAACCTGTTGCAGGGCTTCAGCAGCCTCACAGGGAGGGATTTCTGCCTCAGATCTCATCTCAATCTCCCCTCATTTAGCTTGAACCAATCCTGCTTGTCCTATCCCTAGATCCCTGGTCAGAAGTCCCTCTCCAGCTTTCCTGGAGCCCCTGCAGGGACTGGAAGTTGCTCTAAGGTTCCCTGGAGCCTTCTCCTCTCCAGGCTGAACAGCCCCAGCTCCCTCAGCCTTTCCCCAGAGCAGAGGGGACTAGGAAGATGATCAGAGGGCTGGAGCACCTTTCCATCCTATAGATGCTGTTGCACCAGCATCAAACACTGAAACTGCCCAACCAACTTTCCTAAGAGGGTTTTGTGCAGCATCGTGGCGTCAGCACCCTCCTGCCCCCTGCAGCTGCAAGCAGCCTGGTTCCCAGTTGTGTTCAACAAACCAGTGGCTGTGGCCCTGGGGAACAGGGTTTAGTGGGCAGGGTGGGGTTGGGTTGATGGTTCGACTGGATGAGCTTGGAGATCTCTTCCAACCGTAATGATTCAGTGGCTCTGTAGGGGACAGCAAACTGGACTCAGGCAGAGCTTCATTACAAGAGAGATCGTTCTCCTTACCTGTTTCTGAAGGCAGTTGTCTCCCAGAAAAGCCACAGCTCTGACACAAAGGGGTGGTCAGTGCTGCCTCAGGTGACAGCTCGGACAGCTGAATGAAGGTTCACAGAAAGATTATTTCGTTATATTCTTGTGCAGGAAGAGCATGGCAGCTCAGCAAGGCCTGAGCACTCAAAACTGAACTGAAGCCAGGCAGCATTTGATAAAAACCAGGTGGCTGCCACACAGCAAGAGGAGCTTCACTGGCTGTGGGGCTGCCGCAGGCAGAGTGACGACGTACGACCGTGACAACGGCGGTTTTCTAACCAAGGGCTCAGATGTATAATGCACAAGGAACCTCGAATTTCTAGGGCGCGAGAGCCGTTTTTAGCCCACGAGAAATTAATATTGATACCTTTCCTCCTGCTGCTCCCAAGCCTGTCTGTTGTTTCTGCTGTTTCTGTCTGTGTTTGGGCTGAACTGATGTCCCAGGGATGCCCACCAACCCTCACAGAGGGGCCAAGTCCCACAGCCCTGGGCAAAGCATCCAATTCCCTCTCAAGGCGCTGTGATGAGTGATTCCTTTAGGAGAGAATAATGAAACAGGGATGACTTTGAGGAAGCTACACCCCCCCTCACTTCACACCCTTCCTGTGCTGTAACTTTTGGTCAAACACAGGAACAGGTGGCCCAGGGAGGGAGCTGAAGCCCCGTCCCTGGAGATCCTCTAGGGGAGGCTGGACAAGGCTCTGGGCAACCTGTTTGAGGCTGCCCCTGCTCCCTGCAGGGGGGTTGACTGGATGACTTTTGGAGGTCCCTTCCAACCTGGGCCATTCTATGATTCAGCCCTTGAAGTTTGCTGCATTGTGCTGCTTCCATAGTGCTGCAAGGCTTCAGCAGGACATTTGGCTCTGGATGGAGAGTCCAGACTACAAAGGGCTGGGGTGCTGCTTAGCCAAGAGCATAGACCCGGAACCTGGAGCTGTCAGCAGAGCCTGGTCTGCAGTAATTAACATTCGCATGCAGGGAGCTGGATGGGCCAAGGTGACATTTCCATCTCCTTCCTCCTCTCCTGGAGGGGAGAAACCAAACCACCAAACCATTCTGCTGTTTCAGAGCTGGAATCCACTGGATCTCCCCTTCGAAGATTTGCTTTGCTGAAATAAGGACAACTATTTCCCTGGTGCAGTTTGTCACAAGAATTTATTGTCGCTCTTTTGCTTTACAGGGCAGCCAGACCACAGAGCTGTCAGCACCACGCAGCCATCACCATGGCTCCACATGGTTCATTTTTAATAATTATTTGTAATGATTATTTTTAATCATCTTCTCCACCTGACAGTAGTGAGAGCCCTGCAGAGCCGACAGCCTCACAAATTCCTACGTGCAAAACCTGAGCTTTTTCCCCCACCCTTCTCCTCGAATTTCCATCAGACCTTTGATGTTGGTGAAGGGCAAAATTCCACAACTGGCAGGCACAGCATCTTCCCTGAACTGAGTGTGAAGTCCTCCTCCCTGCAGAGAAACACCTCCCTGCTGAACACCCGCCCAAATGGAACATAGGAGGTTCCATGTAAATATCAGAAGGACCTTCTTCCCAGTGAGGGTGACAGAGCACTGGAACGGGCTGCCCTGGGGGGTTGTGGAGTCTCCTTCTCTGGAGAAGTTTCAAACCTGCCTGGATATGTTCCTGTGCAACTTGGTCTGGGTGATCCTGCTGTGGCAGGGGGATCAGACTAGATGATCTTTCGAGGTCCCTCCCAATGCCTGATGTTCTGTGATTCTGTAAACCCCTCCCAAAAAAAGGAAAAGGATGCAAAGCCTGGGTTGTTTCTTGTCAGTGCGGTGGATAGTCTTCTGCCACAGCTTAGTCCACATCAGGTTCCTCAAATAGAGCAGTTCTATATCTATCTGGAATCTTGTGTCCAGTTGTAGGCCCCTCAATCCAGAAGGACACAGAGCTGCTGGAGACAGTCCAGTGCAGAGCCACAGAGATGATGAAGGGAAGGGAGCATCTCCCTGCTGAGGAAAGGCTGAGGGAGCTGGGGCTCTTGAGCTTGGAAAAAAGAAGCCTGAGGGGTGACCCCATGAATGTTGATCAGTATGGAAAGGGTGGGTGTCAGGAGGATGGAGCCAGGGGCACTCAATGATAGGATAAGGGGCAGCGGGTGTGAAGTGGAACAGAGGAGGTTCCACATCAATGTGAGAAGGACCTTCTTCCCAGTGAGGGCAACAGAGCCCTGGAAGGGGCTGCCCAGGAGGTTGTGGAGTCTCCCTCTCTGGAGATGTTTCAAACCCGCCTGGCATGTTCCTGTGTGACTGGATCTAGGGGATCCTGCTCTGGCAGGGGGATTGGACTGGGTGATCTTTCAAGGTCCCTTCCAATCCCTGATGTTTGGTGAGTCTGTGAAGAACAGCTCATCTGCAGCCTCACCTTCTCCTCCAACTACTCCAAAGCACCAGTGGAGAGGTTCAGTCTTACAGCACCATCCTTGCCCCACTGATCCATCGCATGACCCCGTGTCAGTAGAAGATGTGCACTGAGAATATGCAGAAGTGGCTATCAACTCAATTAGCCAGTTGAAGTCATTATGCCCTCAAGTGTTAGGAAACTGAAAAGCGATTTGGACTACAAAATACACAGACAATCTTTCTGTTACGGTCAGGAAGGCAGCAGCACACACAGCGCTCGTGCTGCGTTTTAGCTAGTGCTTGGATGTAGCTCTCGCTGCGCCCGGCACAAGATTTTCATTGGGCTTTCTATAGCCAAACATGAACGCCAAGGCAGAGACCCAAACCTGCTCAGACACGCTGCCACAGTTCTTGCTCAGGAAGAAGCTCTTTGCTGAGAGAGTGGTTGGGCACTGGAACAGGCTGCCCAGGGAGGTGGGGGAGTCCCCATCCCTGAAGGGGCTTAGAAACCGAGTAGCTGGAGCACTTGAGGCCATGTTGTAGGGGTTAGGGAGCTGTTGGGATGAGGGCTGAGCCTGATGATGCTGGAGATCCTTTCCAGACAGGGTGATTCTATGATCCTACGACTGTTCCATATTTTAAGTGACCACATCTCTGCATTTAAATTCTTCTTCCCCTCTCCTCTGCCCTAGTGAGACCACATCTGGAATCTAGTGTCCAGCTCTGGGCCCCTCAGTTCAAGGACACAGAGCTGCTGGAGAGAGTCAACCACAGAGCAACGAGGATGATGAATGGAGGGGAGCATCTCCCTGCTGAGGAAAGGCTGAGGGAGCTGGGTCTCCTGAGCTTCAAAAAAAGGAGCCTGAGGGGTGACCTCATGAATGTTGATCAGTAGGTGAAGGGTGGGTGTCAGGAGGATGAAGCCAGGCTCTGCTCAGTGTCTAGAGACAAGACAAGGGGCAGTGGGTGTGAGGTGGAACAGAGGAGGTTCCATATAAATATCAGAAGGAACTTCTTCCCAGTGAGTGAGCACTAGAACAGACTGCCCAGGGGGGTTGTGGAGTCTCCTTCTCTAGGGACATCTAAAACCTTACTAGCCATGTTCCTGTGCCACTGGATCTAGGGGATCCTGCTGTGGCAGGGGGATGGGACTGGATGGTCTTTCGAGGTGCCTTCTAACCCCTAATGATTCTATGATCTATCTAAATGATATATCAGATCTTCAGTTTTAAAAAGCTCTGCAAAGTCCTTGGTCACGTTGCTCTCCTGAAGTACCATTATCCTGAAATATACCCACGGCTGCTCCTTTTTCCAGGGTCTTTCGTGGTTCGTAGTTGGGTTTTGCTCAAATCGGCTCATCAAACCGCATCAGACGGCGTCTCAGCGCAGCCCAAGCAAACGCTGGTGTGCGAACACAGCGAGGTGCAGTGCGGCATGCGAGAGCAGGCAGAGGCTGCACTGAGACTGGGATTTCCCAAGGGGGACTTCGACGTTTGAGCCATTTAACTTTTAGAAAAATATTTGAACAAGACCCTATTTTATTCCCATTTGAAGTTTAAACACAGATCACTCCTACATCAGTCATGACTTCAAACCTCTTTACTTTAGAAGTTCTTTCAACATTTAAAGGTGCTTTTCTTTTTGTCTTCAACCTAACCACAGCTCCGAGGCTGCAGAAGCGGAGCTGACTTTGAGATCCTTAAGAGTGATGCTGTTTTCCTGCCAACACATACAAAAGGCAGCTCTAGGAAAAAGAAAAACACCCCACAGAGGCGAGGCTGTGCTTCCCTTCGGAGCTGGAACTAAGAACACACAGCCTAGCCTTCAGCATAAAGTAAATAAATTTGGTGGGGCTGCTCTGCAGGGCACAAGACCAAGGCTACACATCAATGTGAGAAGGATCTTCTCCCCAGTGAGGGTGACAGAGCCCCGGAAGGGGCTGCCCAGGGAGGTTGTGGAGTCTCCTTCTCTGGAGGCATTTAAAACCAGCCTGGACATGCTCCTGTGCAACTGGATCTAGGGGATCCTGCTGTGGTAGGGGGATTGGACTGGATGATCTTTTGAGGTTCCTTCTAATCCCTAATGTTCTGTGATTCTGTGATACAAATGAGCTTCATTTTTCCCCTCGTCCTTCTTCCACAGCTCCAGATAAAACTAAGTCTGTCGCAATCAAGCCAGTATTAACGTGGTGTCCTCTAATACCTCATCTGTAACACATCCAGAGAAAACTCAGTATTGAGCAGGAAAGTGTTTGATGAATCAAGTAGATGAAGCTGAGCTGTAGTTATTAGATGCATTACATCTTTAGCACATCATCTGTAAAAATGTCCAGGGTAAACCAACGCTCCAGGGGAAACCTGACCTTTAAGAGGCTCCCTAATACTACATCTAAATTAATGGCAGTGACAGGCACTTCAGTCTAAAGGAGCAGGGTCTCTCGTTCTCTGCACACTGTCCACTCAGCCGTGTATCCGTGTGGAAGCGTGTGCGTGCAGAAGGGGACGTATGGATGGGGGCGCGGGTGGGGAGTCACAGCATCGCACAACATGAGGGATTGGAAGGGACCTCGAAAGATCATCAACAGAAGGAGCTCCCAGATCTTCGGATTCCTATTCCTTGCTACTTCTGTGCATGTTATTTGCTCTGGAAGATCTAGAGGATCCTGCTGTGCTAGTGAGGTTGGACTGGATGCTCTTTCGAGGTTCCTTCCAATCCCTAATGACTGCATCTAGGGGATCCTGCTGTGGCAGGGGGATTGGACTGGATGATATTTTGGGGTCCCTTCCAATCCCTAACATTCTGTGATTCTGTGAGTCAATACCACAAGCGATGCTGAATTTGGTTTCGATTGCTTGGGCTAGGCTCTGACATGACTGGTAGCCAAGATAAAACTGCAGCTGAGCTCAGCGCTGCCATTTCAAAATAAAACACTGTGAATAATTTTGGTAGAAGACAAACTTCTGCCTTGAGGGAGAAGCAACCAACCAAACGATCCCCTGCAAAATCCAGATAATGAAATAATTTCAGGGCAGTTAGTCAAATCAGCGCTAACTATGGTGGGCAAACCTCCACGTGTTTCTATCCTTCGTTCCATTACAGAGGTTTTGTGACCCAGGGAGTGAGAGAACCACAGAGTAACAGCTCTGCTGCCCTTCTTCTGGGCTTCTTCAGGTGCTCTTCACAGAATCACAGAACATTAGTGACTGGAAGGGACCTTGAAAGATCATCCAGTCCAATGCCACTGCCACAGCAGGATCCCCTAGATCCAGTTGCACAGGAACATGGCCAGGTGGGTTTGAAATGTCTCCAGAGAAG
>JAOXOE010000256.1:4815632-4825671 GCA_028565055.1 Phoeniculus purpureus | reverse complement strand
AAAGTGCATGACCCGGCACTTGGCCTTGTTAAACCTCATACAACTGAGCTCAGCCCATCGCTCCAGCCTATCCAGATTGGCCCTGTTTTTTTCCTATCTTTTAAAACCCTTTCTTTGCTTTTTCTGTTAATAAATTCCTTATCTTTAACGTAAGTCCCTGGATTTTGCTTTTGACCCTTAGAAAAATAAGCAGTAGGCAGCAGATGTAACATTACCAGAAGATACTGGGCAGTAGAGGCTCTTAGGTCTGTTTATAAATGTATTCCCACAAAGGAAAGCTTGCTTTAAACATTCGATCATTTAGTGATGGCTTGGAATGAAAAGCCTCATGTCAACACATTCACATGTGCAAAATCTGGACTGACGTTACTGCCTACATGTGAACAGACATCCCATTCTGGCCTCCACTATTTCCTTTATACTACAGGGATAAATTTTTCCCTTAGTAGAATCCCAGTATAATGCTGAAGTAACTTGGTCAGCTGCAATGGCCATGGACTGTTGTCATTATTAGTGCCGTGTAAGTTCCCTGCACTTACACGAGCAAGTCAAACAATTGCTCTCCACACCCCATTTGGAGAATTTATTAGCGCATTTACTGATGTGCAAGTGATGAGACCAAGAGCTTGTAAGGAGTCAACACCTTTCTGTAACAGCCAGGAGAGTGAGGAAACTCCTGGTTGTGAAACAGCCTCCATCTGCAATACCAGACTAAAACAATCTCTCAAATAAATGTATTCCTTGATCTCAAAACACACATTTCACATCCTATGAATCAATTGTCTTCACTCTCCAAACACAAACTACTATGTCCTACATTCATTTACAGCGGCGTTAATCCAAAGTAACACCACCAAGTCAGCTGAGGTACTCCAGATTTACACTGGTGTGAGCAAGAGCATTTGGCACCAGTACCTAAGGCTGTAGAACCTCATCTGGTGGAGATCATCACAGCTCTTTCAAGTCGGTGCCTCCGAAATTAATGTAGTCATGCTGATTTACACCAGGTGAGGATCTGCCTTGTGGTTTCTGGCTTTAAATGCTGTCTCCTGTCAGCCATCTCATTGCAAAATGGTTTCAAACAGACAACTTCTAGCCAGCATTTCCTCTGCTATTTATAGGATTATCTCAAGAGTTTCTATGATAATTCCCGTATTTCCATCTTTGTATCAGACTCTATTCCAGGGTTGTAATACAGCCAAACTATTCATCTATCCAGATGATACCATCCCTTTCTCCTCTTTCCCTTTCCCTATTTGGGGTAATTATACAGAGGGGAAATAAATGTGTCTCACAGCCAGATCCTCAGCTGGCATAAATCAGCATAAAATCGACATTAGTGATTTACAGCATTTAACAAGAGAGAAGAAAAGACACTCCAAAAAAACCTTAGTTTTTACGAATGCAGTTTAAAATTAGTAACAGGTCTTTATTGAAAGAATATTGGAATGTAACCCATATGTAAAGCTTTGATGTGTGTTTTACAGGCTCAGCTAGGCATCATTTCCAGCTTGGAATGACAAAGCTTCTTGCTGTTTTGTTTAATAAAAGTCTCAGTGATTCTGCCCCTAAATAGTCCATAACTACGAGACACAATTCACCTCAAGTGTACTCAGAACACAAATCTGAAGTTTTTCACTAACAAAATCCATCCTGTTGATTTCACACTTTCTTTTAATCCAGCAAAATGCTCAATTCAACCTGTTGAAATAGGTTGGGTTGAACTGAATTTAAGCTTGTTATACAGAAGTGCCACAGGGGAGCTATAGACATCAATTCTCATTTGCACTCCAGCAATCTTATAGTAAATAATTTTCCACAGACGTTCCTACTGATCCATCTAGGTTTCTCTTATCTGTAATTTTTTTAAATGTCTGTGTCCACTTAACAAGTATTTTTATTTGTCTTCTGGAGAGCTAGAACTCCTTTACACCAAGTCCTTGTAAACTAGCAGGTACCTGTTTAACTGTGATACTCTACACAAAGATCTTAATTATAAGACAACCCAGATGAGAAGAGAGCTCTGCACACAGCAGAGAGAGTTGAAAAGCAGAATTCCCTGCAGAGACAGACTCAGAGCTTTGAAACCCTTCAGAGAATCAAAGCAATCTGCATCACAAGCACATTTTCCTGTACAGAAGTGCTTCCAGAAACTGCCAGTTTCTACAAGTATCCAAGTAAAAGCAAAAGAGGCAAAGCTGACTATTGTGATTTCCACTTGTTAGACTTGACATTCTTGACACAGTCTTTTGGGGCAGATAGCCAGTGGCAGAGACTAAATATGCAGGAGAAGCTACATATTACCAAAGGCAATACTGAATACAGGCTCTTGACTCCAGCTCTCACAGGTCAGCAAATGAAAGCCACCACCCACACACTTTCTTCCCCAGGGCCATAAAGGCTGAAGACACATTAGGCTCTCCTGACCTGGAAATTAGTTGTTAGATGTTTGTCAGGGGTGAGGGGTTGGCATAAGGGCAGATCTCATTTTAAATAAATATGCTTCCTCCTTTCATTTCCCTTCACCGTCCACATGAGATAGCAAACCAGGATATCAGTATTCAAAGTCCATGCCAAAGATTTAATCTGGTACAGTTTATACTACTTGAAATCAGGTTATTGCTTTATCTTTATGGAGATCAATCCAAATTGAAAACAGAGAAACTGGAGGAACTGTGGGGGTGACAGACTCACAAGAGCAGGCATTTAAGTGAGACTAGCCTGTGTTCTCACTGTTAGCTGCTTCTTCAGCCTAACAACTGATGAGTTGGTACATGCAGAAGTCCAGTGAGGCCAAGGAGCAACACTGATAAATTCCTGTAGAAAGGGTAACCTTGTTCCCTCTTTCTGCAGATCCGTCACAGGGTAAATTTACCTTATTTTCACTTTACTGAGATAAAAGTCACTCAATCTCTTGACTTAATTGGAGTTAGACCAGGGATAATTCAGCCAAAAGCAAGCAGCAACATAGAGCAGGATTATTTCAGGGTGTAACTTCTGGCTCTGGCTGCTTTCTAAAAAACGTGTAAGACTAGTCAATAACCAGAAAGAGACCAAAGTTCAATGTCATTTCAGCTAACATAACAACACATAACACTGCATAAGGTCTGTATTCCTCATTTACAAGCTGCCGGCCCTTAGATACTGTTCTCTCATCAGTATTAGCTAACGGAATATTAAGGACCAAAAGTATGAAATAAATAAAACTAAAACAAAACTAATCCAATAAGGAAGATGGGTAAGACTGAAGGTAATATTTCCAGGCTGCTGTCTGAAGTATTGGAGTCAGACTAGCTCTGGAGGAAAGAAGAGATCCCCAGAAATCCCCATCTGACCAACAACAAATGCAGCTTGATAAAAGGAATTTGCAAAGTCTATGTAATTCTTATCTAACTTC
The DNA here is from genome assembly GCA_028565055.1 of Phoeniculus purpureus. Classification (NCBI taxonomy): domain Eukaryota; kingdom Metazoa; phylum Chordata; class Aves; order Bucerotiformes; family Phoeniculidae; genus Phoeniculus; species Phoeniculus purpureus. Next base: position 4,822,274 of record JAOXOE010000256.1, on the reverse strand, counting down.
TTATCTGTAAAAACACTGCGGACAAAATCTTGATCCCACTTAAGTTAGACATTGACATGAGTGGAGCGAAGAATTCATCTCATGATAAAGGCCCACGATAGACCAGTAAGCTGCACCGTTAAAATCCCATTCATCAAATTCAATTACAAAGCTTTTGTTTCTATGAATGGAAGACTATCCCTTGGAAATACACATTTAAGTGGCTATGATTAGGTAGACTAAGAATTAATTTTGTAGTAACAAATATTAAATCAAACTTTAAATCTGGCTGTTCTGCCAACTACCAATGAAAAGCCGTCTGCAAGTGTTCAGCTCCTGCCGCTTATTCCTGCAGGAGGTGACAGCACATGGACAAGACGTGGCATTCTTGCTGTCTTGGACTGAATAAGCAGGTAGGCACTTTAACACAAACATTATCTCTAAATTAGGTCACTGGAACTGACCTCCCCATTCATTAAATACAAATACCAAGCCTAGGAAGACTGGCTGTTCTTTTGGTACCTTAGGATTTCTGTAGGAACTTGAGGAACATTTTATCCTGCTGAATAGAAAAAGGGTTGTGAAAAAAAAACCAGCTGAACTGTGACATTTATCCTCCACATTTTTTAATTACATACCCAAATGCATTTTAAGTAGAGTCACTTATTCTGTGTGAACACAATCCTGTGGGATTGGATTGATCTTCCCTGCTATCATCAAACTTAAAACAATCCATCACTGTGCCATGGGTCAATCTTCCTTTTTCTCCTCAACTTTGCACACTTGTAGGTTTAGCAGCAAGAAGCCCTTAAAATTTGCATTACATGAACTATTCATTTGCTCTAGATTAGTGGCCCAGGTTATCAAGACCCTGGATGCAAGGCTTGGTTGTACCCAAGCCAAGGAAATGACTATTTTTGTGTGTCTGTGTGCGCTCAGGATCCTTGTCAGGCATTCTCTGAGATACACACTTCTTTTAGACAGAGGTTTCCAATTAATTCCCTCTAACAATTTAGCCAAGAAAACTCCATCACATGCAACTTATGGTCCTAGTGACCAACTAGTAACTGTGGGCAAACATACCCATAGTCCTCTCCATCAGGCTTTTAAACCGGGTAGGTAACTGAATAATTCACAGCAGTTGTTAATTATGCACACCCAGACTGGTTTTAGTTCTACAAATATGTTGCTCCTGTCAGAAGAAAAATCAATAATCCTAAAGCATTAAAACACCAGAAGACAATTATATCATAGAGATAAATGCAGTTACTTTCTAGCAAAATTATGAAGTTCAGATTTAAAAACTGTAATGTCCATAAATATGATGATTTGAAGAGTTAAATTAGAGGGAATGCCTGCTTTTTTACATAAGCACAGATGTTCACACCAAAAGCATGAGACGTTGAGCATGAGAAAAAAAATTCTCCAAACAGAAACTAATTATGGTCTAAGCTTCTGGAAACATACTGTAAAAGGGAGTCTTGGACTGATAGATAAAATGCTACAAAAACCAAAATAAGTGCAACACCTGACAAGAGCAGACAGTCTCCACTAAGTGCCCAGAGGGATGTAAACACAAGGGTTGTAATTCTGGCTCGACTCCTTCAGAATGAAAAGGGTTAGAGCCCTACTGCTGCAGGCAGCAAAACCTGAGGCTCTAAACCTGCCCAAGGAGGGGCTCAAACATCACCAATTTCTGCAGACTATTTGTTAATCCTAATTACACTTGGGTTTCCTTCGTGAGTTTCTTCTGGCCAGCTAACAAAGGGAACTTTGTGAATGTCCAGTGTTTGAACTGAATGTCCAGGGTGTATCGGCCAGTGCCACAGATCATGTGGCATCATTACTAGAACCTGCATAAAAACCGCATTACAAAGCCAGCAGCTATTCAAGTATTCCTGCAAAGAGGGAACAGCACCGACACACTCTGAATTTCTAAGTAGTATTAGTCAGAAAATATTTTTTTGTTCCAGCACACTTTTTATTTTACTTTTTATTTCATCTTTTAAATTTTCCAGGAAAAAAAGTAACATCCCACATATTGAATTATTTTTTGTTCAGGTTTTGGGTTTTTTTGCCACTGATTTGATGAAAAGCCTTTTTCATTGAAGAAGACAAGTCAGTTCTTTTGAAAAAAAAAAACAAACCAGAAAGACAAATTCTGTTTGGAAAGCTGAATTTTTTAACATAACTCTCTCTTGTGATAATCATAATATCTGATTACAAGGCTTAAGTAATCAAACTACCATGGCACACATCTCAAATAATACAAATCAATTGACAAAATAATATTTTGTCTTCCAAGTATATTCCTGCAAATAATATTCAAATCATTCGATTGCTGGTGCAACATGAGCACAAAAAGGCAGGTTTTTTGGCTGCTACACTTCAGCATCATTTCAGTGGAGTTTACGGAGCTACACATGTTTAGACTAGATTAAAAATCTGCCCTCAAGACTGAATCACACGTGAACACAGGCAAATCAAAATGTGTGGTTTCTTTAATGAGAACAAGTATTTCCTCCCTTTGATCATGTTAAGTACATGTCCAACAGAACAGAATATCAGGTTCTTCAGCAGTGAGTTTCACTGGTTGAATAGCACTGGAATGAGAGCTCAGACACCCATTGAGCTTGCACTCCAAAGTGGCCAGTTTTAAACTTTCAGAGGAGCTGTTGAGTTGACACTTCAATATGCCCTTGTTACGCCTGCAGAATATAACACAAGAATAAGATAGTCAAATAAACACAACAGAAACAAAAGGCAGTTAAACTCTTCAGTTCCTGGTGTTACTGGGCTGGTCAGGAAATGAAACAAGTGTTGCAGGAATTTGAAGGCGTGAATATGCAGGGAAGAGAGTCAAGATTTGGGGTGGCTTCCTCTCCCTTGGCATTGGGAAATCAGAGAAACCTTCTATCACTGCCCCAGCTCCAGATGCTGGTAAGTGGCTGGTCATAGATGGAAATAGAAGAGAAAACAATATTTCCAAATGAGCAGTTAGAGAAAATGCCAGAAGAACATTGTTTCTTAGGGTGATCCACAGAAGGATTGTGTAGAAAAATAGCTAATATCCTTATGTTCTATTTTTTTTTTAAGTATTTGCAATCAAACACAAGATCAACAAGCTTCTGGGAACGTGAATTTTGTAAGCCAGATAAATTCATATACACCCTTCGACGCTACAAAAAGATGAAAACAATATAACCTTATCTAAGATAAAATTCTTCTCATAAGACTATGCGACCTACAACACCTCATAATGAAAATGACTGGAGGAAACATGAAATACATTTATGATGTATCATACACAATTGCTGACCAAAGGCCCGGATAGCCAAGTTCACTTATTTTCATAATTTCCTTGGTCCCAATTCCACAGTGGGACTGAGTAGGATAGATAACTATTAGCAGGCCATTTCATGTAAATGAGAGCTACACAGTCCACAGCCACCACAATTCCCTCCTATTCAGGTAGACAAAGCTTCCTATTACTAATAAGCCCTACCAGACTGAGACAATAATGTTGATCACTCTTGGAAAGTGACAGGGGATTTTGCCTCCTTGTCCACTCAGGCTCTGTCTGCCTACTGACATGATAACCAAAAACCCAGAAAGTCCTTTCTGTTCTTGGAGTATCACAGGATTTCAGACACTTCCCACTACAGACATGGCTCGGGTCATACAGACTCTCTGTAGGGGCTGGATAGGATGAACAGCCTAGTCCACACACACACTGAGGTTACAGACAGAATATGAAGAGGATACTTTTGATTGTAGCATCAAATAAGAAAATTCTGTGTTTACCAACACAAATTGACATGCTCCATCTTTAGAAACTGGACTTTAGCAGTAGTGTCCCACTGCCCTTCTTGTTTCATAGAATTTCATAGAATCACTCTGGTTGGAAAAGACCCTTGGGATCATCAAGTCCAACCACCTACCCTACCTTACAAGTTCACCCCTAAAACAGGAAAAGTAAACCATAATGAAAAAGCACTTCATATCATTGCAGATCTCAGTGGAGGCATCAATAGTAAAAGACCAATTTTAGGTCATATATGGTTAGAAAGACTGCAGAAAGGTGTGAAGTCTCTTATTTCTGTTGTGGAAGGAGAAACAAGGCAATCTAGGACAGAACCCACTAGTACAGGGGCTTCAAATCATTGTATTGCTACAGCTAACCAAAATTCACTCCAGAAAAGTCAGTCACCCCCATCTCAATTATCCTGCTGTAATGTGGAGATAACAAGCCTCCTAAATCTGATCTTGATGGAGACTTACAAATGCTGCTGTAATAAAGTCCAGACAGCCCTTGACTTGCATCCCTATAGGAACTGATTTTTTGCTATGAGAAGTCTTAGCCCCCTAGCAGAAGTTTCCTTCAAATCAGACACTCAAAAACTTCATCTAGATACTGAATTTCAACACTGCAACCTTCGTCATTTATTTAAAGAGGCACCTTAGTACACCTTCCTGGGAAAAAGATTTATATTCCCAAAGAAGGTCCACTGAAAATCCCCACTGCTAGCAGCTACTTGGAAATCTCTAACATCAAGGTTTACTACCTGTAAACATTTGGCAAAACAAATGTAGACATCTCTACACTCTGGATTTCTTTTTCTTCTCTGCTTGCACTGGTTTGCTCTGAAAAAGCCTTTACAAAGTAGAAGTCTCAGTGATGATTTTGACTGATCAGCTGCAGAAAGTTAGACAAATCTGGCTTTTCATAGACTGCAGCTGTTGCTCTTTTTCATTGCCTTAATGCAATTTATCATTCAAATGTGTTGGCTTAGGAACGCTGCTCCAGTTTTCCTCTACCTCCTATCATTAATCCTAACAGTGTGAATCCAATTTCAAACGTTTGTTTCTTTTGTAGCATTGCACTTTTCTCCCCGTTGGCATCTGCAGTGGTAGGGAGTTACAGTGTGCAGTCAGCTGCCATCTCTCTGCAGCCTTCAAGCGCTTTCTGCATCTTTCACAAATTCTGCCAAAAGATTTCTCAGCTGAATGGTGCCAAGGCAGGGCATCCAACACACGGCAGACACCTTGGCTAGGTGTTAGGAATGACCCATCACATAAGGCAAAGAGCTAAAATCAAATCTTGGCAACCAAAAAGATCCCCTGTTCCCATTTCCCTCCCCACCCCCCAAAAAAAAAAAAAACCCAGCAAAGTCCCAGCAAGACAACAACAGTGACATTTTAGGGCGCAATTAGAAAGAAGTGGGCTGAGAGTCAAAAAACTAACAAAGAAAAGAGAATTTTACATGAACTTTTTCATAATTGAGGGGTTTAAGGACGAAAAATACCTGGTAAAATGACACTGCCTGGTTCAACTTCAGCAATAATTCATTATTAAAGATGATATCTGAGGACCATCTAGACAAAGCTATAAAGAATAAAGGCAAAAGCCCAACTCCTCTAAAAGAGTTTCTGTTATTGTTTTATTTCCTGTTATGCGATTCATTATGTGGGTCAGTATGGGTCATTGTATGGTTTCATATCCCTTGTAGAACTCCACTTATCATTCTCATTACTGCATCTATTTATTTTGCTGTGAAGGGAACTGCATTTTTTTCTGCATAACTTGATACCTACAACTGGTTGTTTACAAGACTTTCTCAGATCTGCTGTGTAATCACAAACCAAATGCTAATGGCTTTTCTAACAAACTTGTCTAACATCTCCTGACCTATGAATTACAGGTCTATATATTAGCCAGAATGTCTATCTTCTCCAAAAAATGTTGATTTTTTTTTTTTTTTGGTGATTTTTATATAAACCAAGAGAAAAGGTTTATATATAAACCAAGAGACTTAGGTCACTTCACCCTTACCATCATGGACCACAGGGGAAAGCAGGTGTCTGATTCCATTTTCACATGTCTTGAAAGGAATCTGGTGTCATTAGCCGAATTTTCAAAAGGCAGCTCAATTACATTTACATTTTGTAATTCCAAACTTAAAATTCAACTTCGGGTCCAGATTGAGAACACAAGAACACTGAAGATTGGGTATGTTTAGCCTCAAAATCCTTTCTAAATTTCCCCATTACACAAGGAAAAAGCTTTAAATGATTTTTCAAATTTTCATATTCAAGTGAAGATTTGTATTTCATGAAGACTTTAAAAAAATCTTAGTAACTTTTTTGAACAATTATCTTAACGCAATCACACACTGATTTTCAAGAAGCAGAAATGCAGACACATTGAGAAAGGCTGTTCTTGAAGTGTTATTGGCCCAGGCAGAAGGAGAAGTAAATTTCACTGAAGTCTGAGGTGTTCTAAGCAGTTGTGAAAGCACGTAGTTTGCATAAGGTTCAGGTAAAAATCAATTAAGTGGGCTGAAGAAAAGAAAAATCTCTTAGCATAAGCAAAGAGTGCTATTCTGGTTTAAATTCTGAAGTCCACAGGTATCCATACAGGTACATAGGTTTCCCTCCTGGCTCAGTGCTGTTATTAGCATCAGATGTTTTACTCACTCATACAAAAATTAGAAAAAATTTTAAGTCTGTAAGCAACAGAATGTGTCATACATAGTTTTCTACATGTTAGTTTTCATCACAGAATCACAGAGTCACTCTGGTTGGGAAAGACCCCTGGGATCATCAAGTCCAACCATCTACCCTACCTTACAAGTTCACCCCTAAACCACATCCCTCAACACC
>JAOXOE010000256.1:4761190-4811563 GCA_028565055.1 Phoeniculus purpureus | reverse complement strand
CTCCAGTCCCTAGGCACCTCTCCTGATCCCCATGACTTAGAAAAGATGATGGAGAGTGGCTTAGCAATGACTTCCGCAGTCTCCATTAGTACGTGCGGATGAATCCCATCTGGGCCTCCTATGTTCAAAACCAGTGAAAAAGCAGAACACTGATTGCCTCAAACAGCTCTTCAGGGATTGCCTAAGCACATATGACTTCACTAGCTTCACTTGGAAACCCGAAAGCTCAGTTGTAGTAAGATAAGATCAAGAAGTAGACAGACCATACCTGAGTAACTCACAGTGTTATATGCAGATACCTCAGAGGTCTGTTTGCACTGAAGGGAAGTTGGAAACAGAGAGAACCTTCTCAGAGCTCAGAAGTGAAAGAACGGAAGAGAGGGTTTGCAGATGCTTTAATGCAGCATAGGCTGGCACTGCACAGCTATGCCCTGTATCAGCACAGTCTGCCTTGAATTAAAAGCAGGCATTTACTTCTGTGAAGCTTATGGCACTTTTTTCACTTAGATATAAAATGTTCATGTTGCCAGAACAGAAAATGTCCTTTTCATGGGAAAAGCAATTGTTGATGCTGGCAATTGACTAAGGCTCACAGCCAAGGTTTTAACATGGCAGCATTCTTTTGCCTTAAGTGGATTCTTGGACCCCTACTCTGTTGCAAAAGAGGTCTGCATGGAATATGTGCTCTCCAGCCTAAAAACGGAGCTCTCCTCCCACCTCCAGTGCAGCTGGTACCACAGACTCTTGCTTAGCTGGTCTAACAGCTGAGATACAGCATAGGTCCGAACTAGAATCTGATCACTTGAAACAAAAGTGTTAACACATACTTGGAAGCAAGGCTGGCATTTTGTTATCTTTTTGCAAAATGAATTCTTAGTCATGAACTGAAGGCATTACAGGGAAGGAAAAGGCCACTTGGCCTAATAAACTTGCCCCTTTGGGGTTAGCTGAACACCAACTCCTTCAATCTACCTCTCTCTGCAGAAATAAAACAGTCTCCTTTCCTCCTGAACTCATTTATAAAAGCTTGATTTAAGGGCCTAACTTGGCAACATGTTCCATATGTCTGTTACTCTAGGAGCATGCAGGCAATGGGCCAAACGTGGAGCTCATGCAATGGGCACAATTCTCCCTGCATGCTCCAGGAGTTCTCTCCTGCATGCTCCATGTACCCACCTTTGCCTGGGTTTAATTGGCTCCAGCTTGCCTATAGTTACAGAAGAGGGCTGGAGACAAGAGAAGCTTAGTTGCGTTCCCAGCTCTACCATAGACTTGCTGTGAGATCTAAGGGAAAACAATCTCTTGGCTTTGTTCTGCCTCAGTTTACACAGATTCTTATGCTGCTCATCCCCTCCAAGGAAACTCCATGAAGCTGAATTAGTAGTGGCAATCACTAAGTCATCCCTAAGAAATGACCATGCACACTGTAAGCAAAGGGTCAGTATCAAACCCAGGGAATAAAAAACAACCCTGCCCTGCTGAGACTTATTAGAAAGAAGGAGTACCTAAAATCAAATTACCTTCTGGACAAAACTGTGCAGACTCTGGCTTTACAAGCACAAATTGTTCCAATAAAATCTAAGAGAATATTAATATAAATAAAAATACGCATAAAGGTGTTTAAGGGGTCAGGCATTGCCTCACTGATCCTGACTGCAGAGAAGAACAAAAATCAACATTGTAGGGTCAAATCCTGAGAAGAATACTAGGTGGTGTTGTGTTTACCGGTAGCTTTTTGTTCCTCTGATTATTGAAGAAAGCAAAGAGCAGCTAAAACTTTACTGCCAGGAATTTGAGCATCAGACAAGACTGATCCTTTCCTCCAGCTTATCAGTTCAGATTACATTCCTTATAAAGGATTTCATGGAGAAAAGTAAGACTGGTTTGGTACCACAGGTATACCGGAGTCTACTCTTTCACTTCAGACATGTGTTCCCCTCATCATGAAAAGGCCATCAAGAACAGGAGTGACTGTACCAAGCACCTCCTCTCATGGTGATCCCACTGCTAGACAGGCACCTTTAACAGAGAAGCCTAGAAACACATAACATCACCACTACAACTGAACCACCCTTCTGTGAAGGACTGAACTACCTGGGCTGATAAGTAGCTTGTATCAGGCCCCAAATTCTCATACTTCACAGATGGCTGAAAGCATGAAAAAAGAAAAAGGCTTCCACAGTTTGCTTGCACCCGAACACATAAGCAAAAATATTTGCTCGCGTCCAGCACTGCTCTGTTTGGCACACCATGATCCTGTCTCTCCTTGCAGACAGATCATATTCACCACTGCTGCTTCCTTGGGTGGTGCCCTATTTTGGATACTGGGATCTTCCCTGTCTACCTTGCAGCAGTAAACTGGTACTTGGAGAACAGCATGCCACTTGCTGCAATGTTCATCCCCTGTGAGGTCAAATCCATTGTGAACGGACTAAAAATCATCTCAACTGTCAGCAGCAGGATTTCCAGAACTTGCTCTTCTCTCTCAAAGACTGACTGCAGTGTGAAAACCTGTTCTTCAGCCAGTAGCAGCCTTAGCTGTTTTCAAACATAGTGAGCTGGGAGGATAGTTTAAATGAAAACAAAGTACTATAAAGAATTTCTTTTAGGTGAAGCCAAATGGGCATTTACTGTAAATCCAATAGACCAGCTTCCCCATTATGCTTTTTTCCCTGCAGCCCCCCTAGAAGTCCCTCCCCACAGGTGGCAGATCTTAGACCCTGCACACCTCCGGCAGATGTAACAGCTCACCACCGGTGGTCTCAGAGTGCCCTCTACAGTCTTCTCAACCAACCAGCTCTGCAGCTCATCTGCCGGCTAAAGACCTGCGAAATCTTTCAGAACTTGTGATATATTGAAGATACCAGGGTGTCAAATATCAGGCAGATAAGCCACTTATAGTGAGGCATCTGCTACAGGAAATGGATGGCTCAGAGAGGGTCTCTCCACTTGGACTTCTCCAAACCTACAATCATTATTCATCATCATTTCTTCTGCTGACTGATTCCTCCTTCATCTTTGGAAAGGCTGGAGAACAGATGTAGATCACAGCCAATGTCAGCAAAGAACTCCCTGAGAAAAAACACGTCACCTCCTCACCACCTATACCTGCACCTTTGACTTGTTTTTAACCCCATCTGCTTCAGACATAAGCGCTTATTTTTCTGCCAAGTGACTTTTCCATTCCTAAACTCGCAAGTATATTCAGGAAATAGTTGGTCTGTAAGAGATGGCAAATGTTTGCCATGACCTTTAATGCTGATGACTTTCAAAAGCTGTTATGATGTCCCCTGATATTCCCTGTTCCATTTCTTTCTGTTATTGCTAGGTAGCAAAGAGGGATGGTTGCAGCTAAGAAGAAAGGGAAAATAACTGGTGATTTTTCATTATTCAACAGAAAAGACCACTTACCCAGCAATAGAGACTTGTGGCAGGAAACAAAATGTCCTGTAATGGAGAGATGTGGAAATACAGTGAAAAGAAAAGCTCATAAAAGTAAGCCCAGATATCACAAGCCATGGACAAAAGAAGGAGGAAAAAAATCCCTACCACGTGTGTGTGTGTGTGTGTGTGTATAAATACACATGCCAGGTCTTCATTAAACCCAGATAAAGTTTGTGCACCTTCCCCATGATGGCTGGCAAGAGCTTGTGTCCCAGAAGAATGACTTTAATCTCATTTCAGACTTAATAATATAGCGCCAGATGTTCTTGGAAATCTATTTTGCCCCTGTACATTGTGCAATTAACCTTTCAGTTTCCCAGAGATCAAATTAGAGCTGTGGAAATGTTTCCAAACCTCTCTCTTAACAAGAGAAGCATGGGGTGTTTGAACCAACCACTGAGCCATTTCCCCCAGCCTTCTGCTCCTTTGGATGTGCCAGGAAGGATGTCAGGTCAGCTAGAAATGCCATTGTTTCACTTGCAGGGGTGGAGGGAATACAAATAGTCCCAGCTAGAAGTATTTTATCAGTTTCTGAGGTCTAAGATTGATTATAAACAGCACAACTTTAAAAAATGCCAGTTTTAACCAATGCCTAACTTGGGACAAGTATTTTATCTCCTCTCCAATTCTGAGTGGACTTTGGGCTAGCTGATCTCTGATTTCAGCATTTCCCAAGCCTTTTTAAACTCTGGGGTCCCTTTACAGGATGCTTTTGCATCCTATTTGCCAAAGAAATTACAAATAAGCAGCTGGAAATGGTAGAAGGTTTAAAATTTCAGTACAAGAAACTTTCCTGTAGTGACCAGGAGCAAACACTGAACCTGAGATATAAGAGATTTAAAAGACTCCTGACAACTACCTCTCAGGCAACCCAATACATTAAATCTATCATCTCCACCAGCCAGGCACAGGAAAATCCAGAAAGCAAACAGAAAAGTAGCAGTAGCTCAAGAGCCCAGAAAGTCACAGTCTTTGGGTTGTATTTACTCTCAGGTATTAACAAGATGTTATCTATGTAGCGTGAGAGAGGGATAAGTGTTTGTTTGTGTTAGCAAATATCCATTGGTTCTAAAATATTGACATAGCAAAACCTCGGTGCTTTAATTCAAAACTTCTGGTGTAGGACACACTGATAGAATATGGTCCATGCATTATGTACAAAGACAAGACTCTCATTGTAAAATTAGCTGAAAACCACAGCGAGATAGAACAGCTCGAGCAGGATAAAACTTCAATTTCAATCACTAGATGGCTTTGGGGCATTTATTTATAAGGCTGCTGCTATTGTTTTAATGCAACCAGGATCAGAAGTCTGCTGGCAGCTAGGAGGAACCAATCGAAGTGATGTGAAAGAAAGATCCTTAGAACAGTGCTGCTCTATTCACCACAGTGGTTCTTGTATCATGACTGAAGCACTACTGAAAAAAAAATAAACAAATATTTTTATTACAACATGATAAAAGGGGGTTGAATAGAAAAGCTGGCCAGATATCAAAACAAACTTTGACATATAAGGGCTTTTGATACACATGATTTACTCTGATGACAACAGGCCATGCTGAAAAGTGCTGAAAGCTTATTAATATAATACAAAAGACTTTTGTTTATCATTTTCTGGACTCTATGGGAGTTGCAATAAGCAAGAGGTGACGTGGCTGGTGCCCTGTCTTTAGAGCTGCATAATGAGGGAAGGTTTAGAAAATGCTGCTGGAGCAAACCCAGAAATAAAGCCCCTTTTCAAAGTCAGAGGGGAGCAGCACTAAGGTTACAAGCATAGCTCAGAGGTTTGGAGCTTTGAAGGTTCGACTCAGCACCCAGAAGATTCTATCTTCCTTCCAACCCCAGAAGAAAGGTAGCATTCCCAGTCTGACTGTTTTGCCAGTATGTACCACAAACACTACTTTTCCCCTTTCACACTCCCGAGTCATAATTCACTACAGAGGGATTTTGGTTTGACATCCCAAAGAGCTCAGTTTTAACCAAATGAAGATGGTTAATGAATCTCTCATGTAAGAACTGGAAACAGGTCTCCAGGATTTAGGTGCCTACTCCAAGTATATCCCACCCTGGAGGTCTCATGGGCTAAATTTCCAAATGTATACAGCATGCCATCCTATTTCTGGCCTCTGGCTTGTTTTCACCCATCTCCTACAACTACCCATTGTAGATAGGGTTAACGGTAAGTTTCTTTTAGGGAAAAAAAAAATTGACCCACCAAAATAATTTCCAGGGCCAAGGGCCACCATCTACATTCCAATTACTATAAAATATTAATAACAAACCTCTCCAGCTCCTTGGTTCCCATGGGAGAAATGACACCAGGCTGTGCTGCAGGGCTCACTCCAAACCTCAGAGCCACTTGAAATTAATCTCATTTCATATTTTATAAAGTACTCAAGAGGAGGAGGAAGCCTTTTGTCAATGACAGCACTGGTGATGCAATATTACCAGCCTACACCTTTTCCAGACAGACATCGTTCCAGCAGCAATACCAGGCACTGGAATTCTTCAGGCTGGTACCAGCACTGCTTATAGTCAGGCAAGTAGGAAGGACCTTCAGTGCTCCCATTTTTTTACTAAATAGGATCCCCAGTTCAGGGCTTCTAGAGCACTTTCCCCAAGCTAAAGGACTCTCAATGTTTAGTCGCAGAGTATTAGTCACAGCAGCGATTTAGTGACAGATTATTTCTTTTCCTGGCAGATAAAGCATGTGCAGGGATTTAAAGAGGAGGGTGTGGGAATCAGCAAGTAAAAATGATCTTCAAAAGGTCACTGTTTTCATTAAAAGATTTAGGTTCCACTTTTTTTCGGCAAATCTTCAAAAAGGCTGCCTAATACAAAACAGCAGCTCTCCTAGCTAGGTTTCTGGTAGGTTGACCACCAAATTCTGCCAGGCCAGCAGCTGAAGGCAGCCCTCAAAACACCTCCCAGCTAAAACACTGGTGCCCTGGGCAAATGCTTTCCCAGTCCCATCCTGCCACCCAGCACCACCCAAAACACCCATTTGGAGCTTGTACACACATCTCAGAAGCAGCCCAGGTGCCTGCACTGTGAAAATGAAGCAATTCTTGTTCAAATAAGAGCTTAGACGTTGCAAAATACTAACGGGCTTCCACAAAGATTTTCTGTTCACAGCCCATAAAATTACGCTATTCTGTGAATAAAGGGAGACTCTTTTGCAAAGGTAATAAATATGTCAACTTTTAAGAACATTATAACTATTTCAAAGGCAGAGGTGGAGAACAATTAACTGGAAAAGACAGAAAATGGCCATAATCTGTGTAAAATGTGGAATAATGCTGTGTCCATGACCAACACTACATCCTGCCATGCAAGAACTAGGTTTTGTAGGGGGTCTCCTACACAAAACTGCCCTGTAAGGCAAAGCTACATCTCTGAGTTTCTTCCAGCTGGCACAGAAACAGCCAGAAAGTCAGTAGGAGATTCAGACTTTTCCATGAAAGTGGTGAGGCCTAACTGAAACTGTAGAGTGCTAAATGGTATGTGAATTATTATTCCCAAATGCCATGACACCAAGACTGGGCAGACCGGAGGAGCTGAGACACTTCTAGTAATAGCTGGACCAAAACGGCTGCCATTGAACAGAAATATTTCTGCTGGTTTCAGATCAGCTAAAGTGTCATTATGAAATAAAATGCAGATCAGTTTATTTACAAGATTTCTCTCTCATGCTCCTCCTCCTTACACAGGAAATTACTAAAATATGGAGCAAATTATTTCTACGTAAATTATGTTAAACCTTAAAGGATAGTCTAGAGAGAAGAAAGAAGGGATGAAGAACATCCATTTACACATGCTTCAGCCCTGGGGCTTCTCTAGGAGGTGCACGCTTTGAGCCACACATGGATGACAACTAGCAGGCAGCAGAGGCATTAGGGGTCCAGTTTTGTCACTCTGAGCAGGATAGGGACATCCAGGAGAGGAGATCTCAGCTCCTAAATTCCCTGGTACCCAGCTTATAGAGCCACACATCTCAGAGTCACTGTTTGTGACTAGAACCAAACCTGCAGTTAACAATCACACTCCATGGACTATGTCTCTTTTTTATTTGACATCCTTCAACATGACTATTATTTAGAACCTGGTAATCCAGTTTCCATCAGATCCCTGACTGCAGCTGCTTAGCAGCACACCTTTGCAAATATTTGACATTAGGAATTGGACAGATTTTGACTGCATTAAGGACTTGAAATGTCTTCCCTTTGAATGGATATTCATTTAAATTTGAGTTTCTGGAAATATTTGCCCAAATTTGTCTCCTGGTAGAAGTTCTTCTGAAGCAAATGTGAAAGGGATGTAAACTAATTTTAGCTGAAAATTCAGGTAAGCAGTTTTAGATTATTCACCTGAGTTTACATTATTCCTAATAATGTTGCTATTTGCCCTGGTTTGATCATAAAGTTGTTCTGTGATGTCAGAGCAAAAGGAAAGAGGAAATAAAATATTTGCATTAACTAGAATAATTCAATAAACTATCAGGGTCAACTGGTTTATCAGCTTGTTTCTCATAGGGATAGGGATTTTTTCCTGTAAATTTTTCATACTGTCAACTGGAAAATAAACTGTAACTGCATAAGGAAGATGTGTAAGTGCCATCAGCTCTTCGTTATCCGTAGAAGTCTTCAGACAGGAGGCCATGTAAGCAGAAATGCTGGCAGTGGTTCCTCCTGAACTGGAGTCTGTCTGTAAGTGCTTGATATCTTCACTTAGAGCCAGATGATGCAGGTCCACTGGCTCTGGTCAACAATCCTGGATCCTACTGTTTGTCTCAGCAATATTTCTTTTCTCAGTGGCATGATTGCGTTAAGCACATTCTAGTAGCTGCAGTTGTATAGGTATTGCACTACGTGCAGTTTTTCCTCTGTCCTGCCCATCGTTCCTGCTACCTGGAAGTTGAGAGCACCTTTGCTGGTTCATTTCGGAACATCCCTACATCTCATACACTTGAATTTATGTACAAAGAAACTAACTATAATGATTCAGGCCATGCTGCCAAGAGCATCCTAGACCAGAGCCTTGAGAGAGGAGCTAAAAAAAAGACCATGACACTGCTCTTGTTAGTTATGGTTGGCAAATCCTGCCTAGGCTCCAGCTGCATAAGCAGTGCAATCTCTTCACACATGACCTAGGTCCAGCGTAAGGCCCAAGAGAAAAACTGACTCCAGCAGGAACACTGCTGAGTTCAGCTGAGTTTTATCTGTCCTAAGAGCCATGATTCTGACTTAAATATGTTCTGGGCTCAAGTATAAAGCTGAAAGTCCTTTTAGGACTTTCAACTATATTCCAAAGAACCACTTTTGTACTTTTCTTTTGTATTTGTCCTGGGACGGCAGTTTTGTGTGATTCTTGACCCTTTCAGAATGCTGATGTTATAACAAGGTTTGCTTCCAAAAACTCACAGCACATCATCCTTAGACCTACTGAGGTGCGTAAACAAGGCTCCTCTTGAACATCAGCCGCTGCATCCCCTCCTGGGACACAATAGAGAATTTGGCTTTGCCACCACATGCTTCACCTGTCCACACAGTGGCATGTCCCTGGGCAAACAAAGTATAAAACCTCTGCCTAAGGCCCACCTAATACTGACATTGGAAATAGGGGTTGTGCTCGAGATACTGTGACAGTTCAGAATCAACAGAGTCCTTACATTTAGAGAACAGTTAGGAGCATATCTGCTTCCTTGTTGAGAAGGACATGACCTTGCCTGGGTCTTGACAGTGGTATAACCTTTGCCTGATAGGTTAACCTGGCAGGAGCCAACGGTAACAGGATGAACTTATGAAACTCCATCTTTCAGAGACTGAAAAACAGACTTGACTTCTTGCAAGCCTTCAGGTGCAAAGCATTAATTATATCATCTCTGCATATGTTGTTATTAGGACTGGGGGGTACTCAATTAGCCCTCTTTTCCTTTTTTATCTAATGGCATTACAGTATGATTGGTAAAACAGACAACCCCACTGGCTGCACGGGTTGCACTTATGCCACATGAAAACCAGGGTTTTTGTAACACAAAATCTGGCCTTTTGCCAGATTTCTACAGGGCATCAGTAACAAACTGGTGAAGCTCATTAAAAAAAAAAAAGAAAGAAAGAAAGAGAGAGAAACCTATAACCATTAAAAGTCCATTAAGCAGCATGTCATTTTGTAAAGCTAAATAGCCCACAGTAATCAAAAGCATATGAACCCCAGCTGGGTTACCCAGCAAATTGTTTCGATTTAGGGGGGGAGAATTCATCAAGAAAGATTGTTCCTAGGATAGGGTTGATTTTTCTCCTTCAGTTGCTGGCTCCACGTCCCATTATAATTACAGTGATTGATGCACCTTGCAGACAAAGGTGAAGAGTGACCAGAATAGCCCAAACATCTGCTCAAAGCAAGACACTGCTTTGAAAAGGCATGTTAGGTAGAGTTATCCAGCTACCACTGACCAGCAACATGGAAAGCAGCTTTCTTCTTCTCACACAAGTTGCACATAGGTTCTAAACCAGCTTTTCCCACATCTGATTCCTAAGTAAAACTAGAGAAGTCATTGTTACTCCAGTTTGGCAAGAAAAAATCATTCACTGACTCACTGTCAACAGAAAAGGAGGGAAAAAAAGCACTGGATTTGCTTTGGTATCTCTGCAGGTATCTTTAAAAAAAACTGGTCCATAGTTGCCAATTCAGCACAAGTGTCTTGCAGTGAGTCTGTTTAGGTTCTTTATCCAACAGTGCCTAACAGCTTGCTGAAGCAGGACTGCAAGTTTCCTCTGCTCCCAGCTGTATAACAGAAATAACCACTCTCTGTGTAATTTAAAGCCAGATGACTGCCAAAGCCAAAAGGGAAGAAACTAATCAATCAAATGACAGAGTTCTGCCACATCTTCCATTTTCACATGGGCCTTTCAAGATTTTTCTCCCGGTTTTAAAACACAGATGATGTTTTTAAAGCCACTTAATTTTATGTTGTTGGGGTGATGGACTCAGGGTCACTGAAACTCTGAATTGAAAACTCCAGCTGACCTCGCCAAGTGCACAAGAATAGCACATGACCTCTCCCAACACCAGGTCTTTTGGAGTAGCAGGATTCAGACCTTTGATCTGTTCCCAGAACTTACACTTCAAACTCTCCTGGCAGACACAGCAATTGGGAAATCATTACTTTATGGAAAGTCCACAAAACAGAAAGCCAAAACTACAGCTTCTCTGCTCTGGAGAGTTACAGTGTCCTTGCCTGTTTTTACAAGCAATTTTGTTTAGGGCACCCTAACGACCATCCAACAGCAAAATGCTTCATTACTAGCAAAAGATAAATTTGATAAACTGCAGCCCAGGTTTCAAATCTGTAGCCACTTTTTAAAGAGGTATAGACAGCCCTTTAAGCCCTGTGTTTATTTTCACAAGACATTTCAGTCAAGTTGTACAGTTTATTTACAATGGACGGCTGCTGCTGAAGAAGAGTTTTAGATGGTGCGTAGCTGGACTGACAACACTAAAGTCCAGCAGTAAATCATTCAAGGGCTGAATGTCTTCCAGCGCACAGCTGAAGGATGTGAATGGAAAAATCAGATTAAATCCTAAGATCAGGAGACTCCAATTACATCTGTTTCGACTGCTGGATGTGGCCGTTGTAAGATAACATTCCTCAAGCATGTATGTATTAATCTTGGCTCATAGTTAATAACTGACAAAAAATCAAGTCATGCAGGTCACTCGCTCCTCCATTCTCTGCAGCCTGGTAGCATAGAGAAACCTGACAAAACTCAAGCTTTTACTATGAAAAATAATTTTTAAAACCGCACACGCTCTTAAGATTACAAGCAATCATTGTTCATCAACCATTTCTAACCATTACAGGGCAACCTACATGTATGCCCTTTTCTTCTGTATCACCAACTATCCTTTCAAGGCTTGAACAAAACCCAGTGTTACCAACAACCCTGGCTTTAGTTTCTGATTCCCAAAAATTAACCTCTGACAAAACAAATGTCAACTGCTGCTTTGTTCCAAAGGATGGCAGCTCTGGTACCCACTCTCAGAGCCCACAGCCCCCATTTCTGCTCTCATAACACCAGTCCATGTTCCCTTGCAGGCATTCTGCTTGCCAAGCAAGGCAGAGGCTGCTGCTTTGGCCTTGGTCAGGGGGACTTGATTCCCTTCCCTTCATCTACTGAAGTATTCACCAAAGTCCTGGAAGCCTCAACCCCTGTGAAGCTTCTGCCCCTGCATCAAATTATTTGGGTAATAAGTTCAGAAATTCTTGGGGACAAACAGATGGAAAGACAGACAACTCAATCACAAACCTGACTTTTTTTCCTAATGAAAGAGAAACATCCTTCATTTTGATCTAGAGGATGTGAAATTTCACAGTATACTTTATTAACAATTGAGGGAGACAGTAAGTGAGCTGTAAAAGCTGCTATGAATAGCACTAAATTGCTTAAAAGCCTGTTTGTTGTAGGACTTACACATGTTTGTGCAAGACGATCTAAAGATTTTGTGCATCTACAAAAAGCTGTGGCTGTGGGTACCCTTAAAGCAACATGTCATACTGAGAAGAAATTTTTTTAAAAAATGAAATTCAAGAGGGGCAGGAAAAAAGTAGCTGCAAAGACAAAAAACTGGTGATCAGCTGCTGGGTAGCAGATCACAGAATCACAGAACATTAGGGATTGGAAAGGACCTTGAAAGATCATCTAGTCCAACCCCCCTGCCACAGCAGGATCATCTAGTCCAAATTGCACAGGAACATGTCCAGGCAGCTTTAAAATGTCTCCAGGGAAGGAGACTCCACAACCTCCCTGGGCAGCCTGTTCCAGTGCTCTGTCACCGTGAAGAAGTTCCTTCTCATACTGATGTGGAACCTCCTACGTTCCAGCTTACACCCATTGCCCCTTGTCCTATCACTCTTCAGAAAAGCCACAGAGGGCTGTAGCTGATCCTGAGTTCGACAAGCTAATGCTCCTGGAAAAAGGAATACTTTGTATTGGGATTAATAAAAAGAAATTTAACTTCTAAGATACCTGAAGCAATCTGTCATATTCCTAGTGAGATCTCAGCTGCACACTGGTACCAAATTTGAGCCCTGTATCTTAAGAAAGATGTAGATAGATTGAAGAGAAGGCAGAGATTTGGGATTATTCAGCTTAAGTAGCAGAAGGCTCAGGGAAGGTGTGATAACGTTTTCAAGTCCATGGTACATTACTGCAAAATAGAAGGAATAGTTTGTTGCTCTGTCTTTGAAGCAGGATAACTAGCACTGTGGATGTATACTGCAGCAAGAAAATTTTAGACTGCCATTTACAGTAACAAGAATAGCAAAGCACAATAACAGAAGGCCTAAGCAAGCCACAGGACAGCTGCTCCTGGGTACCTATTAAGAGGTAAAACAGAATATCCAGGGGTGACATGGTTTGTGTTGCTCCCACTCTGAAGTAAGGAGACACACAGGTAAGTTCCTGAGGTGCTGCCCACCCCTATAGCAGCTGTAGTGTGGAATCAGCCAGAGGAAATTAACACAGAAAGTACTTTTCAAATAACTTCTCCCTTCTCTGCTTTCATCCCACCACTTTATCACCTCAGAGGTGGCTGATTTCAAGTTCAATCTCAGCGCTGGCCAAAGTTTCAGATTTTATTTGAACTGAACTGACTCTCTTCTTCCTTGCACAAGAGAGCTTCTGATATAAAACAAATTATGTACCCCTCACAGAACCTACTTCTGCAAACATGATGCAAGTTTGAACATTAGTCATTCTGTTGGACTTACAGAAAGGCATCAGCATCTTTGCAAGGCTGGGGACGATTTCTGCTTTCTCTACCAACACACGAATGGCTTCCCCAAGCTCATTTGAATTCTGTACATAATCAGGATGTAGCCCACAGCTCCACTGATTTGTGAGTTTTATGTTCTGCAGTAGAATTTACCCCGAGGGGTTTGTCACCTAATTCATTGTACAAACCAAGATTTTCAGATAAATCTGGAAAAAATACAGAAGAAAATAAAACTGCTCTGTTAATGCACAAAAAGAAAATACTAGCAGGGGAAAGTGAAGCAATCAAAGAAGAAAGGATCAAACTGGATAATAATATTCTCAGCTAAAATAAAGTAGGAAAGGGAAGCAGGGGACAGAGGTTTTGCTGGAGCACCCTAACACAAACAGGGCTGATGTTAAGGGATTATTTAAACAAGTGGGGAGAAGTTAGCACCAGTTAATGATGAGTTTGTTAGCTAACAGGCTGTTAACACTCAAACAAACTGGTCATTAAATGTGGTTACTACTTATTTTAATGGAAATTTATTAGACCCTTTAAATAAAGGTTTAAAGGGAGGGAGAGTCCCAGCATGCACACCTGGAGTCCCACAAATCCAAACAGCACAAATGTCAGGTTGCTTTGCCTGGATTTGAAACAAAAAAGATAAAAACAAACCTTTCCCAGTACCAGCGATGCCTTTTTCTCAAGCAATAGGCTATTAGATGAATTTGGATTCTCTGATCGCTACACATCCAAGAGGAGCCATTTGAATCCTCATTATTTTGCAGTGTCATTATGGTAAGTGGTTCTGATCGGTGTCCTTTAGCAGCCCACTGCAAATCTCATCATTATTATTACAGATAAGTTTGATAAAGCTCTTAACGTTGCCTCTCATGCATCTTCAATTCCTTGTAGTTTAGCAGGAGAGGCAAAAAAAGGGAAAACAAAAACAGAAATAGGAAGGGATTATTTTTTTGTTAATATCCATGTTAAGTGTAAAAAGCCACAACTTGTTCAGGAAAATCAAATGAAACTGTGGTGGATCCCTAATGTGAGACTGGCTGTGTTGACACATGTTGACAATAAGATATGTAGTTATAGGAAAGAAGGCACAATCCACTGGAAAAAAGCATTGGAGTAGACCTGGGAGACAATTATACTCTTGACTCTGTAATTGACTGACTGCAAAGGACATCAACCTCTTCAGCATTTTGCCTATTTAGTTCAAACTTTCATTATATGGAGGGTACTACTGAAATGCCTATATCAGCTTCCTCTGTGCTCATGATTACAGAGAAAACAGTTCAGAGGAGCAAACTGCAGACAGACCAGGAAAGGATATGAAAGAGGGTTTGGGAGCAGATTTGTGTCCCTCCCCTTTTTCACCTATAAAACTCTCCATCTCTGCAGTATCTTTCCTCATTAACAGGAAAGAAAAATGAAGTGGGGGAAAATTTACACGAAGGCCCAAAAGGCAAATACTTCCAGTGTGCCACACGATTTTTTGAGTAAGTAACCTGAGGCACTTTGGACCTGGTTTTCGGCAGAGCTGAGCATCCATAGCTCTAATTAAAGTCCCTCACAGCTCTGGGCATTGATGACTTAGAGAAAAGCTGAGCTGTGGATGAGGACAGGATCCGATTACTGGACGTGCTCAAGCCCTGTGAGGCTCTTCAGAAATCCCTGGCTGGAGCTGGTGTCAGAGCTCAGCACCAGCCTCAGGAGCCTGCACTGTTCATTCTGAAACGAGCTCCTTTTTCTCAACTTGCCATTTCTATGATTTGCTCTTTGTCTTTCAAATATTTCTCACTTTGAACCTCATGGGATCTGCAGGGCTCCCGTCTGAACACTCACATGTGCCAGACCCATTGTTAATATTATTTCACGAGATATTAGGATTTCAGAGGCATCTCCCTTGCCTTGTTTGCAAGAGCTTTTCAACAAAAGACTATGGACATGTCTAAACTCCTAATATTTGCTGTGATAATACCATTTAAAGGCAAGTGGGCTGGGAATGGAAGAGAATAACTGATATTTTCATTTAGCTGCTGATGTGACTGGGATTTAGAGAACAGTCTGATTGATGTCTCGGCTTCATTTAAAATAAAATAATTAGGCTACTAAAATCTGGAAAGTATATTTTCATTTTAACTGGTCTGTGTGCTCAGCCCTGGTTCCAAGAAAGAACATGGAACGTTACAGGAATGGAAATGAGGAGTCGGAGTAGGAGAAATGATGTACTGTAAATTAGAGGCATACGAAGAGAGGATATGAAAAAGAGTCTCACAGAATTAAAATAATCAGAAACTAAGAAGAAAAACCAAGAGTTCAAAAAGAACTGCAGAACATTCCATTAATCATCCTTGTGGGAGTTAACAGAGGGTGGACAACAATATAAGAGGACTGAAGAGGCACAACTAAGAGACAGAGAGCTGTAGATATGAATAAAACAGGCATAAAAATCATAATTTTTTCCTGTTTCTAATAGCAGTTGGGTCCCTGCAAAAGATTTTCGAGGGAACAGAAGGCTCCCGGCTGCATGAAGAAAAGCTGTAACAACAGACCTGCATATACACCACTTAACCATTTTAAACTCACAAATAAATGACCTTTTAAGACATTCTGATCCTTTGCATCACCCTGTTATAGTACAAAGGCAGTTGAAGCATAAATAAATAGTCTAAGGAATTTGGGGTTTAATCTCTTAATTCTAGGAAAATTCAGGCCTGTGTCTCAGCTGCCTGAGAGCTCAAACACAGCCACAAGCACCAGCTGGACACAAATACAGGGACTCTGACAGCAAGAAATACAACACAATGAACTATGTTGAGACAAAAAAGTCTTTTGTTTATGCAAGGCTAAGATACAGCATGTTACATCTGTACAGAAGCAGCCTAGAAGACCACAGCTGACAGGTTAATCATGTGGCTCAAGCCAAGCATGGAATGAGAGTGTTTTAAGACCCACTCTAGTGGTCAGCAGCATCCTTATAACAGCTTGGAAAAAATAGCATTGAGTTTCCAGAAGCTAGGAATGAGCGAGAACAATTTGAAACAAAATCAAGAAATATCTCCTTTGGATCTTTACAATCACTGCCATAGTGTGAAAGCCTTGTGACAGGAAAGGGACTAAACACTCCTTCTCCCCTGTACTGATTACTCCATATAACTCAGTTTCATGGTTGCCTGGTCTTTCACACCTACCTTCCTCTGGAAGTCAGTCACCCATAAAATACAGTATATGAACTGATCTATATTAGCTGGAGAAAAATGAGGCACTTGAAATCTAAGAGAAAGCTGAAAGAAATTTACACTAAGTGAATATTGCAGACCCAAGGGACAGGGGTACTTGGAAGAAAATCCCTTTAAAAACAGATTGTTTCCCCCCATCTTCAGAGTTTAACATTTTTTTTCCTTTTTAATTTAAAATAAGTTTGCCATTCCCCATACACCTCTTGCTCAGCACAGAGAGGATATTTTTGCCACATGCTGTCTAGCATAGTAGGACACACTGAAGTGGTCTGGGGTAACTTCTCACTTCTACTCAGCATTAGTGAAAGAAGCAGAGTGTGGAGGTATCTGGGTTTGGGTGCTGTTCTACGAGAAAAGTGAGAACCAATCAGGCAAAAAAACCAAACAGGCATTCACAAGGATGAAAGGTTCCTCCCCAGCCTGAAAAAATTTGACTTTTCACACTATTTGCTCAAAACCAACTCAGGATAGTTTAGAAAACTGTAAAGCATGTACATCAGAGAAATCCAGAATAAAAGAAAGTCTCATTCTCTTCACATTAAGAAGACAGACTTTGGTTTCCTATTTGGCCACCATTAATAGTGCATAAAAAAATCCATGATTAGGACCCAGAGAGTTGGCGTTGCTCAAATACTGTATATTGATGAACCACATTGGAATGGAAATCAGATGAAAAGTATTCCTGTAGTGGCACTTTAACCTAACTGTTGACAGATGGAGGATGGAAGCAACATAAATGCTCTCTTTTTGTGTCAGCACTATAAAAATGTCTGACTAGCCCATGAAAGATGGAGATGAAAGCTTAGGCAGCCATTAGAAACTGTGCCTCACCTCAAGCAATAACTCATTCCCATGGTATTATGAAAATGGTTTTATTGCAGAGGATTACTTCTCCCCTTCTGCAAAAATTACTGCTTATCAGCAGTGCAGAAATAAAGCCAGAAACTCACAATCTTTTAAATTCTCCTATGCAATCTCCTTCCAATGGCCAGGAATTTAATAAAATGTAACATTTGATTAAACCAGTTTCCATGCCTTTCTGAAACAGATACCATTATCTGAAAAACGGCACTCTCAAGTGTCCTGCCATTAGTTCACAGCCGCTTGATTGCCTGTTGCACTTATTTATCCGAGTATTAATGCTCTTTGAGCTGCCTTGATTGGAATCCAAGTCTTTTGGCAGACCTCAATTGGAAATTAAAAGGGGGATTGTAAGGGCAAGGAGTGTCGAATAAGGGAGTTTTGTCTTGGAGGTTGAGGTGGTGAGTCTTCACAATGCGGTTTGGTTACTGCTGGCCCCTAAGTGGCCAAGCTTCAGTGAAAAAGCAAAACAGGAAGGATCAGAGAGACTTTAAATTCAAATGCTCAGGAAATCGGCAACATCAAGACAACTGTAAGTCAGGTCAGTGTACCCTTAAGAGATTACAGGCTCCTCAAGGTACAAGAATCAGTGCAAGGCAGCAGTGATGTGTTGGTATCAGACCCCACAATCTCTCCGTGATATTGGTGCCCATCAGAATGTGCAGCTGACATGTCACAGCAGCTTCATCCATATCTTACTTGACATGCTAGAGGAACTCTTTTGGCAGCTACTTTCAGGAATCCCTCTTATAAACCTATGCTGACGGACTGGTCAGACCTCATGGGATGGCTGCAATGAAAGAACACATCCTCACTTGCGTAAAACACATTTTTAGCTTTGCTTCCTTCTCTATTTCAGGAATCTCCACAGCCAAAAGAATCTAAGCAAGTCTGACTTCAAATGGTGCTGGTGGCACATTGGCAGGGCCAGCAAAGCTATTTCCAAGACTTTGCTCAGCAGTCCTGTGCACATGTGTGTGAATACGGGTGCTGAAAAAAGACAGGGATGCAGTGGCTGCATCTGATGCTCTGCAACTTAGTGAGGAAGCTGAGCACCTGTCCTGGAGCACAGGCATTTTCTCCAGAACCATAAAGCCCACTGAGCTTATCACTTGGATGGATATTTGCTGGTATAGAAATACATACAGAAAGACCACTTACAGCAAAATGTAATTTACTAGCCATACAAATGCTTAAAGTTTGCCATATAATGCTTAAAGCTTAAAGCGTTTCCTTGTTAAACCACACCCTACCCCCTTTTCATCTAAGGCTCACCATTCTCCACATCTAAAGTCCCTCTTAGCAATCAAGTTTTTTCAAGGAGAGGAGAAAATACATTTTCATTTTCCATCTATCCATCCTATGTAGTTGCTAGTTTTGAGTTCACTGAAGCAACATTAGTAGAAATCCTAGATGTTGAAGTATTCACTTAAATCAGAAGGGACTTACACACTCAGCATTTGATTTAAAATGACAATGTGGCTGACGTTGAAAACTTGGCTACCTCGCTTGTACAGTAATATTCTTACAAAAGTTTTTAAAATGGGCCTCATTTGCATAATACCATTATGAGTTAGCCTGCTGGAGACTCAATTTAAAAACAATGCCATGCTATGGATTGACATGATAGCTTATTATCACTTCAAATAACATGTAAATAATATTTAAATGGCTTCTCTCAGAGCCATTACTGTCAATCAAATAAATACCTATATTTTGGCTTCTCATTTTTAAGTCTTTAGCTAACATTAAGAATAAAAAAAGTTACTTATACACAAAACCTGTAACAAACAGTTATTTTGCTAACAATCTAACCAGACTGTTAGCAAAATTTAAATTTAAACCTAAAGTGCCACTAAAACAACACAAATGGGTTGCAATGGCAAAGCTCTTATTTGGATTGCCTGTTGCATCTCAATATCATCAAGATTAGTATTAATTTTGGGGGTCAGGATAATCACTATGGGCATCAGCCCAAGAGAGGTGATGATGATTTTATAATTATTTTATCATGGAGAGAGGAATTCCACAGTGTTGTCAATAATCCTCATCATATACATTTTACACACATTTTAAGCACCATTTCTTAAAGTGATACAGAAAACTGGATGAGGGACCAATAGCAGGGTCAGCACTACTGAGGAACATGCACCAAAGGGTTCCAAGTTCTCCTGCATTAGCAGCTCATTGTCCACCAACAAAGGAACAAGTACAGCCAGGTCTCCTACAGGTGTTGTGCCCATCAAAGGCAGGTAGCTTGGACCTACATAAAGTACAATAACTCAAATACTTGATGGTTAATCTAAAGCCCAGACCTATTCCATACAAAACCACGTTCCCTTCCTTCATGTTGTCCTATGCACACAGGTGCAGAACCCTGGAGCATTTCAATACATTAAGCCACTTTTTTAATTTCCTTCTGGCAGAAAGCTCTTCTCTGCAGCACAACTAGGATGTTGCAAAGATTCAATGTGGCACCAGTAGCATATACCAGAGCCTGGGCTTCATTCAGTTTGCAGGAAAACACCTCAGCACTGCAATGCAAACCATCCTATGTCAGTCACATTTACTCAGCAGTATATTAATTAGCAATATTTAATCACATGCTAATACTCTATAAAAATGTGACTGAAGGGGGAAAAACACACAAAAAGTGCAAAGCCTACATCTCAGCCAGATTTCTGCAGTAAAGAGCCTCTGTCTTTTGGCTTCTCTATTTCGGGGCAAGAAGCTACACCTTTATTTCTTGTGAAGTTCAATCACAGCTCCAGTTTCTCAGAGAGAAATCTGTCTTCTGCCCTCAAAAGATATGGTTTTACTGACAAGTTTTGTAACACAATCCCAGCCAGAAGGGAACGTACTGAGCTCTTTACTGGCACCCAATAGCTGCTCAATGTCTTCTCTGCCATAGATTTCTTATTTTTTCATAACCTCAAGCAAACCTCTTGATGCTGCGTACTTCAATCCTCCATCCATACCATGGTCTGTCCTCTATGCTACAATGGGCTTGTGAGATTACAACACTGATCATGAGGTGCTCAAATGTCGCCAGCAACAATGAAAGGCAAAAAAATCTCTTACTTGTTCTTAGCTCTCTGTCCCTGCACCAGTACCATCAAAGTTGACCCTTCTGCACAGAAAGAATAAAATCTGCAAACATGGTACGCAGACAAGCAAGACTAGAAACAAGCAATCAGGATATGTGGCATACTTTACATATGTCCTGATGTAGAAAAGCCAGAATTATTAGCATAATCGCAGTGTGCTCTGTTAGCATTAGAATAAAAAATGTAGAGGGGAGGCAGAGAGAATCTGTGGTTAAGGCAGACAATTCAGACAGACAACAGTTGGCCTTACTAATTAGCAAAATTGTACCACTTTAGGAGCTCTTTGGGTGCTCCCTAGGGAATTTCAGACATCAAGGCTGCTACTGTGTTTTCCAAAAAAAGCTGGCAAGAGCTAAAACCTGCACAGCCAAATACCTGTGTGCAAGGAATCGCTATCCTGAGCTGAGTAAAGCCTGGATTCATAAAAATGTTGCCAGCCTGCAGGTCCTACTGCAGGACTGCAGGACTCACAGAGCATTAGAGACTGGAAGGACCTTGAAGTTCATCTAGTCCAATCCGCCTGTCAGAGCTGGATCACCCAGACCAAGTCGCACAAGAACATGTCCATGTGGGTTTTAAACGTCTTCAGAAAAGGAGACTCCACAACCCCTGCGGGCAGCCCATTCCAGTGCTCTGTCACCCTCACTGAAGAAGTTCCTTCTCATATTTATGTGGAATCTCCTACGTTCCAGCTTACCCCCATTTCCCCTTGTCCTATCGTTAGATGACACTGAGAAGAGCCTGACTCCATCCTCCTGACACCCATCCTTCACATATTTATCAGTATTAATGAGCTCACCCCTCAGTCTCCTTTTCTCCAAGCTCAAGAGACTCAGCTCCCTGAGCCTTTCCTCATAAGGGAGATGCTCCACTCTCTTCATCATCTTTGTGGCTCTGTGCTGGACCCTCTCCAGCAGTTTTGTGTTCTTCTTGAACTGAGGGGCCCAGAACTGGACACAATATTCCAGATGTGGTCTCACCAGGGCAGTGTCTGACTCCTAACACTAGTGGTTTGTTCTGTTCTTCACTCTGATTTCAAGGTCTTGAAAGCAGATGATTATTAGGAATTAACATCTCGCCTATTGTATTTTTTTCAATTTTCATTTCCCACCCTATTAAGGAAGAAAACTCTCAAGTGTGAACTCCATAAGCCCAAGCACAAGAATAGAATCTGATAAATGGGCTTTGTTCCTCTTAAAGAGCTTCAGAGAATTTTGGATAGGAAAGGAATCTAAGGGTTTGAAAAGCCTGGAACTGGATTTAAAAATCTGGCTGTGTGTCAAACAGACATCATTTAAGTAAATCTACCCCCAAGGATGTCTCTCACCACCTCTCAGTTCTCACGCTGAGCAGACTAAAGCCCCCCCGCCCCCACCAGGCTACAGCTGCTGGGTGCTGTTCACGGCAAGTTAACAGAAAGGCCAGGCCTCCAGCAGGTTCACCGTCTCTACTTACTGCCTTGGAGATGGAAGAAATAATTCTTGCAGGCAAGCTGTGTACTTCTTACTGATTTACATGGGTCTACGTCAGTGCATTTAAAGCACTGCTGGTCACTTAGCATAATGACTCAGCTAAGGTCATTCATTAAAAGGCTGTCTGGGAAGACAAAGATCTGTTCTCCTGCATAGGATATTTTGGCTCTATGAAGCACACGATGGCTGCAGAGGTGGATATGCCTGAAGTAAAGCATACAAGTATAATAGCCTTAAATGTTAAAAGCATATTAATATTTCATCAGGGGAACCAGAGGAGCTGGAAAGCACCAGAAGCCCTATCACATGATAATCATTTGATAGGACACTTACATCCAGCCATGGGGATAATTCACAGGGATTACAACTGCTCTATTTTCATTGGCAGGTCTAGCAGGCAGCGCTGGACACAGTGACAGCCGGAATTCAGTTGTGTGAACAACTCCTGAGTAATTAATCAGGGTCAGGGCAGGATCTGGTTTCAGAGAAGTCAGGCTTGTTACTGGTACTGCTTTCCAAGCTTTGCGCCAGCCCGGTTGTCTCACTTCTTCTGTTCACGTAAGTAAAAGGATTGCTACAGAATGTGGTGGATTGACGTAATTTATTCTGCATCAGGCTGCCATGATCACATTTCATTTTTGTCTAGCCCACCCAGAGATGAATTGTCAAATGCTAAATATTTCCTGAGATGTAGGGTTGCTGTTTGGATTTAAACACTCAAACTGGCCAGCCTGACAGCTACTGGGTAACTCAGGAGATCAAGTCCAAGCTTCAAGAATGAGGATTGGACAACGGCTTGTGGACGAAAGAGGCACAATCCAGGGGTTTCTCTCTCAGAAAGTATCTCTCCTAAACAGACTGGACTATGATTCATGCAGAAATCTGTGCATTTCTGGGTAACAACACTAAGTGGTGCCCAAAACGCCTCAAAAAGTTACCCTAGGAGAGACACAAGGGAAGGTATCACAGAATCCTAGTAGGAAAAAACATTGGGAAAAAGCCTGAAGTTTCTGCCCTGGTTCTGCCTTCTGATTCACAACCAAGGAGACAGCTCATAACATGAAAAGTAAGAAGTCAAAACTGAGACAGCTTATTGTCACAGGGTGTCAGAAAGGTAAGACATAGCTACAGTGAAAAGCAGGGTTAGGCATTAACATGGTTAATGAGAACCTTCTCTGTTCTATCTGTACCTAGGAAGTGCGAATGTACCTTGGGAATGAAGAAGTGAATCACGATTCTTCAGGGCTTAAGAATCTTTAAGTCTTCCATGACATTCAAGTGGCTCAACAAAAACTCTTTTCCTAAGTTTCTGTGGACCCATACATGAGGCTTGGCTTGAACCAGAACTGCAGCTAACACTGGCTGATCTCAGCTTTGTCCAAGCCTTTCACCATACAGAATGTAGCATTAATCCTCTTCTCTACATTGTAAGCTTTGATATTACCTCATCTTAGTTTCTTTTCATTTCTGGAGTAGTGGATGACTGTTTATTAGACAATGTATTTGCAGATAATACTTCCATACTTTTTCAACTTAAAAAATGAAGTAAATTGAAAACAAGCAGCCTAGAGGTTTTCCTTTGTTTCTCTCTGTGTCGTAACACCATATGTTGGAAGATACCTAAAGGCACGCAACCACCACATATACTATATTGTGTTATCACCAAAATATTACCTTTCCTTGAAAACCAGACTGAACTGCTTTTAAAACAAAAACAAGTATATATACACACACACACATACACAAATAAAACTGCCTGTGAAAAGCCTTCAGGCATTAAAATGTCTGCGGTTATGCGTCATCAATCTTGCATCATCAAATGCAGCCCTTGGCCTCCTTTCTTCTCTATACCACCAAAACACATGAATTGTGTTTGTTCCCTCTTCACCCCAGAATGAGCCTTTCTGAGTCTCTCTGCCCTGATAACCCACAATATAAAGCCCAGAATCATAATTTCATAATTGCTCAGCAGTGATGGCATTTATCTCCTAAGCAAGCCAGATTGCAGTGGTTAATGGTATCTAGAGCAACAAGGATCACAGTCCTGTTTATTTCATACCTATCCAAATGAAAGTCTGCATTAGCACAAGTAACCTGAAGACATTATTCACACAAATTTTTAAGTCTCGAGACACAAATTATAAGAACTTTGAGGCTTTGACCCAACAAGCCACCGAAACAAAGCAATAAAGATGACAGTTGCCACTGCCAAAGTGAACTTTATATACAGTTAAAACAACTGATTTGCTCAATTGGAGAAGGAGAGCATGAGGCAAGAGTTGAAAAATAATTAAGGCTTTAACTTAATGCAATTACAACAAAATGTATTCAAAAAAAAAAAAAAATCACATTTTCCAGTCATTCTGATTCAGTTACATTTTTACAGTATATAAATAATTCTAATTATGCTCATATAAGGTTAGCTTCTCTGCATGCAGACATTTAGAAAAATGGTAAATTAAATTGTCTACATGCACTGGAAATGTAATACAAAGCATTATCTGAAAAGCCAGAAGCAGCAGGCCAACATGAGCAAATCTCTTATGTAATGTCTGACAAGCAGAAAAGAGAGTCCACATTTTCCTGGGAACCATTCTTTTTGCAAATAAAACCTTTAATTACAAATGTGGGTTCATAGACTTTGCATGGAAGCCCTCAGAAGAGTGAAGGGATAACTTGATGCCGATGCACCACTGGATTAAGAGAAGATCCTGAAAGAAATTTATCAACATCACAGGTAATTAGTTTTAACTCCCCATCTACAGATGGGGACGCCTGTGTTTATCAGCCAGGATTCCCAGAATACCAGATGGTCAATAAAATGCCTAGCAAGTTCTGGGGCTGTTCATCTACCTGCTTGGGACTTACCTGCATTACAAACACGTGGCTTTAATTCATTGCCTCTGGATCAAGAAATTCATTGCTGCCAGTTCTCATGTTTATCATAAAAGACTTGTGATATCTGCTGCTCTTCTGCAAACCTCCAGTTTAGTAGGTCAAGTGATTACACTTCTTATATTTAAGGAACACTGATTAACTTCTCATCTCCATTATTTCAGAGAACAGCGTGAAAGAGATCACTCAAAAGACTCAAACACATGAGAAAGCAAAGCAAAGAAAAAAGAAAAAAGAAAACTTTCTTTTGGTTCCTTACACTTTACTCTCAATAGCAAAATAGTACAATAGCTTGAAATTAAAAACTACAGCCAGTTCCTGTAAGTAGTTCTCAAATCTGTTTTCCCACACCACACGGTTCCCTACAGTTTGTTCTCTTAGTATAAACACAAGCCTAAATCCCTGAATGAAACTCAGAGCCAGAAGCTCCCGGCTAGAGAGGTAAACATCAGGCACTGAGACACCGGATCTTGCCCAGCACAGTTTAAAGTAGCTTCAGTAACCTCTGCTGCCCCACACTAAAAGGCTTTTCTAAAGCAGCAGCGCACAGGAGAGCCAATGCAGCCTGGCATTGTGTTGAACACAAAGGTGGCACTTGGCATTTTACCACATGACACGGAACTGCTTCCTCACAACCTGAAAAAAACACAGTAAAAGGAAAAGTTGTGCTGAATTCAACATGGGCGCCTCTGTGAGTGAAAGCACACATATTTGGAAGGTCAAGGCCCCAGTAACTTCATTACCATCAGAAAAATCTCAAGAATAACCTGAACTATAATTCATCAAGTGGACGCATAATGACAACTGGAGTGCTAACCTGGTCATTCAAGACTTCATTTAATTAGCAGACATGGTCATTTGCTAATAGTACTTTATGCCTGAGGCTGATTAGAAGAAAAATAAAAGTGCTCAAGAGCTTCACGTTAGCAGAGTCCTCTCTTTCTAAGAGAGAAGATAACAATACACTTTAATTTCTGGTGCCAGTAGCCTCCAAAAATGTTTAGATTCTTTAAATAACTTCTTAAAAGCATATTCAACATAAGTAAGACTTGTCCAAAAGAGGCACAACCACCTCTAGTATGTCACAATGCTCACAAGAATCTATCTGTGCTTGAGAACTGAGTACAGAATAGCTGGACTGCTGACTCTGAGATGGTTTCAGAGTGGTAGGGGTGACAATAGCACCCCAGCCAGGCCCCCTGTTCATCTTCTACCCACTCATGAACCAGTGGGTTTCCAACCACTTTCCTGTCTAAGCAGGAAACATAAGCAAGCCTAGACTTCAGTATGAATGGACTTTGAAGGAACAAGTCTGACAGGGAAAAAACAAAAATGGCCTTTGCCTACTCACCAAGTTTTTTTTAAATAAATAAGCAAAAAGATACTTGGGAGTGACATCAGAGTCAAATCTCATGCCTTGAAGAGCTGCCAGTATCACAAAGTCTGCCCCAAAGCTGCGTCCTCCTCCTCCATCTCCCTCCTACCTCAAGGCCAAGTGTGCAACAATGGGAAGACCACAAGTGCTGTAACTGTCCAAGCGTACCCTTGCCTTTAACTGAAAAGGCTGTACTAGAGAACTCTATGTCCCTCAGCTTCAGACATCAAGTTCTATATTATGGTACAGAGAGGTCACCTTCAGGCAAGTATTAACTTATTTATAACTTCAAATAAGTTACTTAGCAAGCTCATTTGCCAGACTTCCATGTGAGGGAGCATTTGATAGAAATATGGAAAATGGCCTGAACTTTAAATGACAAACAGATGAGAAGGTCCGACGAAAATCAAACACTTTCGCAGGCCATGTGTTTTCACAGGGAATATAAATGGGATGTTTAATTGATGTTGACTTCAGCTCATGGTAACATTTTAGGTGATCTCTGTTAGTGGCATTACAAAAAACAGTAAAGAAAGGAATTTGATTATAGCTTGCCCTGGAAAAAGAGACCTGGCAGCAGTATTCCCTACATTTCTTAATTCAGGGAGCAATCTCTTCTGTAATGTAACTATCCAGAGTCAACATGTCCTTGCAGCCACCAGGTACAGTAACAGCTTTTTAATGCCGAAGGTGTCAAGTACTATCCTATGATCTTTTAAATAGTTTTGCTTATAGATATCTAGTGATTCGGACAGGTCTGAGTGCAGAGTTAGCTCAGAACCCTGAAGAAACAGATTCAATTGGCAGTTCCCACACAGACTTAATATGTGAATTTGTCACTTAGTTTTGCTGAAACTGAATTCCCCACTTGCACAAATGAGGAAATATCCTCTCACAGAAGAGAGGAGAACAAACATATTGAAGAACAGAAGGGTCTCACATAGTACATTAGTGGAGACACTAAGTGTATCTAGAAGCTCCTCTAATTTTTTTTCTAGCTGGCATCTACTTTCAGAGAAGGAGAGCTCTTACAGTCATTGTGAACGTAAGCTGAGTCATTCTTCATAGCAGTGTTCAGCTGGCCCCTTCCCAACAAGGGCATCACTATGTTTCATCTCAGGGATAAGGATTAAAAATGGAACAGCTCTAGTCTGGCCAGGAGCAAGGCTTTCACCTTCTCTCCTTGGTCAAAACACCTTTCAGATAATGCCACAGGAACACTCGGCTCACTCTGGCCTCCTAGACTTACACACTCTCTTCGCAGACAACAGTACCAGCCCTGATAAGACACAGCACTTAACCTCAGTGCAGACCCCTCTTCCAGACTAAAGACTTGGGGATGGGAAAGCAATTTCGCAAATCACACTCAGCCTGTTCCCTCAACTCATTCCCATGTCATAGTTCTGTCAAGGTTCAAGAGAATCTGGGTTACATTCGCCACCAAGTGAATCCAGCAGTTATTTATGACACAGAAATAATTGTTCCTTTCCGTCTACGTCTTCCACAAAGATTGCAGTCAAAAAGCCTTTGAAGGCCTTTTAAAAAGAAAAAAAACACCAACAAACCTAAGGAAACAAAATTGAAAACCAACCCAAACACAAGACAATGTTCCTTCTCTTGCAAAC
Organism: Phoeniculus purpureus; assembly: GCA_028565055.1. Lineage (NCBI taxonomy): Eukaryota > Metazoa > Chordata > Aves > Bucerotiformes > Phoeniculidae > Phoeniculus > Phoeniculus purpureus. The sequence continues at coordinate 4,783,777 of JAOXOE010000256.1, read as the reverse complement.
AGTGAATATTTACCACCTACAGAAAGTGTCCAAAGAACTGCCAAGAAATCCAGAAGCAGTGGAAGTGCCCTTGTTAAATGCAGTCTCGCTTGGGAGTATAAAATGCAGACTTGCTATTCATGCAGTTAGTGTTTCATCACAGAGGATCCTTTTCTTTCTTTTTTGTCAGAATTTGAAAGCCAGGAGATGGAATATCAGAGGACCAAAGCATGGTATTCTGAAGTTATTTTTCTCATTAGGCTGTATGCTCCAGGATACAGTGAGATCCCTGAGAGATTTATTGTATTTTGTACGACAATCAGAGGCCTTGAAAGGTGTATAAGTATTAGTTTTGAAAACACATACGGCTTACAACAAAGAGAAACAGACTGATCAAACAGCAGGGGCAATGTACAGGAGTTAATAATACAAAATAATTCTGACTAGCAGCCAGTTCTCACAAAGCAAACATCTCAATGTGGATGCCATACTGTTCAATTAGAGCCAGTCATTTTCAGATGTAATGGGAAGTGGAATACAATATCTACATCTGATGTATGAACACAACTGTAAAGAATCAATACCATCTGGCTGCAAAGCATTTGGTCTTTTAGTCAGCAAAACAAGCCCGTTCACACAATAAAGAACAGTTCAGACAATATGGGAACCTCAGACTTTTCAGCATATCATTTGCAGGGCAATTTTTAAAAAAGGAGACAAAGTTTCAGCAGTGCTTTACCAATAAAACTGAACATAGCAAATAACCTCAATGAGGGCCAGGGGTTGAGGTGGAATCTGTATTCCTTCAGAAAAGGTTTATGCCTTCACATGTGTTACATTACAGCTGAAATTCAGAACCATGTAAGCAGGTCCAGCGCCAGGTCTGGGTTTGGCCCTGCATTTTCTCATTACGCTTGTCACAAGACATCAGAACTAATCACACCACGCAGCACTAGGAATGCTAATAAAATAAACGAATGATTGATGAAGAACCTTATCCCGAAACATCAGCTATCATAACTTGCATTTCATGGGTACAGTGGCATTAATTGTTTCCATACTGATTTAACTCTGTTTTGCCAGAAATTAGCATCGCTGTTATTTACTAAAATTCTATTTCTCTGCCAAATCTTTACCCTCCTTTTTTTTTTTCTCCTGAAGTCCTAGCCCCATTATTTACCTTCACTTTGAAAGGCTGGATAAAAGAAACTTTGCAGAATATACTACAAATTAGGCCATGCTCTTGATGCTTAAAGAGCTAACAAGTTTTTGAAAACTTGGAGGCAGTTTTGGGTTTCTAATGATGTGTAAATCCAGGGGATGAAGGAATTGTGTCATCAAGCAGGAGATTTTCCACAGCAGGGAAGGAGCAGTCACAGCTCCATTTGTCCAGGCTGGCATATAACACTGCCCTAAGCTCTGCCATGCAGCTGACTCCTAAGAATCCATCTGGACCTTGGCTCTCAGTCTTTAGGGAAACAGGACAAAAATAACCACAATGGGTAAAAAGCCAACTGTCTGAATTTAGGAAGGAATGTCTAACTAATGCAGGACATGGTAATACAAAGCCAGATACTGACTTACTGTGAATTGACTCAGGTCTAGGGAATCTTGTTCAAAAAGGCCAATTACATAAGCTGAGGATATGACCTGTACAATTTTGTAGGTGGGTTGTGGTTTGGGGTTTTTTTTTGTTGCTGTATGTAAAAAACACTGTAGGAGTTCACACATTATATCATATTCCACCCACACAAGTATTTAAGGGACGCTGTACTTCCAGGAAAATGATGGAATCATTCAGGTTGGAAAAGACCTTCAAGATCATAGAATCATAGGATTGTTAGGTTGGAAAAGACCTTTTAGACCACTGAGTCAAACCATTAACCCCAGCCGTTCCAAGCCCACCACTATACCATGTCCCTAAGCTCCAGATCTACACAGCTTTGAAACATGTCTGGGGGTGGTGATTCAACCCCCTCCCCGGGCAACCTGTTCCAAGGTCTGATGGTCCTTTCCATGAAGAAGTTTTTCCTCATGTCCAACCTAAACTTCCCCTGATACAACTTGAAGCCATTTCCGTTTGTCCTAGCGCTTGTTTCTTGTGAGAAGAGACCAACCCCCACCCGTTCACAACCTTTCATGTGGTTGTAGACAGTACCACACAATATTAATTTATATTCTTATGAATATATTTTATAACCCATTAGGACCGAGCTCAAATATTTGTAATATAACAGCATCAGGAAAGACTGTAGAGACTCTCTAGGAAGATCATTTAATGAGCAGAGCTCTGCACAGTGCTGTCCTATTCCTCATCTGTGAGGATGCCTGCAATGTAGAAAGAAAGAAGAAAACCTCAGACATGAAGCAATACCTCTGAGATTCAGGATGAGCTCAAGTTGTCTAGCCTTACTGTGGCTTGCTTGTTTTTTATTTTCTTTGTTTATAGTGGCAAGAAAAGAGCTGAAGAACCCTCTCTGCTCTCCTGGCTGTTGGCACTTGCTACTTTGTCAGCATCAGAAAAAAAACCAAAGACTAGTTTGCAACAAAGCTTCCATATCTCCACAGCTCCTGATGTAAAACAGTGTACACTGAGAAGTTCACCAACTCTCCACTTCTCTTTCACTTTATATCTTCACAGATTATGCTGCCACATAGACAGACCAAGAGGAGGCAGGAGTCAGGCCACTTGTCTTCAGGAAAATCCTAGTGGAGAAAATGGGAGTCTACCTGCCTGCCCACCCCAAACACAAGTTATACACAATCCCTTTTACTTTTTTCCAAGATCTCCCTCAGACAGACCCTGAGCGCTACCAGATTTCACTATACAGTGAAGCAAATGGACAGACAAACTTTCACACGGTTACACTGATTTGTATCCCACCACACTGACTTCAGCAGGCCTCCACAATCTGTCCCCTGGAACATGTCTGGCTGCAATTCCTATTTTTAGTTACGCCTGACAAATCTTGAACTGCTGATATCAGAATTTAAAGAAATACATGAAAAACACTATTTTCCTTTTAAAAAATTGTTCTCCTGGGTCTCCTAGAGATAATAATTACTGCTCCACTCAGCTAGTGCTGTCATTACATCGCTCAATAAAATGGATCATTTTTAACCCTCAAGAGCATTGAGAGTGCTGCTGCTGCCTTGTGTGAAAGTAGGAATGTGTCAGTTTTGTTTAGCAAATATAATATTTAATGTCTTTGCTCTTGGCATTCAGGATCAGCACTGAGCCAACTGTGTGGATGCAAAGTATACCTTGAACAGTTAAAATTTTAAAAGAAATTAAGCGTGTAAAAAAAGAGTTCCCCAGATAAAAAGCAATCCCAAAAGCAAAAATATCCCCAGGAACACAAGGAATACTATAGTCATCACCAAAACCACTTTATAGGTTCTGATTGTGTATTACACTCTCAGTAGTTATGTCTCATCACTGAATTAGGAGCCTACATAACACCCACCGCAGTTGCCAAAAGTTATTGAAGTTATTGCTGGATCTGACTACACTTATCTTAGTTGCCAGGGTAATAGTGACACCCCCCAGGCAAGCAAGGGCCTCAACACCCCCTTCTTCATCCTTTACCCCCTAAATTTAGCAACTATACCATACCACATGAGAAAAAGCCTCCTTAATGGCTCACACTTGAAAACCACCTAAAATCCCCCCAAGCCTATTGACTAGCAAGGGGGCTGAAAACATTCATTACTCTGCAGAGGTGGTACCCAGAGTGCATCAGGATAACCACAAGGATAACAAGCTTTACCTAGTGCACACTAACACTGGAAATACTGTCTTCATTTTTATATCTTTTTCTCTCAATCTAACCCTTTAACGTCTCTGGTCTCCCTGGGGAACATACCAGCCTTTAGCCAAAGAACCGAGCAGACAGCTCACCTGTCCAGTCATCAAAAGAAGTCACAGTGGTTCCATTGCTCGGAGCTGGAGGCCCACTGATCATCATGTTATATTACCTGTCATAGCCCTGACTCACTGCCTTTCACCTAGGAGTATGTGTGGAGTACAGCCGAGTTTCAGCCTCCTTGATGTTGTAGGCTGAACTGTCTCTACGTTCTAAAAAGCTCTTTGTGCACAAAGTATTATCTTCTGAATTGATACATTGGTTTAGCTCTGTTTTAAACTATACTATTTGTAGTACTTGTCCAGATGGAAACATCTGAAGGGAAAAAAAATAGTATTTTCTGAGCATGGAAAAATCTAGAAAGTATTAAACACAGGAGTAAGCCTCTAGGATTTCCCGTGAATTGCTGTAAGAGAAGCTAAGTTTCCCTCCTCTGAAACAGCAAGGTCTTGGGCCCATAACTAGGATTCAGAGTTCCTAGATCTGCATTAGTCTTCAACAAGCATTCAGCAGAAACCCTGTGCCTCCACAGCATTCCTTCTTATGCTCTCCTTTCAGTCCCCACCAGCACAGCCCAGGATGGCTCCACTTCTCAGCACACAGCAAAGATCAAGGTCAAGTACTTGGTCTGCCCAAAGAAGATTAAACACAACTTGTAAAGAGTTTTGTGTCTTGTCACCACAAACCCCTTTCTGCTGGAAAGCCCTTCTCAGAAAAAGATAACTATGTAGGATGAGAAAACCCCACTATTCCTTGCAGAGTCTTCTTCCTCTGTTCAAACTTGTACAATTTAGCCTCTTAAAACAGAAACAGCCAGAGCAAAAAAAAAAAAAAAAACCACCACAAAAGAGTGGTGAACAGCAGCTCAGCTGTTTTACAGATCTTTCCTACTATGCCCCATATTTATTCAAAACTGGTGTGCAACACCTGAATGCAATTCCTCAGCTTGAGGATGATAGAAGCAGAGCATTTTCATGGCATCAGAAACCTGATCCCACCCAGCTGGGCTGGCTCTCTGACAGCAGAAGCATTTCATCTTCCTGCATGACCATGCTACAGCTGCAAAGACAAAGAAGCTGCCATAAAGGGGTTCCCAACCACAGCAGAAGGGGAGCTGGGGGTGTGTGGAGAAGAAGTTAAAAAAAAAACCCAACAAAAAATAGACTAGATCTGTTGGACTCATGCTTAATATGAACACACTGAACACCAATTATCTATCAAGAAGATTAAGAGCTTCCCAAATAGGAGAACTTGCTTGCTAACATCACACACCCTGAACTTCTACCTGACTAAACTGGAACCTGGCAACAGAGCTCAGAGGAATAGAGCTCAGGCTGCCAGCAGAAGCTGGCAAGCTAGCTCAGGCTTCATGTTGTGGAGTTGCATCTTCAAGATTAGTAGGGCCAAAAATAGGCTTGAAATCATGCTATGCTTCACAGAAAGGTTTTACCCAACTGCAAGCAAAAAGGATCATACAAACAAGCAATAGTAGATTTTATTGAGTCTCAAGAATGAGAGTGGGGAAAGGAGTTTTGAATTTTTTTTTAATTCTTTTTGCTGTCAGGAAGAAAAAGCTTATTTGCTGCCTTTTTGCACCTTTAAAGCAAAGGATATCACATTTACAGTGTCTTGTCACTTTCTGCAAAACTTGAGGCTTCATTTTGACAGTTTGGAAACGTCTCTCTTATTTTTAAAGTTGATTTAAGCACACGGCAAATAATAATTTGTGTTCATTCTGGAAAATTTTGCCATTGCCTACAGAGGTTTTTTTATTTCTTCATTTGAAAATAAACTGTTGTTGTCTCATCTTGCTTTATTTGATGCTAAGGACCCTGGTCTCACAGGGTGTCTAGTGACCTTCTGGGAGTCTGTTGCTGTCAGGGTACAAATGAGTGACATTAGATTACAAAAGAGAAACAGCCCAATGTTCAGCTATGAATGGAAATTCTTGAGCATCCAAGTCTACCACTGACCTTAGGGGGAAAAACGGTAGTAGATGAAAGGTTGCATAAGCACCCCAACTGCATCTTCATATACTGGGGTCTTTGGAGTTCACTGAAGTCAATGAGAGCACAAAAAATACAAGGAACATCCCCTGCAGAAGGGAGGGAGGTTGTGGCTCACTTACTGCAGAGCTTCCTGTGTTCATTTGTTTATAGAGCAGAGTTGAGGTTAGTTCAGAAGAGAGTTCCTCATTTCCTCCTCCTCCTGCCCCTCTCCCTAACCAGATGTGACAATGTTACAATATTATTATCCTGTCAGCACCACAGGGGGAAATACAAATAAAATTCAAGGTGAAATGAGAGCCAAAAGAAAAACAGATCCAAAGCAGCACCTTTCAGATTTGCTAGCCCATCTCAGGAAATAGGAAACCTTTACAGCTGGACTGTGGTTTCATTTGAAACGTTTGTGGGTAAATGATTAACAATAACTTTTTGAGGCTGGGTGACTCCTACCTGCAGCCAAAGGATGAGACAGGAATCTTTGGGGCTGACAGAGTAAATCACATTGTAGACTGCAAGGAACAATTTGGCCAGGTTTCAACATGCCAGCTTCTCAATGCAACTAGGAAAAAGCACAAGCAGACCGGAGCTGCACTACACAAACCACTGTTTCCCCCTATCAAGTCTCTCACCAACAATAAGCATGCTGGGCTTTCATCCAGCCATAGGAACCAAGAAAGGGTGTACAGAAGGGAATGCATCAAGCAAAAGAAACAGAGAGACTGTTTAAATGAAACAGCATTAAACATTCAACATCTGCCAAAGATTCCTCCCCACTGAAAGGCTTTTGTTACAGCTTACTGTACTGAAGAAGACAGAGATACAGCAGTTCTGGAGTTGCATCTTGCAAAATTCAGAAGCAGGAGATCCCTCCCTTCCCAGCAGCCTGTGGAAGAGTTACAGCTGAAAAATAAACCACCACTGTATTGGTTTGCTACATGCTTTGGCCAAAAGCATGACAGAGACATTATTAATCACTTCCAATGCTACGAAGGTGGTCTACAGTTTTTCCTCTAACTAGTAAACTGAAGGACAAATGGTAATTTCAGGAAAGATACCTGTATTTAATTTTTTATTGTTTTTGCTCATCCATCCAAAGACAGGTAAATAGGAGATCTTGCCCAAGTAAAGATTTGACCCTCAAGGTGCTAAAACTGCTTTCTGAAAAATAAAGACCTCAGAAATATCCATCCTCGTTTACTCTGAGAATTTCGTAGAGTATGCTTCTACCCTACTAAAGAGAAGCTGTTTCTTTCATCAGCTCACATGGGACATCAAGTCTCTATAAAGTATGAAAAGAGCTTTCAAACATATTGTGTGACTCGCTGTTGAGAGCTATAGGTTCTTAATGAGGTAAACAGAAATACTTTAATTTTTCCAGCCAAACACACAGGCTTTGCAGCAAGTATGGTGTCCCTATAAGGGCAGCATGATGTTCTTGCTCAGCAATGGTTTCTCCTAACATGCAGATGGATCTCTGCTGCAGCTGATGAAGACATAATTGAATTGAGTTCATTCAGCTCTCTGTGACTGAACTACAGAAATAGTTTCAAGTCCAAAGGTGGCTCACATACCACTGCAGTCCTTTCATGTGTCAGCTCTGCTAAGCTGCCGATTATGGATCTTGACGGACTCATTAATCCTCAAAGTGTCTTGCACAGGAAATCATCCTGTTTCTTCTCAGGAAAAAGCATTCACATTCTAAAAGGAAGGAGCACCATCATGCACCTCTGAAGCTAAACATGATGTAATCAGTAAAAGAGTTGTATGGACTGAATGTGACAGAGTACAGCTGGAAACAAGATCCAGAAGAGTCAGCTAACCTACAGCTTACTAGGATGCTAGGGTCAGCTGAGGCCCTGCAAACAACAGATCTGTTTTGACAATGTAACAGAGACAAACCCAGGTGATCCTTGAAGCCATTCTCATTTGGGCTAAGAACCACGTTGGCATCAGTGGATCCAGCCAAGTTTAGGAAACCCAAAATGGCCAAAATGGCAGTATTTACACAAGGTTACAAAATAATTGGAAAACATTGGTAGAGTATGTACAGAAGGCTCCACTGTTACTGTGAACAACCACATTATAACTGCTTTGAATATAAGCCCTTTAAAATTAAAAGGCAGCTCCAATTGCTCTCAACAAGCATGAGGACTGATTCCAGGGCAAGAACCAGCACTTGGAGATGCTCTGCTCAAAATGAAATTTCTGCCGGACTCCACATTTCTTTTCTCTCTTTTACTTCAAGACATAGGCAGTGAAGATAAACTACACCCTTCACGAGAGACATAGGCAACATGTTGCACTGCGATTGTCTGTCTGCTAAGCTGAAAGCTGATCTGCTTTCCAGTATTGTGCTACAGTCCATGAACGTCCTAAGCCTGTTAGCACGAGAAGCATAGCCACCTACAAGTGCTAGGTATAGTTTTGTGAGCAGTTGTTGTGAGTCAATGACCTCATGTAAAGTTTATGTTAGCAACAGAGGAGAAGAAGTAAAGGACAAAATTAATAGAGATTATTATATTGGCAGAGAAGAATGCATACTGACTTTGCGAGGTGTCTAACAACCACACTGGAAAGAACTGACCTCTGGAGCATGTCCTGTAGAGACTTCACAGTTGCAATCAACATGATTATTTGTCTGGTGTTAATACAGTAACATGCTGCTTTGCTGAAAAGTACCTGGCTGCTTTTCAAGCTTTTGAAAAGACACCAAAGACTTTTGTTTTGATTTCAAACTGTTTTTCAGCACCTTCACATTGAAGTGCCCTTATAAAAGTGCCCACAGAAACATTTGACAGAGCTGTGTGACTCACGCACTTAAAGGAAGGAGCTAATGTTAGACACAAACACTCATACAGGGACTTCTGGGCTTCAAAAAAAAAATACTGCTCTTTACCCCACTGAATTTTCCTGACACTTCCAACTTACTGAATTATTGTTTATTTTATAAAAAGGCTGTCTTAACCTCAATTTTGGATTAATAGGTCACCAAGGAATCTAATACTATGGTAACAATGCAAATACCACTTCACAGTATGGAAATAGAAGTAGTCAATAAATTGTTTACAATACATGTTCATAAAGTGCTCAAACTTGCAAGAATCTGTTAAACCAGTATGATGTCACTTTATAGTTAAAAAAAATGCAGTTTTCTCTAGCACCCATCCTTTGAAGATGATATAAATCCTTTCCTCCCATTCTCCTTCTATTTCAGAAGGTGTTGAAGATTTGCAGCTACATACTAAGCATATGCAACCAAGGTTCTTGTATAGCTGACTGCTGACAGTGAGCGTAATCACAGACTGTCTGGCACCCGGAACATTTACTGCTTTTGTTTTAGCAACAAATGTCAAGCACCTTTATGAGCATGATCCTGTTCCCATCAAATTCCATAAGGTTTTCTACAACGTGTTATCATTGAGCATCCAGCGAACTGGTCTTATTAAATAAATCAAAGTTAAGCTGGTAATACACAAAATATGGGAGGTGATTGAAATAAGCTGGATCTTTTGATGTGGCAGTAAATCAAAAGCACTGCAAAACAGAGTTGGTAAAGGTGTAAACCTTATGCAGCAAAGCACACAGTAGAGCTCTCAAAGATCATTGTGTCAGGAAGTGCAGGAGGTGTGAAGAATCAGCTCATGGTGAACCCTCAGCATAGATGGTTGTGCTGCAGAGCACAGATTACCCAGTCAGGACATGGGAGAACCTGTGTGAAGCAAGAAATCAGACTGGAAATATGAGCAGACCTGTAGCACAGCACGGTAAGCATGAAAGAAAGGTGGATGTGTTTGGGATGGTTCAAATGCTTTTATCAGAAAGAATATTCATAAGCTGAACATGGCTTAAAAATCAGCAACATTCAATACGCCAATTCAAATAAATATTTGAGGTGTTGCATCTATTCTTCAGCTGAAAGTAGAAAAACCTGTAAAAAGAAACCACATGGTGGTGGTGGTTTAAAAGTCTGACCATTTTCCTGTACCTAACAAGGAAATAACTGTGGGTAACTCTTTACTTTGCTGATGGCATTTACCGAGGGTATTCTGAGGTTTGTCTTGCAGATGAGGAAACTGAGTCAGAGGGATTAACTAAAGGGTCTAAAGCCACAGGCAAACTTCACTGGCCAAGTTTATTAAAAGTCCCCTGCAGACACCTGACTTCCAGTCATATCATGAGGCCTCTGTTATGTATAAGAACTACTACTTAAAACAAGGAGGATTAGATCTGTCAGCACTTACAGCTAGGATATTCTTGAGAATTCGTAACAAGAAATAGTGACAATGCAAACCATGTTTTCATTTGGTTTTGAAGTATTCACACTTGCAGTGGGAAAGGTATGAAATGATCACAGGGAAATGTTTTTCATGCAGTCAAACAATTTCTTAACTTAGAAATCAGCTTAAATTATGTGCATATCATTTTTCAGCATCAGACTCCTGCAGAATGGGATGATGTTCTGGCAGAAGGATTGTTTTTCTTTATGTTTCTAAGCTTGACAATAGCTTAGAAGCGCTGGTATGCTGTAAGGGAACTCAAAACCTAGAACAAGCACAGGATCAGGGACAACAGTCACCTTATCTAGCTTCTGGTTTCTCTCCAAGATCTAGGCCTGAAATGCGCTTTTCTCCCCAGTCCCCCACCAAAATCCTTCTCCAGACTGCTACCCCAAGTAGTAAATGAAATAACAGCTTCTCCTCCAAAATAGCTGCATGGGAATCCTTGCAGACATGTACTGTAAAGATCAGGTCACAATTGCAACAAAGCGAGTTTACAGGGATTCATAGGTTATGGGTAAAAATTGGGGGGGTTTGGTGGTACAACAAAATTACACAAATTCTGAAGTACAATTTTTAAAATTCAACTTTTTCTTTTTACATTTCAACAATCCCAACAGATCTTAGTCTTGGCAGCTCAGACTTTTATCTAACCTGATCCAACACTGTTCCAATAAAACCAGCAGAGTAATGCAACATGATGAAGACACATCTTTCACAGAATCATTGAGGCTGGAAAAGACCTCAAAGATCATCAAGTCAAGCCTATGACATAACATCACCACAGCCTAGACCATGGCACTAAGTGCCACACCCAGTCTTTTCTTAAACACCTCCAGGGATGGGGACTCAACCACTTCCCCGGGCAGTCCATTCTAATGTCTGATCACCCTTTCTGTGATGGTGCTACAACCTAACCCTCCCCTGGAGCAGCTTCAGGCCCTGCCCTCTTGTCTTATCACTAGTTGCCTTGGAGAAGAGCCTGACCCCCAGAGAGTGATAAGGTCCCCTCTTATGATAAGTCTCTTCCAGGCTAAACAAACCCAGCTCCCTCAGCCTCTAGTCTCTTCACCCACCTCATTGCTCTCCTCTGGAGCCCCTCCAGCACGTCAACATCTTTATTAAAATGAAGGGCCCAGAACTGCATACAGTACTCTAGTTTCAACTGAGTCACTGTTGATGACTGCTTACTCTAGAATTCCAAATGGACACACAACCCAGCACACTTCCTATTGATGTGAGTACAAGTGTTGCATTTGCTCAACTCTACCCAAACAGGACTATGCAGTTCTTTCCCTGTATTTTGTGTTTGGTTAACATTTTCAAACAGGGGAAAACAGTTGGATCCCTCCAAAAATCTGTTCTGGTTTCTAGTCAGATTCCTCAGAACAGCCCAAACTGAAAACTCCATTTGTTTTCTACATGTGTTTTTGCAAGGAGATTCAACTCAACAAAGGAACTGCCCAGAAAAATATCTGATGATAGCAATCTATAAAAACTTGTGGCCTTGAGAAGCTTCTGACAGTTTTAACATCCCAAAGCTGGTGCTTCCTTTTCTTTTGTGCATAGTGTTGCTCTGCATTAGTGAATATGTAAAGCCACACAGACAAAGGATACTCATCATATGCCCAGTGACCCAGAACAGGAGAGTTTCTGCAAAGCAAAGGGGAAGAGGGGACAAATCTTTGTCCCTCACTGCCACCCAGTTTACAATCAACCATACCAAATACAGGCAGACCCACTTAACCATAAGCCCTCTGATGCTATCAACAGGTCCAAAGTCTCCAATGGCTCCCTAATTCTCCTCAACTCCTTATTTTGGGCTCATAATGTCTGTTTTCCTCACTGGAGGTGTAGTTTATTTGCTCATTCTTCAGCACAAGGATCAGTAAAGCAATTTGTGATTCTTTTTAGAGAGATGCTCCTACACAGGTTGACTCAGAGCAGTTTGACTCCCTTTGAATTTTTCTAGAAAGTTGCACCAAATAAGCCATTTGTGGCAAAAGCAGGGAAGAAGGGCAGCTGAGGGAATAGGGGAGAAGGTACTTGCTTTAAGCTCATTTCTCCTCATCCCCAGCCCTGATGGAATTGTATTCTGCACACATGCTGAAACATTAGCATCGGCTGATTTGGAAGGAATATTGGAAATGAAGTGATAGCAGAGTAAATGTCAATGCATTCAGTGTGACACAGTGAGCACCAGATCTTAAACAGCTTCATCATTGTGGCATTTACTGTATCCTGAAATAATATTAATCCCACTGTTGTCTTTCTTGATGGAATCATCCATGAATATGGTTTATGGGACTGACCAACGTGCTAATAGGTTAAAAGAACAACCTATCCGGTGCTCCACTAAATTAAGGTCGCTTCATGGGATTTAATGAAACAAGTGTTGTGTGGGGTTTCAAAGGACGTTCCTGTAATTCATGTCTATTTAGGGCTCCTGCTAACCAGAAACCTAATTTCTTTGAGTAAAATAGCTTTTTGTGAAGCCTGGCCATGTGAAAAAAGCTTAAAGGGCAATAATCAGAAGACCTCATCTGTAACACTTTGTTATTTCAGATTAGTGTTTTGAAAGTTTGGGGGATGTAGTTATCTAAAAAAAAAGAAACAAACCACTCTGCCTATTAATCAGGACAAATGTATTACTGCTATTTGTCTCTCAAAAATGCCTGGATGGTTAATGTGAGACTAGGAGACTATTAAGTTACAAATGGTATAAAGGCTTAATAAGGCAAAGACTGTGCCTTACAGAATGAATAAGTAAATCGGCTCCTACTTGCCCAGTGAGGAGCTGATGTTCAAAAACTGTGGGCAAATGGCAGCATCTAAGGCCACTGCCTCAGAAACAGAACTGTACTTCTATCTCCAGCTGTACATGCATCATACAAAATAGCAAAATTATAAGTACAGATTTCCCCTAAGGAACAAAATAATATTAATTTCCTATTAATTTCCCTCATTTAAGGTCCAGCTTCCACCAGGTTTAATTCTTGTGTCCTCGATTCAGAGGAGCATCTACAGCATCTTCTATAAAATACTTTCGGAAGCCACTTTAAATACAAGACAGGGCCTGCACCCAGAAGTTAACATCATTCAACATCAGAATACAGAATTTTCTCTCAGCAATTTCTGAGCCTTTAGAGAGAAACTATACACATTGCAATTACTACAGCTTGTGCTGAGGCTTTCAGTGAACCAAACTGAGCCTTGTAGAAATTACAAAAGAGCAGCTGCAGCCCCTAAGGATCTTGTAGTCTGCACAGTATTTAGTCATATCTTGACGTTTTACTCTGATGCAACTACATCATCAGGATTAAATGTAGGTGACTACCTATACACAAGCGATAATCCATGAGAAGGCTTCACTGGGAAGAGAAAGGAAGAATAACTGTGCCACTAGAAACAAAGGGAATAAGAGGCTGGTGAGCTGTGTTTTCCAGAACCAGACACCAGACAGGATTAGGTCAAGACACCAGAGGTGTTATCTGCTGCTGCTACAAGTGGACCTGTAACAACCACAACAGACCAAAAATTTGATCAATGGCATTGATTCAATGGCATAAATTCTCAGTTGCCTCAAGAGATAGTTAAGCCTTTCAATGTTTTGGAACGTTACAGTCAGCTTAGTATTCCCCAGAAATCCAAAACAAACTATATCTAAAACAAGCCACACCAAATCTATGACTTGGATTCAGATCTTGGTTGGGGTTTTTCCCTAGATTCTGGAAATAGATTGCTGATATCTCAACTCAAGCCAAGGACTAACCGTGACAAGTACTTGACATTACTAAGTCACCTCTGTGAGTCCTCCCAGCCAGCTGAAAACTACTGCCAGTGCAGCCTTTTCACAAAGCCAGAATAAATGTGTCTTTGGCCTTCAATTAGAATATCAGACTTCTGTGAAGTGCAGGACAGTTCTGGTTCTACAGCCAAACATCGCCACAGGTGTGTACCATAGAGACAGCCTGCATACATACACTGTTTGGGTTTTTACTTTTTGAAGGAAAATGATAGTTTCCCCACAGTCTGTCACCTTCACATGGACTCAACTATGACAGTAGACAGGCTTAAGGGGTGAAGGAAAATAAATTCAGAAACAGGATGGATTGCAATAAAGGTTATAACTTGAAAGAAGGTTGCAAAACACTAATTCCAAATTCTACTTTGCCATAGGATCTCAGTAGCTCTACTATCCACTAGAGAGAGTCCTCAAGACATGCCTTAACCTTCACAAACATGATCCAGACATTGAAGTCATATCCTATGAGGCAGAGATTGACTGGAAAGGAGACCAACATTTATCATGTCTGCATGACAGACTGAGACACACACCCACCACAAGAAGAATAAAACCTTCTCTTGAATGTGTCTGCACTGTGAAAGGGAGAGGGGGAAGACTGATTTATTTAAACACTACTTAACTAACAATAAACACTATCAAACCAAAGCAAACTAATGTTCAGCCATTAAAGCATCCATTCAATGGCCCATCTGTCATATTGTTAAGACCTTTAGAAGTTGTTTAACAAAATGTTAAATAAGATGACATTCAGCAGCACAAAATGCTTGACTGGCTAATGCAAGAAAAAGGGGTTGGCCTGCTGGTGTTTGATATACTGCTCTGTGCTACAGGCTGAAAGCTCTGGATTACACAAGGGGGCTCTCAGGCTGTCACTTTTTATCTCAGTGAGCGGTGCCAGAAAGGCCCAGAATCACCACAGGCCAGTGTTAGCAGCGTCACACAGCAGAAAGGAAGAAAATCTCAATGCAGACAGGAAGAGATGCACTATGTGAGGAGAGAAAACAGAAGCAGGAAAAACAAACTAGCCTATGAAAGGCAGAAGGAAGAAAGCCCTGAATTATCATATTCTTGGCAACATGTGCCTGTTCCTAATTCAGATTATTTGTTTTTTCTCACCCACTTCAAATGTTTTGTTCTATATTTGACAGTATGGTTTGATGAAAGTCCTATGAAAATACTTTAGATTGGGTGTAACATGTTTTTTAGCACATAGCTAACAACTTCAAAGGTGGATGCAGTTAATTCAGCCAAGACACATGTAAGGTTGGTTTGTTTGCTTTCTTACACAAGACCAGATTGTACTCACTGCCTTTTGGGAATAGTGTCCCTCAAACAACATCACATTTTAGGAACCGACTGTCCTGCCAGAGGCCTGTACAGCTTCAAATCTAAAGAGTTAAGGCAGTACAACTAGACAAAGTAAGCAATTAATAGGTGTCCTGTAGTAGCTGAAGGGCATATAAACTGCTGGCCTGACAGAAGAGTTTCCTAAGGGGAAAATGAGTAAATAAATATTTCTTTCAGATGTACAGAAATAAGTTTAGGTATTTAAGAGTTTTCACCAGACACTACTGGACAGTGCTGTACCCAACCTCAAATGTTGTTTAACAAAAACAGTAATCTATGCAAATAACTGTTAAAAGTAAAAGCACTGTTTCCTTTACAATTTAAATTCTTCCACTGGCATTACAAGACCTTTTTTTTAAGACTCAATACTATGAAATGTATTTAAGACACAATACAATGAAATGTAACCCTTTGTCTACTGTGTTCCTTCAATATAAGAGGTTTTGTTTCCCACATTCCCTACCAGAGCATTTCCCTTACCCAGTGCCAAAAAGAGAACCCAGGAAGCCCCAGCTGGTGGCTTCAAATTTCCCAGCAGTTCAGCACTGATAGAAAGGTCATTGGGAAATCTGACAGAGGAACCCAGTACCAGTCTGGGGTTTGTTTCAGCATTGTGACAGCTAATGAAAATATTATATTAGCAGGCAGTACAGCGCTTATGTGGCAGAGACAGCCTACTGCCCACAAAACCACAGTCCCGCTAGGCACATCATTAGAGCAGCATTGTGCTCAAGTCCAGGGTAGAAGATCAAAACTTTGAGAGCTTCCTCATGTTTTCACTGACTTACAGTGATACCGAAGTACATGGAAGGATGAATTATGATTAAAGCTAACCATGTTTCCAAGCAGCTTAGCAATTTTGAAAGTATTCCCTCTGCAGATATTTTTAATCAATGTTACTTAATACATCAAAACTGAGACATAATAAAATCCTAGAAAACAGGAATTCAATACATGTTAGAAAGTCTAGATAAACACAAATGAGAAACACAGAATTTACATTGGCTGCTGACAGATATTAAACTTCAAGCCATATTCATGCTGTGATTGATAAACAGATTTCTTCTCTGCTATGAGTACACAAGAAGAAATAAAAAACAAAACACTGTTATCCCAGCCTCAAGTATATTCTTAGAAAGCAAGGAAAATAAATTACTTTGCCAAGCTGGCTCTAGAATTCAAATCATCTGCCAGAAAGGTGCTACTCTGACATGGCCATTGTGGCACGTTAAGTACAAACCAGATGTGGACACAGTTTCAGCTTAGTAATGAGTGATGGGGAAACCACATAACCCCTTCTCCTCTCAAATGTCTCCCTCAGCCTGTTTCTGCCTCATCTGTTCCAGATGATGACCTGGGAAAAGCAAGCCAGATCATACTACTTTTCTGTTGATGATGTGAGTAAATAGCTGTATGTATATATATATATATATATATATATATATATGTATGTATATCCACTCCTCTCTCACTGGAATTATCTCGGCTGTCAGTAAAGAATACTTACAGGAACATGCCAGAAAGGTCTTTTTGCAAACTCCAAGCTCTAAAGGTCAGCCTCCAGATACATCAAATTCAATACTACTGTGACTGTGTCACCTTTTGGGAAAGAGAGAAGGAGTCTTCAACAAAACGTATGGCAACAGCAGTTTATTTTATCACACTGCTGTATTGTTTTGAAGTGAAAGAAGGCTTGGTAGGGAACCACAGAATATTAGGCATTGAAAGGGACCTCAAAAGATCATCTAGTCCAATTCTCCCGCCAGAGCAGGATCACCTAGGTCAAGTCGCACAGGAACATGCCCAGGAAGATTTTAAATGTCTCCAGAGAAGGAGACTAGAGACAGTGTCTTGTATTAGACTATCTATTATTGTTTCTTCCCCACTCTTTTAAAATTAGTTTATTTTATGGGGTAGGGGTGACTAGAGCAGAAAAAAGAGCTTTGCTGTAGTACTTGCAGACAAGAGAAGAGAAATAAAGATTAAAAGGAAATATAAAGAAAATATAAAGTAAGACAGGCTGTTCAATTCAGAAATTGGTACATGAGGGTTTTATTAGAGACATAATGACAGAGCGAGGAAAAAAGACTCGCCCTATACTATAAGTACCTGGCTGCAGATGCATTCAAAGATCCAACCCCAAACTCCTAGGTCAACAAAAAGATCGGTCAATTCTGTATAGGGTATGCCAGTTACATCAACACCACTGTGAATATTCAAGTGAGGAAGAGGCTATGCCAATTTTTTTTACTTTATAAGCTTACCAGTGCTTTTATAGAGGAATACCAGCAAGCTGCTTTCTGCTTCTGACACAAACAGCAATGCAATTAGCCCTTCTGGGTTTTGCTTCATTTTGGGAAGCATCTTTGCACTGACCTGCTCCCCAACATATAGATAGCGATAAAAGTTTTCTACCTACAAGCTCTCCTGAACAAAACTACACAAGGTAACAGGAGAGCACCAGCCTGTGGAACCTGCATTGCTACAGCACCAGCGAGATCCTGAATCCCACTGCAGATTGTCTGCTTGAAAAATCGTTAGTTAACTTCAAAGGAGAGGATGACAACTTTCCACAATGCATGAAGAAAGCTGAAAACATCAATTACAAAAATTATTTAGTATGCAAACTATACCCAGGTTCTGCAGGCAGCTATCCCTCAATAAGTATACCAGAGACCAAACTAAAGGATAAATAAATCATCCTGGTCTTTTGTTTACAGCAAAAGCAACAGATAAAAAGAAACTGTCAAGGATTTGAGTTCTATTGGAAATACATTCCTCTTTTCCTATCAAACGTATTGTGCTGAAACTTAAAGCTTTTAAAATTCTAAACTAAGAAAGCTCATTATCCCATAAAAGGGCAGAATTGTTTGCTTGGTGAATTAGTCATCCAGCTAATCTACCTAATTCCTTTAATTCTTTAAAGCGATCTTGCTCTCAAAGGTTGTCATTAACTATACCTGTGGTTTTTGTTCCAGGGCTAAGGTAACTTGTTGTTACACTATGTATGCTCACGTAGCATTAAAATGGTGTTTTTGCAGTTCTGGAACTCTGTATGCATCCAGCGTCTGTACCGTAAATAGTATTTTAGAAGAACTACAATGTAGATGTTAAAAAACCCTAAAATAAAGCAAAACACCATCTTCTCTCCAACAGCTGGTTTTCTGAGCCACCCTCAACCTGATCACTGGTTTATTAACAGGATTGTGCCCTTTACAGCAATAGGTGTCATTTCTATCTTCAGAGTTTCTCAGGCTTAGCTATTCTCTAAATAGAAGAAGAAATCTGGTTTGTACATGCATCAAATAATTATATTCCTTATGAATAGGAACTAGTGCAGCTGTGCTGACATCTACAGAGTTGCACCTTTTAAGAATAGATAAGGATCTGGGCTATAATACCTTGCTACTGAGAGCCAGCAGGTCTCATCAGTCCTGGCCTAAGGTGGAGTAAAAAAAGGGGGCGGGGAAGAGAGATCAAAATACGAAAGCTGAAAAACAGCTACTATATCATCAAGTTCATCTTTCAGGCCACTTATGTGTGATTGTTTAACCTCAAGTGGCCTTGTATTAGTGTAAGGGACTTATCAAACTGGAAAACACGTAAGAGGTCATTCATCCATGAGTCTATTCGATTCACACCGTTTCAGAATTAGCAGAACACATGCTGACTTAGTACACTGCCTCACCAGCAAGTCATTAAAACAGATGTGCAGCCACTGACCAAGAACGCCTTTTCCAAAGCACATTCTTTCTTCCTGCTGAACAAATATGTTATACAGAGAAATGTTGAAATGTTACCAAACCACACAGCTAACAAAAATGCACAGAGATAGGAGCTGCATCTTTGACTGTGGCAGAATTGCTTGGATCCATGTTGAGCCACTGAGAAGCTGTGCTGCTGTTAAATGGCTGATTAGTTTATTCTGTCAAACATCTGAGAGCATCATTAGTTACACAAATGGTTTGAATGATGATCAAATGAGCTGAGTAACCGGCTGCCATGAAACTCCATGTGAGTCCTGTTTTATCAGATCTCAACATGTGTTGCTCAATGTGAAGCCTTGTCTCCTGGCTTTATCTGGCAGCTCATACCGGCAAGGGCTCAAGAGTCCCCTTCTCATCCCAAGGACCATGTTTATCTAGTGAACTCTTTTACCTGAAGATTGCCTCAACAGATATTTCCACCAGACAAGGATCAATACAACATTTTGAGATACATTTTGCCACTGCAGTTTCACACTTTTTTTAATAGTATCTATGGATGTGTTGCTCTATAATTTTAGAAAAAAATAAAAATAGCAAATTTCCTGTTGCTTGAAGACTCAGTGGTGATGGAAAGGAATTAATGAGATCGGTTTGTCATTTTGCTACACCAGGACCAGATGTCTCTCTCAGACCGCAGAAAGATTATTTTGCTCCTTTACTTTTCGCTGCTATTTCTGTAACCCAACCATTAATAGCAAAAAGGCTCTACCATAGGTCATGATATATCAGCTCAACCTCATTCCAACAGAAAAAAAAATAAATGCCAGTATTTTAAGGCATCAGTCTACTCTTTCTTTTGAAGGTTGACACCTGCTGTGCAAAGTCCAAGAGTGAATAAATCCCTGTATTCCAACAAATGAGAGATTCTCATATAAGCAACATTATCAGTTTCTAATTATATTTCCTGTACCAGGTCTCTAAATCCTTCGCTTAGAAAGTCCAGCTAGTATAATTTACAAATGTGGGAATCTCCTATGTATTTAGTTTTCTCCAATGAGATACTTTAGTAAACAGGAGATGGCTTGTACAGAAACACCACAGTGCAAAGGAACCCTGCAGTTCTCAATCCAGAGGCATCGACACATTTTAATCCTGCAATACAGAATGGTGCTTCTGTGCACAATTTACTCCAAAATTTTTGCATAGAAAGTTATCAAGAAGTACATACAGGTACTGATGAAAGATTTGTAAGGACAACCATAAATCAGTGTGTTCTTTCTTACTATTACAAGTCTCAAAATCCACTGTTTTGTTCTCACCTCTGGGAAGAAATGGCTTCTAAAATCTGAAGGGGATAAATGCATCACACAAAATCCACTGCTGCCACCAAGAAGGTTACACTCATTTAGCCATGGCTGATCAATCAAGAAGCTCTGCAGACATTGCCATGCCAGCACTCTCAGACAAGAAATAAGCAGCGGGGTTCATTCAAGACTAGTAGAGAGACAACCAGGCTTCAAATGCATATGACAGCCTGTTGGAGGAGCCATGCACTGAGTGTGTTGCTTCATGACCCATGCAACACCTCCATGGTCAGCACACACACGCAAAGAGTGGCTTGTAATTGCATCTTTCAGACAGTTGTTTGTTTTCACACACACTCTTGTACAAAACCCTGCAAGTGCCCTGACAGAATTAGTGACCTGACTCATACTTGATTTTTAACTTCCTGTTTTCAAGCTCCACATAGCTGAGCTAGAACTGTCAAAGACTTAGTGGAATGTTAAAAATATTATTTTGGATTATCAGATAAAATAAAACCACAACAAACACTATTAGCTTTAATAACAATGAATTCAAGATTGAATCATATTGCGCTTACGTGGCTGGAAATTTTCAAACACAAGCTTCAAGTTAGTGTCTGTAAAAATAAACTTGTCATTCAAGAAATTCCTATTTATTTCTTTTAGTATATTCAGAATAAAATTACTCGGTCTGAAAGCAGAGACAGTTCACCTGACCTGCTATGCTGCCTCCTAGTAGTTTTCAACTACCATAAACTGACAGATCACACATAAAATGATAACATCCATTAGCCTGAAAAATATATTAATTATTATACTAATAATAATTATCATGATATGAAAATACCAGTTTTCTTTTGCCAAGAATACTTCTGTTAAAAAATACACTCAGATCATATTCATTTGCAATGGCCTTACATAATGTACAGGAGGGAGAATACACTACAAGTATTGTATTTTTAAACTCCAACAATTATTCTTGTATGAAGGTGAGAGAGAATCTGTCTGGGATTTCCATGTCTACCACCTATAGAATCTCATCCCAGAGCAGCAAGCTTGTACCAGCCACTAAAATCAGTCATTTTCTGATGTTTCTATTTCTAAAGTTGACAAGGAGAATCTGCAAAAATAAAATCACAGATCTTCATATTCCAAATCACCACAGACACAGAAATAACATTTTTCCACACCGAAAGGCAGAACTAACAGGTGGAGTGAGTTAGTCAATAGCTCTCTTTTGCACAAATTCACTCACTCAGATTTTCTAAGAACACTTTCAATATCCAGCTCATCCAGTGCACTTGCAATTGAGATACAACTTTTTCTCATTAGATAGGATTAGCAGTGCTGAAGTACTAATCTACTCTCCTGACAGAAGAAAAACCACAATAAATAGATTTATGCTCATTTAAAGGTAAAGAAAGAGTGATCACATCTTGCAAGTTTGCCATTTACGTATTTTCTGCTGTTGCTATTCTATTTGTGGATTTACAATGGTTTCTAAGTTGAGAGCTGAAACTCTTCTTTTTGTGCAAGAACACCTGGATCAGACACAACCCCAGCATTAGTATTCTTCTTGCAGCAGCACTCCAGCATCATGTAGTATTGCATTTCGAATACTGACTGATTTCCAATAGCATTGGCTTTTGCTATTAGAGGGTTCATAAATATGTTCCTCTATTTAAAATTTAAAAAAACCTACTCAGCATTATGAAATATAAGCATACGGCTTATAGTCTATGATTCAAGGAAGCTATTTTCTCCTGAGAAGCCTCTCACTAAGGCAGTTCTGCGTACTGTCACTCAGGTCTGCCTTTGCATACTTACAGAGGGCAGACATCAGTTGTTTTCCTGCAATAGTCTTAAAGAAGTCTTTGTTCCAAAGCTGAGTAATGGAGCCCAAAGATATGGAGGCACTTTACCATCAGTAATCTATTATTGCTTAAGGGAATATTTTTCCTGCACAGCATTCTTCCACGTTTTCTTTCTGATACCTCTGAATGATCTGGAGTAGATGCCCAGTCCTAAGTAGCCTCTGATAAATTACCAGTGTGTAAATAGAGAATACAGTGCTAGGGAGAGGTTTGTACAGAACCTCAGAGCATATAATTTTTCTGATCTCCTTTACATTTATTCTGACCTTACAGGAAAGTCTCACCTTGTTCTTGTGGGTGACCTCAACTTACCAGTTCATCTGCTGGAAATACAACACAGCTGACAGGAAACAGTCCAGGAGGTTCCTGGAGTGTGTGGAAGATAACTTCCTGACTCAGCTGGTAAGTGAGCCCACCAG
>JAOXOE010000256.1:4747165-4760725 GCA_028565055.1 Phoeniculus purpureus | reverse complement strand
AGGCTTGGAGAAGAGTGGCTGGAGAGCTGCCTGGTGGAGAAGGACCTGGGGGTGTTGATCGACAGCCAGCTGAACAGAACTGGAAACGCTTTGCTTTATGAAGGGTTCATCATCTCACTTCTTGCCTTGATCTCACACTCCATTACTCAAAAATCACAAGTACTCATGGGCGTACGGAGGAATCCAAACTCATCACTATTGCACCTACATCTATTCTCTCCTGAACAGACAATGAAGATAAATGTTTCATTTATCCTTCTTGTTCTTTTTTGGTTTTTGCTAGAAAGGCACAAAAGTTAAGGCATTTTTCAAAGATTTTCATCTCCTTCAGGGATTTTGCTGAGCAATGAATCATTAAGCAACAAAGTGACATTTACCCACATAGCACAACCAAACCAAAGTGCAGCTTGTCACTCTGGTCACTAGTTTTAAACTGCCACAAGGAGCTTTCTTAACCAGCTTGTCCACTGCTGCAGCACTGTCAACATGAACTCCACCACTCCAAGCATGCCATGCTGTGACCATACCCAAGGAGAACATTGTATTCCATTTAGGTTTTCAATCTGTTTCTCCCACACACCACTTTTATGTATTTTTCTTCTTACAAGATCTTAATCAAATTTATTTTCATTTGCCTCCCCCAACTGTTTTATGAGGCCTTTCTATTGCATGTTTTATGGCTTCCTCCCCTTTTCACTGCAGACTCTCTTGCCCTCTCAACAGGCTGTGCAAGTGGAGCTTATATCAAAACAAAGTTTTTAGTTAGTTTCTTCTGTCCTCGGTAAAGACAAGCACCATACAACCAATATTTTAAAACCTCTTAGTAAAGAGCAACCTGCTCATTCTTACAATCACCAGAAGCTGAAGGTGCCCAATGCGTCTCATTGGCATAGAAGTTCATACCAAATCACCTTTTGCCTTCTGGTTTCACTAAGATTTGTGGCTGCATTGATCTTAGACTTATATTTCATTTTTCTGGGTTACTATAATTATTTATCTTATAGGAAATGTAACCTGGACCATTGAAATCTAGAGGTCTTCCAGTCACCCACTCCAATGCCCATCAACACACATCTAAACATTTGATGTTTAAGTTTTGCTTGTCAAGACATGGGATGGTTTTGTGGAGATCGACAGAGATTTTTAAAAATTACTGCTATTATTATAGTTGTTTTGACTGCACTTGCTAAGAAAAAAAAGACCAGCAATGGAAGGGTTTTCACCTCAATACTGTGGATGGAAGGATTATGTAAACAACTTGTCTGTCTGGAAAGAGGGGCCTTGACAGGTCCCATGTTGTCAAACGACAATTGTGACTTCTTGCATTTCAAAAGTCACGCTCAGATGGTTTCATCTGAAACCCTCTGGGTAATAGTAGCCTTTTGAGGTTATGATATCTCTGGATGGAATTCAATAAAAGAAATTCACTTTCAATTGAAGCACTGGAACACCGCCAGGCAGCCCCAACAATGTGATACGTCTCCAAAGAAAATTGGACTGATCCCCCCTCCTTTTTTTTACCTCCCCTTTCTATTTCTCTCTCCATCTTTATTTGTGCTTTTAACCTTGTTTGGAGGTTGCTTTTTTGATATATTTCCTCTCCCAATAAGCTTGGGATGCTGAAGCTTTAATATAAACAATTGGGACTGAAACAGTAGTAGCCAGTAATAGAGAGACACAGACGCTCACAGCAGCAACGACAAGTTTCTCTCAATAGCTGACCTTTGCCATATACGTGAAAGGAAATAGAATAGAACCCCTGCTCTGGGTGAAGGGGGGATATTATTACAACCACCAGCTTCCTAGTCCTTGTTAATAAGGCTGGTTGATGTACTTATTTATTTATTTAGTTTAAGGCCAAGGGAAAGGAAACAGCTCACAAAATCTGCCTGACTGCCAGAGGCAAAAGTGTTGGCTTTTTGCTTGGGTTGTCATTCACTCTGCCTTGGGATTTTTTTGTCTTTTCCCTCTCGTCTCTTTTCCCTGGGTTGGGCAAGAGCCACAATTGTCTTTCTTCTCGTTTTTGATCCCATAGGCAGATTAGTGTATATGCATAGTTGGGAAACAGAACATGGAGAAGATGCATCAGTCTTGTGAAAGCATTAATTTTCTCTAGTGATCTACCTGTTATTTTATTACTACAACATGTGGTTTTATTTCCCATCAGGTCAAATGGACATAGGAATTGTTGAATAAAAGATAAAATCCCCAACCTTAGGAACAGTCTGTAAATCTGTTTGGTAGATTGTGCTGAAGTTCCTCAAAGTTTACATTTAATTCACTTTGGGTTATAAACCCCTTCTTTTGTCTCACTTCTACAGTGATTTACTCTTTGTCCATTAGGTTAAGATTTCAAAACCAGTAAAAGTAACAGCAAAGAGAATTTAAAAAAACTGACCTGGTTCCTCTCCCTACAGTATTATTTGTCCTTTTATCCCCTGAAAGCTCTCAAGCCTCACAGGGATCCTTGGATGCACTTTCACTTTCAAGAGAGTTGCCTGACTGCTGACATCAAAGCCAAATCTAGAACGTAAGTGTCTGAGCTACAAGTTTAAAGCCCACTTTTGCTTCAGATTGCTGCATTTTTAAAAGCTTTCACTAAACTGTTCTGTACCTACTATTGAATAGCTGTGATGGGACTCACTTATTTCCAAAAGGCAGTTGCAGGCATTGCTCCTTGCAAAGCCTTTGCTTACATAAATCCAGAGCATCAGCGATAGCACTAAACATACCTGACTCCAGTCACCTGGAGAAAACTATTCAGGTATTGTAGAAACAAGCAGATAGCAGCTCTAGAGAAATTTTTAGGCACAAATACTAAAAGAAGGATTACAAGCCTCTACCATGAGATTTTGCCCTAAATTCTCTGAAACACAAGGAAATTAAATAAAGGCTCCAAGCTTCAGTGACAGTGAGAAACTGAAAGCAGGTCTTCTCACCTCTCCAGTCCCAAAAATGCATTGCCTCCTTAGAGAGCAGCCTCAGTCTAACAGACTTTCCCAAGGGCTAAGATACTCCAAAAATATTTAGATGTGTTTCCTGCATCTTATAATGTTAGATTAAAAAAATAATAACACTAAACAAACCTTTCTGGCTAACAGTCTTTATGCTCTTATTGTTTCAATTTAATACATAAATAAAATGCACACATCTGCATCTGAGTGCAATGGAAGTTCATGGAAGTATACTCTTGCTACTCACACATTTACCCTGTCTTATATTTTTCTGAGTGCTACTAGGGTTGGATCCAGTCTATTTGGACTGGATTTTCTTGTTACTGTTATATTTTAAAATAAAATAAATTCTCTCCTCAAAAGATTTACAGAAAACAGTCATTTGTTTGTCCATTATGGACAAACTGTCACTCTCCACAACAGTTTCCCTCTTTTTCCTCTGTGGTGGAAAGGCCTTTTACTCACATGTAAAGATATATTCTAACTATCCATGTAATGCATAGGAGTATTCAAAGAATAATATTAGAAAATGATAAAAACACAAAAATCACAAGTTTAAATCACTGCTGAGCTACTTTCCCAGTCTTTTTAGTCTTTGAAAGATTTTAACTTTCTTATTATTTAGCTTTCTTAAAGCTCTCTAGGCACAGTATTTTATGAATATTTCTTCAACAGTCTCCCTGTTATTTGTCCCTCTGCATTCATAACTTTTTAAAAATAAAAAAACCCCTCAAACAGTTGTAACAAACATATAAAGCAACAGATTTGTGCTAAAGCAATTTAAACATCCACAGTCTAATAATCTGTTTTCCTGTAGCAATAATAGAAATATATTCCTTGCAGAGTACAACATAAGGTCTAATCAGCAAAAAAAATTGCAGTCATTCTTCACTTTACCCTTGAAAAAGAACTGCTGCCTACAGAAACAACAAGAATTTTCCATTTCTTCCTACACAAGCATTCATCAAGGTCTTAGTGACTTTAGCAGGATTAGTGCTGTGCATGTACGTAGTGGTCATGCTGCAAACACAGGTATAGTCATTAGATACATCTCTACTAGCACAGCCCAGGTCAGGTCAGATACTACCCAAGTGCAAAGGACAGCAATATCTTTTTTTAAACTAACATAGAATGACACTAAAAGCTCTAACACAGATCCTGCTATGTGAGGATCAAAGTACCCTCCTCTAGCACAACTTGGTTTTTTAATACTAGGACAGTTTATTCCAGTTGTCAACCCACAGTGCACCAGAAATAAACATCTACACTCCTAATAATATCACAATACCTCGCAAAGTTAAAAACCAAGACCTTGAAATCGAGACCAAGAATCTCATTTTCACCTTCTTCCTTCCATACTTCTGGTTGTTAGCAAACAAGTTATTCACATTGCTAAGCCTTGCCTAGAATGTGCACCTTGTACTTAACTCCCATGGACAAAGACAAATTCCTTAGGCAAACAGAGCTATGAGGTCTAAGCTGTCCAGAAGCAGAGAGGTCCAAGAGGAGATAATTTTCCTCTAGGAAAAAGTGTCCGTGCTGCCCCAGAATCCTGGACAGCACCACAATTTAGTTACAGTTTACAATAGTAGTCCTACAATTTTAAGCATCTGGGAATTTTGAAGTGAACAGAACTTAAGGCAATACTAAGCTGAACACAATATTAAGCTGTGGTCATAAGTTATTCATAAGAATTCAGATCCATCCCCCAAACAATGTAATTTTCTTTTAGGTGATTTTATTCTAATAAATTGGATTATCACCTTGTGATCCACTAAGTTTTCTCATTGTTTTAAGACAGTCACTGCCACACTAATAAAGTTATATATTATTTTAAGCTAGTGTATAAAGTATCCTAGGTGACAAAATTGGCACCAGAAAAACAAGTCTGACTCCCATCAGCCTTAGGCATGGGTGTTCCTGGGACAATTTCCAACTCAGACCTCCTTCTCACAGTCTGAATGCTAGGGCTGACACTGTACCAGAATCTTAACCTGAAAAGGAGTTTTTAAAAGCCTATAATTATGCTTGTTCAGCCTTGCAAAATCATTGTGTAAACTAACTGTAATAGGCAAAATGTCTGCTTGGACCACATTCATGATAAAGAGTAGTGATAAAAAGCTAGGCAAGGAAAGGAGGATATCTACCTCTCAAAAATCCCAAACCTAAAAGCCCAAAGAAAACTGCTTATGTACCAGAAGCATGTAAGACATCTGTGAGAATGCCCATTTTCCCCTAATATTTTGACATGAGCACGGCATGCTTTTAATTTTCACTTCTGCAGCCTCCTTTTCTGTGCTTGAGAACACCACTGTACCAGCAACACTGAACCCAGCTAAAGGCGTGAAGTGCATTTCAGTTTTCATTTCCACACTACAAAGCTGGCCATCAACTAGGAAGATACCAGAAGATAGCAAATATCTACAAAGAAACATCCAGGAAGCAAGAACAGTAAGAATAATAATATCTTCCAGAAAAGAATACCTAGACAACAAAAGACACTTGTGCTTAAAAGACAATCTGAATAATTACAGCAAAATAAAAGCTATCCTATTTGTTTTACAAATACTAATCTAAAGGGGTTTCTTCCCTGTACTGGTGGTTTTCCCTATTCCTTTTCAAACTAACTGGTCCTTCCCTCTCATTATTTATCAGACCTCTGGTACTGTAGGGCAGAAAAGATTGTAGCTACACCTGCCAGCAGTGCCTTGTTTCTCACCCAGATGGGCCAAAGAAGGAATCTTTGTTTCCAGATCCTCCTTTCCCCCACGGTGCCTCCATAACCATACCCTGATCAGTCCACAGAGTCACTAACCACCACAGCAATTCTGTGAGGGCACATTATCATGTCTAAGGCAAAAGCTTGCCAGGCAACAGCTCGCCTGAATCACTCCGAGTAGTGAAAGCATTCCTCTCTTCTACCACCATCTTCTGCTTCTGCAAAATAATCTCTCCACGGCCTGGAGTCCTCTGGGGCTACAAGAGTTACATTAGAAGTTAGAAATTCTCACTAAAGAAATACAGTAACTTTCATTGGAAATTGTGCTTCAATTCCCTTGGCATTTTTTAATCTTTCTCCCCTATGATGATTCATCTCACCACCTATACAGAACTCCATCTTCATTTTTAAATTAATCAATCCACTCACTAAAAACCAGAAGAAAGTTTCCCATAATCTTTTTTATAAGAACATTCTCTGAACAAGAGTTTAAATTTTTGTTGAAAAAAGCAAGCTCAAAGGCAAAAGCAAATAACCAGGCAAAAGCACAATCCACTAGGTTGAAATCCCAGTTAATCAGAGAACAAAATCCAGTAACAGCTAACAGCAACATTGGTTTGACATACCAAAGCCACTCCACTGCACCTTTAAGCCCTGATCTTTTACGCACCTCAGTCTACAAGCAACCTTCAAAATACCAGCCTGAAAACTACAGCTTCCCCCCTCTATCCACCATAGCCAGGTGAATAGATGATGGCAAAGCAGTGAAGCATTTGACACAGTCTCCCACAGCATCCTTGCAGCCAATCTGAGCAGTGTGGTCTAGATGATCGAGTAGTGAGGTGGACTGTGAACTGGATGCAGGACAGAAGCCAGATAGTAGTGTTCAATAGGACAGGGTCTAGTTGGAGGCCTGTATCTAGGTGAGTCCCCCAAGGGTCAGTACTGGGACCAGTCCTATTTAATCTATTCATTAATGACTTTGATGAGGGAATAGAGTGCACTATCAGCAAGTTTGCTGATGACACAAAGCTGGGAGGAGTGGCCGACACCCTGCAGGCTGTGCTGCCATTCAGCAGGACCTGTACAGGCTTGAGAGCTGGGCAGATAGAAATCTAATGAAATATAACAAGGGCAGTGTAGACTCTGGCATCTGGGCAAGAACAAACCCAGGCACCAGCATAGGTTGAGGACTGACCTGTTGGAGAGCAGTGTAGGAGAAAGGGACCTGGGGGTCCTGGTGACCAGCAGGATGACCATGAGCCAGCAGTGTGCTCTTGTGGCCAAGAGGGCCAACAGCATCCTGGGGTGGATCAGAATGGGAGTGGTTAGCAGATCAAGAGAGGTTCTTCTCCCCATCTTCTCTGCCCTAGGGAGACCACATCTGGAGTATTATGTCCAGTTCTGGGCCCCTCAGTTCAACAAGCTGCTGGAGGGAGTCCAGCGTAGAGCAACTAGGATGATGAAAGAAGTAGAACACCTCCTTTATAAGGAAAGGCTGAGGGAGCTGGGTCTCTCCAGCTTGGAGAATAGAAGACTGAAGGGTGACCTCATTAATGTCTATAAATATGCGAAGGGTGGATATCAGGAGGATGGAGCCAGGCTCTTCTCAATGTCTTCTAGTGATAGGACAAGAGACAATGGGTGTAAGCTAGAATATAGGAGGTTCCACATAAGTATGAGAAAAAAACCTCTTCCCAGTGAGCGTGACAGAGCACTGGAACAGGCTTCCCAGGGGGATTGTGGAATGGCCTTCCCTGGAGATATTTAAAACCCACCTGAATATGTTCCTGTGTGACTTGGTCTAGGTAATCCTGCTGTGGCAGGGGGATTGGACTATATGATCTTTCGAGGTCCCTTCCAATCCCTAATGTTCTGTGATTCTTTGTTGGTGGGTAAGAAGCTCAACATGAGCCAGTACTGTGTGCTTGCAGCCAGAAGGCCAACATCATCCAGTGTGGTGAGGTGATCAAAGGAGCTGATTTTCTCCCTCCAGTCTGCTCTCATGAGACCTCACCTGGAGTTCCATGTCCAGTTCTGGAGTTTCCAATGTAAGAAGGACACAGACCTGTTTAAGTGAGTCCAGAAGAGAGCCATGAAAGATGATAAGGAGGCTGGAGAACCTCTCCTATGAAAACAGCCTGGAGAAGAGAAGGCTCTGGAGGGGACCTTACAACTCCCTTCAGAAGCCTACAGGAAAGCTGGAGAGGGACTTTTTACTAGGGCATCTTGTGATAGAATGAGAGGGCAGTTAAAGAGGGTAGATTTTAGATTAGATCTTAGGAAGAATTTCCTCACTGTGAGGGTGGTGAAGCACTGGATCAGGTTGTCAATGCCCCCTCTCTGGAAGTATTCAAAGACACGTTGGTCAGGACTCTGGGCAACCTGTTTTAATGAGAGGTGTCCTTTCCTAGGGCATGTTGGTTGGAACTAGATGATCTCTGAGGTTTCTTCCAACCTAAGCAATTCTGTGATTCTATGAAATGGGGTCACTAAGGAGAAGCTCCTTCAATCCACAGTCACAAGGGATGGTAGACAGGAAGCTCAACTCAGCCCAGCTCCCTGCTGAGGGCTACCATTGTCTGAGACGGAGCCAAACCCTGTGTGAGATGTGAGGCACCAGGGGTTAACTACATGCTCCATAAAGTCCTTTCTAACCTAAACCACTCTATGATTCTGTGATGGCAGGCATCATTCCACTCCTTGTATCTGACTTCTGGCTCTGGTACTGGCCAAAAACCTAGTGTTATTATTAAAGACGAACGCAAAGAAGTAACTTTGTAGTGTCCCCTGGTACCAAAAAAAGGATGAAGATTCTTTTTGACCCATCTCTTGGTGTGAATGTATTTATAGAGACTTTTTAATCTTTATTCTCTGGCAGCTGACACAGCAAGATTCAGCTTCTAATTTTCTCCTTGAAAAACCTCTTGGCATCTTTGTAAGTCTGCACTTCTAAAGGTCATATACTCTCCTTCTTATCCTGTGTTCCAGATCAAGGTCTCCATTCAGCCAGGCCAGTCTTCTTTCTCATCTTTCAGCATATATTGTCTACTTGTATTTGAATCTTGAAAATTATCAGAAGATGCAGACAGTGTGCTCAGGCACAGCCTTACTGGGTGAACTGAAAGACCTTAAGTCCTTGCTTGTAGCACTGTCCAGCAGGGAAGGGAAGATACCTCTAGTATAATCTGAGATATTTTACTGTAACAGGAATACTTACACCTGAGTAGGGAGCAGGAAACAGAAAAAAGAAAGGCATATACAGCTAGGCGTATCACAGCTGCCTTCCATGCTCTTGTGCCAACAGCTCAGTGTTTGCATTCACACATTCTGACACCACTTCAGGCTACCTCCTCATTTCAACACTTTGGGCTGGGTTTTTCCTTGTAAGTGAGCTAAATGTGTATTTCCATTACACCTGAAAAACTCTAGCAAAACAGTGCAATTACCAAGTACACTACGCAATCCTTGCCCTGAAGAGCTGATAATTCCCATCCAAGAGGATTATAATAATTAGTCCCTTTTTCTTAGAAGTTTTAATGCTGAACTTAATTACACAAGAGCAGAGCTTTTGTTTAAAATAAAAATGTCCCAACTTTCCTAAATTAAGTAAATATCCTTTAAAAATACAATGTGTGTACATTGCAGTGGGTTGAGCAGCAGTGAAGAAAAAGCTGATGCAAAGCAGTATGAACCTGGGTGGGGACTGTCAACATCTTTTTGGCTTAACTACAGATATGCTGTTACCATTCTAGTTTCCAACACATGTGATCTTTTTCCCAATAGCCTTATATGTGGTCATGTTTTGTGAAGTAAAGAGAGAGTCATAGAAGAAGTGAAAATACTTTACTAGTTAGGAAGCCATAAGCTATCAAGCTGAAATTAAAGGCAAGCTTCATTTTAAAGCTTATTAAATGCTTCCCCTGTGTGGAGATGTGTGGTGGGTTCAAGACCACAATTAAAGATAAAGAAAACAAGGCAGTTAGGTCTCAATGAGATCTCAGATAGAGTTTGCCAGACAATTGACAGCTTAGGGAAAATGGAAAAGAGTTTATTAACTCTGTAACTGTATACAGAAAGAAGAAAAGGTTAAATATGTTAGTGCACATAAACTAGAATCTGTGTCACAAATGCCGTCACATAGTGTGAGAAAAATACAAAGAGAGATCACTATCGTGTTGGTCCTTGGTTTCTTTACATTAGAGACCTGGGGAAAGAACATGTCAGTAAAGTAGAGATGGGTACCACCACCGTCTCTATAATTCCTGTGTCACCACTGTTGTCTGCAGACACCAGTACCCTCAGCTGTCCAGACTGGCAAACTCTTCAATTCTGCAGCACAGATTTCTCCAGCAAAATGCTGATCATACAGGCCTGATTCCTCAGAACGTGAACTCCATCCCTCAGTGCAGGAGGCATGCTTTCAAACAGGATCCAGTCTGTCTTCCATGCCCAAGGTTTAAGGATTCTTGAGTCCTTCTGCTTTCTTCAGCTAAGCACAACGGAATTCTCAGATGCCTCTCTTAAGGCTCCTTCTCTCCCCAGTCCTGGAGCATCCCCAGCTTTTCTCAGTGGCAGAAATAACAGACAGTCTCTCTTCCGCTGATCAGTGTTTTCTAAGATGGTGGCAATGGCCGCATGGCCCCAGCTGCATGTGGGATTCAAGATGGAGACCAATTGCATGGCTGTGTCAGCATGGGCCCCTCAACTCTGCAAACGTGGCCGAGAGGGTTTCATGACCCTCACGTCTCCCTTCTACTCCTGCCTCAGCTACAGGGGTAAAGAGAAGAATCCTTCAGCTCACCACAGGTTGCTGAATGGCTGCTCTGTGCTGGGGGAAGATCAGCATTAAGTTCTTGCTTCTCCGGTCTGTGGTGCCAGCCCAGAGCTGGGATGGGTCAAAGCTGGGACCAGTCCCAGTCGGAGCTAGGGCCAGGAGCTGGGGTTGGAGCTGGGGCCAGAGCCAGACTGCCTCCCTGGCCGTGGCAAGCCGCTGCAATCTACCCCATCTTGTCTTTCCCCCGCAGCCTTGGGAAGGGCTGGTGGGGTGCTGGAGCCGAAGCCCCATGCCAGGAGGAAGACCCCAGACAAAAGAGCCAGGGCCACAATGATCAGCCCCTTTTATCTTGTTACCTAGCCCACAGCACCCCCAGGCAGGTACCTGGGACAATTCTCTTAAAGCAAAATGCACCTTTTTCCTCATGGAGGCACGAATCTATACATCTGAAAATTCTGGTAATTTTCAAACTGCAACAGGATGCCATGTTTGCCGTTACGTTACAAGTCAGTTGCAAGAGGGGAACTCACTGCTCTTGGGGATGAACCTGAAAACTTTGTGAAGTCCTGCTGCATGTTAATTGCTCATTGTTGTAGGCAGTGAGAAGGTGGAAAGCAACACAGGCTTCATTTTTTTATATCACATTTAAGCAATTCTATGATTTTTAAGATTTTTGTGGTGTTAAGTTTCATCCTGCAGGTCACTGTTGGCTGTAAGATGCCAGTCTGCCAATGAATACCTAAATGCTTTAAGCTAAAGTGAAATAGTTTCACTAGGAGAAAGTGTAAATTTTAACTTGGAGGTAAGAGCTCTGTCTTAGGATAAGGAGATTACAAATTGACCCTAGATCTTCACAACCTTTTCTTAAGAGAAAGAAGCTCTGTTCCCCTTTCTGTTAGGCATGGTGTAGGCTGCATCCTTCACTTCAGCAGTTTCCACCTGAGTCCTTAGACTTTGAGGTCTCAAGGCCTGCAGAAGCCAAACTATGAAGCACAGGTACTTTTTCTGATTTATTTTTTTTCCCGAGTATTTTCTCTGGTGTAAGGCTGCTAGAGAGAAGAGGCAGCAGGACATGTTTTCCCCTTTCTCCACTTGTATAAATTCTCTTGCTTTCACTCCCACTACAGGATACAGTGGCCAGTAAGGCCAAAGGAAGCTGTTTCTCTTAATCAGGGCTGGCTGGCATCTGCTGTTCACCAACAGGTGACCAGTGCTCACATCCAACATCGCTGGGCCTCCTGATGCCCTACCTAGTGTAGGAGGCTGGCAGGATCAAGGTTACAGTCTTTGCAGGGAGCTGGAAACCAGGTATCATAAGTTTTAGCTCTTTGGAGCAGGTCTTCACCCTGAACCAATTAAATTATTTTTCATAAAACCTTCAAGCCTTCATACAGTGCTTCATTGTTTTCTCCTGTGATCTGTACAGACTATTTAATTACATATTTTACATGTAACTTATCACCCTATATATAGGTAATTTAATCATATTTCAATTATTTCTGTATGTAAGCCACTTTATACATATTACAAAAGAAAGAGGTCTTTCATCAGGTCAGTCATGTAATGACTCCATCCTAGAAAAACCAGATCAACCAGGTTTTCTGCCAAAGCATAAACAAAACTAAACACTGTGGGAAGAATAAAATCCAACATTTTCTTTGTTTCAAATCCCTGATACTGCAGTGGAGAAAAATAGGTAGAAAAGCATTGCACCTCAATGCACAGCAATAAGGCTGGTGTTAAAACTGTCACCATCAAGTGATATGTTGAATTAATATGGGGAATGAACCTTTGCAACCCTAGGAATACAGTGTTCACTGAGCAAACATTTCTGGCATTTTTAGATTTTCTTATGTCTCACACACACAGTCCTAAGTCAATTTGCCACCCAACCGAACAATAACAGGTACATTAGCCATATAGCACGAAGTACCTATAACAACCGCCAAGAATTTTTACACAATTAAAATAAAACTAAGTACTGCTGCCCTTGTACTTCAGCCTTTTTCACAATTCTATACAAAGGCATTATTTGACAGCTAGAAAACTACCCACACACAAGATTACATTTTTTAAATGTAAAATTCTTAACTGTAGTGCAAAAGTATTTACTTGGATTTAACAAAGGAACCTGGTGGATGTGAGTTCATGGCAAGCCTGGGGAAGTTTCACCTCAGTGCGACGGAATTTGGAGGGAGACCTCTGACTCACTCTGCTGGAGCAATGCTCAGTTGGGAGGTAAAGGAGAAAATGCTCTTCATTCCACCAGAGCCAAAACTGTGAGCTTAGTTGCTCTAAGTGCAATAGATTAAGAGTCGTCCTAGGTGGAGATGTGCCTGCAGAAACCAAGCCTAGGAGGAGACGTGCCTGCAGAAACCAAGCAGACATAAAACTAGGAACTCAGCAGTAGCAGTGACCTGAAGCCTCTGAAAAAGACTCTGGCTGCTGCCAAGTACTTCACTGCCTGGGAACCACAGACAGTTGGCCAGCACAAAAAGATGACTGTCATTCACAAAAGGCAGGAAAAGTACTGTTATGCCCATGGTTTGTGAAGCAGCTCACTGCAAGGACCAGTCAGCTGGCCACCACAGGGCTGAAAATCGCCTGGTATGATTCAGCATGACCAGAATAAGGGCAGCTGCCAAAGAAAGTATTTACCGCTTCCTGAAAGAACTAACTGCTTGCTTGTTGTATTAGGAGCTGATTAACAATTCAAATCCTGCTTCCACCTTGTGCATCCCCAAAAGGCACTGAATGGTTTTGGGTACAAAGAAAGAAAAGCAAAGGTTTCCTGACTCTATGCATTGCAGTTATAGTCTCATATTAGTGGTAGGCACCTGTACCGCTATGTTCAACAGATCAGCATAGAGGTATTGGGATAAGTATTGTGTGGCACCTCACAGAATCACAGAATCATCATGGCTGGAAAGGACCTCCAAGGTCATCGAGTCCAACCTTTATCCTAGTATCTATCTAACTGCTAGACCATATCCCTAAGCGCCACGTCCACTTGTTCCTTAAACACCTCCAGGAATGGTGACACCACCACCTCCCTGGGCAATCCATTCCAGTACCTAACCACCCTCTCAGTAAAGAACTTCTTTCTAACA
>JAOXOE010000256.1:4704012-4747065 GCA_028565055.1 Phoeniculus purpureus | reverse complement strand
ATGCCTAAGCCAATCATAACATACAGCAGTCTTAGTGAATTTAAAAAATCCATATTCTAAGGAACAATGTACTGTCTTGCTCCCATGGGGTTCCTGGAAAAAAGGATTTCAGTTGTAGACAAATTTCTTCCTTTTTTTTTTTTTTTTTTAATGGCAATGAATTGAAAACTAGCTGAACAGGTTTGAAGCTGGCGGTCCTCACCATTACTGATGGCCATAATGCACAACAAATACACTGATGGTAACTATGCTGCTCCAAATCTAAATAAGCAAATGTAATTCAGTGGAATACATAAAATTATTGCAAAAACAAGAGTTACATTGTTTTAGGTTTTCAGTCATTCATTCCAGCCTTCTGGCTCATAAATGTTGTCATTTGCTACTTAACTGAATCCTTTTCTTGTTAGGAGCACTGGGAAGAGAGGTAGTTTTGCTACAGATGTTAATAACTATGTAATTCCCTTCTCTCCCATCTCCTTTTGTTTTTTTATAATGCTGCCACAGCATCCATTATTCTTCCTTAATTTCTAATGAACATCTGTAACGAACACCTGATTCTGTAGTAAAGGATGTGTTTTAAAGATACTGTCTCTTTTAAAAAATAGCTGTGTTATGTATTAAAATGTGCAACAAAATGTGTTTGTATGGTGTGTAGCTTTAATTCTTCACAAAGGTTTCTTTCAGTTGCACATCAGTTTATCAGGAAAATGCAATTGAAGTTGCTATTATGTTTAATAATTTCAAGACAGCTATCAAACACATTTAGCATTATTGAGAAAAAAAATCAGCATTTTCAGAAAATCATAGAACATTAGGGATTGGAAGGGACTTTGAAAGATCATTCAGTCCAATCCCCCTGCCAGAGCAGGATCATCTAAACCTACAGAAATTCCTAGAATGGTCACCCAGCATCACCCAGACCAAGTTGCACAGGAACATGTCCAGGCAGGTTTTAAATGTCTCCAGAGAAGACGACTCCACAACCTCTCCGGACAGCCTATTTCAGTGCTCTATCACCCTGACTGGCAAGAAGTGCCTTCTGATATTTATGTGGAACCTCCAATGTTCCAGCTTACACCTGCTGCCCCTTGTCCTATCATCAGATGACACTGAGCAGAGCCTGACTCCATCCTCCTGAAACCCACTCTTCACATATTTAGGCATCAATGAGGTCAAAGTTATTGAAACACAGTTAATGTAAGAACACTTAGCTATAGTGCGTGTAGTTTAAGTTACTGATGGCTAATAAGCAGTTTATTAGTAAAGTTCCTAGAATCTCACCTGCATAGACATTGTAAAAGAAAAGGCCAGCTTTTCAGACAATTTGTCAGTGCAACTTGGTGATATACCTCTTTGAAGTGATACCTCTTTTCCTTGTGAAACTGTATTCTTCTTCTGAAAGAGCATTTGTCTCAAGGTTTTTATGGGAACATTGGACTGAGACTGGCACTGAGCAACACAAGGAATCATACCTGCTTGGCCCCAGGATATGTATTTTCTATATACAGGGAAATGGTGGGATCCAAAAAGAAAGAATTGTTCTTGTAGAAATTTTAACAGATTGCATTAATGGAGAGCACACTTCTAACACTGTCAATTACTTTGCCAATTTTCTTCCCTCTATCTCATTCAGATGATCACTCTTTGGTTACTCATTCTCTTCCAAACGTTTTGGTGTGATCCCACTGCGCTCTGATTGTCAGTCTGCCTGCTAATCCTGTTTTTTTAAAAGATGCCACATTTTCCTGACGAAATGATTGAAAAGCTGGTGCTTTGCAGTCTGCCTTCTCCTGTCCAGTATGTCATATTATACTGACCTAGATCATCAATGTCCTTTCGTACATTAGCATGTTACTGCCCTCACTGACTGTCTCAGTTATCTATTCAACTCTTTCAATCAGCTTTCATCTCTCTTCTTGTTCTTGTACTTTATCAAGTTTCCTAGCAGTTGCTGCTTCTGAAAATGTTTGTATGGTTGATAATTTTGAAATGTTTTCCTTTGTTTATCAATGTTTTCCAAGTTTCAGAACTCAGATCCCTTCTTTTTCTGTATCTCCATATGACATTGTTTGATCCCTAATTTTGGCTGTCTTTAAGGTAGAGTTCCTAACCATATACAAGGCATTTTTGCTGCTCAAATCTTCCAAAGCTAATCACTTTGCAAATATGTTCTCTGGGATACCTGCCTGCATTTCAGATGAGCACTCTAGAAATGACTGTCACAGTTTAAAGTGTTGCTGCTGCTCTAATCCAGACAAGGATAAAGATACTTTGAAGATTTAAATGATGGGAGATAGCAACAGAGTAGTCAGCCTTGTACTCAATCAGGGATGGCAACAGTGTAAGTCTTTGTGAATATGAAAATAAATAGCTTTTCTTTGACATGTGGAGAAGAACAAAATGGTAGTGAGATGGAAGTTTTTCAAATTGAACTATACGTGCACTAGCTTAACCTTTTTTAGCCACTTCCTGAACTGATGGAGGACAACATTTTTGTTTAGGACTACACAAGAAGTATAGCAGTCATATCACATGGAAGTCACCTCCTAGCACTTAAGACCAATGACAGCAAACATTTTACCTGAGTAGATGGATTAAAGATTACTTTTTTCATGTTACTGTGCAAAACTAATCTGAAAGATTTAGCTGTTATTTGTACAGGTGGGCCTACAAAAAGCTGAAATTCAAGATCTCTCCTGGCTGTTAGCTGGGGTGACAAGGGGGATGTCATAGTAATCCACAGAGAACATACTGCAAAGAAGGGCGGATTAAGGCCCCACGTGAATGTGCTGAGCTTTCTCTAATGCTAAAACATTGCATGAAACAATATTGTAGTTGAAATCTACTTGTTCTGCATGTGTGATATCTGTGTGATGCTGACTTCTGTATTTCTGTTATTCAAAGTGAAGCACAGAGTTACTGAAGAAGGTCTGACAAGTCAAAGATGGGATAAAGTTGACTATGGAGAGGTCATCAGAGACATTAATAAGAACAGGTTAAACTAGAGAAAAGAGGCTGAACCATGGGCTAGAACTGGTGGAGAGGAACATTTATGTTTCTGTTAACTAAACTCTGAGGAAAGTAAAGTCAAGCAGAAGACATGATAGTAGCTACATGAATCCAAGTCTATTTTTTAAAGAGGACAGGTCCCTCATTCTTATGTTGACAGACATGGTTAGAAGGGAAGTATGGGGGGTTTGTTGGAAGGCTTTATTTTCTAATTACAATCTGAATCTGGCATGAAGTTTACTAGTCAATGGTAACTTCTAAAAATATTTCTGCTCCAGCCAAAAGTGTGCTTATGCAATCACAGACTACACTTATGTGTTAAGCTTTATTTTACTATGCCAAGTCAACTGGCTATGTGTCAGGCACAACATATCTAACCTGCATAATTTTAAATGTTGCTTTTTCAAGAACCTCAGAGATGTGCATCCATGCTAACAGACTGAATGCAACTAAAGTCATCTGTAATTCTCCTTCTGACTTCTGTTCCTTGGAGGTAAGCACAGCTACCCAAAATGGGAAGAAAAGGAACAGCCAAACCCCAGCTGTCTGGTGTCATCTAAGCTGTTTGTGCATTTTCTCTTTGATGATCTTGGCAATGGCAACTAACCAGCTGGGACGTGTGTCAGCTTTTTTCCGGGGAATGGAGGGGAGGAGGAACATTCATACACATACACTCTTGTCTCTGGTCTCTTTTGGGAAGCAGCAATTATCAGCTGAGAGGTTATTAAAAATTTCTTCCTAAATTACATCTTATCTATGGCTTGCTCCTTTTTAAACTATAGCAAACCTTGATGAGAGGCAGGGATCATTTTAAGTCCATAAGACTAGAGGCAACTATTTCATGAGGAAACAAATAACAATTCTGAACCTCTGGCCTAGGTCATGGAGGGCTAGCTTTAAATTGGGGCTAGCTTCTTCAGACAACAAATACCATGAAACCATGATAGCACCTAAAACAGGTGTACTATCTGGATAATCATACAGCCTCATCAATTCTGGGGCTGTTAACTATTTTGTTATCAGTCACACAAATAAGCTTACAACGTAGCATACCTGCTATGTTTGCCCAAGAAACAGCATAAATGCCACTTTTGACTGGGGTGATGATTATTGTTTTTAAGTAAAAAGACTGTAGCTGTAAATCTTTAAAACTTGGACACTTCACTGTCTGTTATTATCCTATTTTTATTTCATGCTGTTTATAAGGTCATAAGGTCATGGTTCTTTATTTTTTAGTTCCTATCATAGTAATATAAGTTTTATTACTTTTGCTGTTCCAAGAAACTCAGAATTGCAATAACTTTCCCATTGAATAGTTTTGTGCAAACTCTGTACCAAAATTTGTCAAGGCCATACAGGACTATTCAGCAGCAATCACTTGACACATTTTCTTCTATTTCCAAAATAATCAACACTACTGATCAAGTACACGTAATGTTTTTCTTTCCTTTCATCTTTTAAATATAGAAATTAAAATGTAGGACTGCATGAAATAGTAGCTACTATAATAAATCTATTTGTACTCCTTTTCTCCTTCTCTCATTTCTGAAACCCTAGTAAAGTTGTACCATTACATCTTATTCCTCAGTTGTGTATACCTTCTAATCTGTCAAATTAATCAGGCATCCTAAAGTTTTTTGTCAATTTATCTATCATGTCAGACAAGAAGCATTAGACTACCATACACCTATCACAAAGTGCACTAAAAATCAATGGAAAGTAACCCAGTTTACTGCAGCATTTTACACCGAGTGTAGTTAACATAGTGTCATTCAGTAAACAAAGTACTTTGTCATGTAGAATATATTAATTTGCTATAAGGTACTTCAAAATAAGGTGACATATCTCAACACTTTTCTTAGGGCTAACATTACAAGTATAAAGAGACTAGGTTTTGATAGATTGAGTAGCACATAGCAAATCAGAAGTTACTTTTGGTGGTTGCTCCTTTAATGAGATGTATCACACAGCTTCGATAAATTATGTGCTGTGTGAAGCAACTTATCATGCCAGAATATACAGTATATTGTCATGGGCTTTTTTTTCCTTTTTCCTTTTTTTTTCCTTTTTGATTCTCTGGTGTTCTGATGAATTATTTGCAGCATTTCCCTTTCACTTCTGCTACAATAATCAAGTTATTTTTCTTGAACGTCAGTCTATCATTTTCATTGACTTCCTCCGTTGTGAAAGGCATAGGGGGAGAAAAAACCCAACCCACTCCTTAATTTCACAAGACATTCTTCCATTTCCTTTACTCCTTTTTTCCTCTGCTTTCTCTGCTTTCTTTGTTACAGCTTTTAACTTAGAGAAGACTTTTAAGTTTCTCCACTTCAGTGTAAGCTAATGAAGTCTCATTATTTATTTATTTTTTAAATGAACTGTAGTTTCACCACCAAGGTCCTCTGAGCTTTAGATGCTTTCTCATCCATAGCGCCAATTGATCATCTGCAAGATTGCTCTACATAGAGAATATGTTTAGGAATTTTTGTCTGTTTTTTTCTTCCTTTTTCTTTTTTCCAAATTTTTGGCAATGAGAAAGCAACTGAGAAATTCTTATAGTTCAGTCTGTGTTTTCTTGATGCTACTGAATTTAGCCGGAGATATTGTATTGACATCTAATCATACATTTACTAGTGTACGAGCATTATGGATGATTTTCCCATGATCTTCTACACCCTCTGGAAAGTTTCTCTTTTTCTGACCGGACTAAAGTTTCACATTTTTATATCAGTATTACATTTTTTTTTGGCTTTACTTATCTCATAAATGTTTATCTTCATTGATAAGACTGACATTCTTTTTCACATTTATAGTATAGATTCATGTGCGCATTGTTACCTTTTATCCTGTCTCCCTCCTCATTTAATCAATATTTCCTAACATAATCATTATTCGTGGAAAATCATGAGTAAATCTGTGGAAGGGATAAAATGATTCATTTACCTTCTGTTCTTGTTTGTAATATACTTCTTTTGTGCTTTAACCTCAGAGGCTTCATTAAAAAGGTGTTTATGTAGTTGGAACCCCTTGTATAACTTCCTGTAATTCTTTGTTATTCCCCCAGGCAACAGATGAGTATACTTGCAACAACAGTTCCGGCAAAACATAGTTTACTTTGTGTATACTAGGTGTTACAGGCAGCTCGACACAACGTATTCCTTTAGTGTCATATACAGTACACTTTATGCATGATTTTCTGTTACACTTCCATCAGCAAGTAGTGCTGTTGTGACCATTCAGGGTTTGAGTGCAGGTGTGGAGCTCAAAAACATGGTTAAGCAGTGGACTTGTTAGTATTTAGGTTAATGGTTGGACTCAAAGATCTTTTACAACCAAATTGAGTCTGTAATTCTATGATTTGTGTTAGAAACAACAACATACCTCATTTTGCAGTAAGACTGAGGCCAACATGCTCCTTAGTTTTTGGCCATAAGTCTAATTTCAAATATCTCTGTTCTTTAGGCATCAGTTTTCTGAGCCACAGTGAAAATAACACAATTAAAAATGCCCTTAGAAATACTTCATTAAAAATAACTGCTTCTTGTACTCTACATGCAACTCCATCTGTAATTATTTTTTCACTCTGTAAACAACACATTAAATACCACGTTAAGCTTTAGTGACCTCAGTGAACAGAACAGAAAACTTCAGAAAGTCTAGACATAAACTCAGTATCGATTCCCAAATCAGTCCACCTGGAGCCCGAATCAGGGATATCACTAGGATGCTCCCCAACCAGGTGAGATCAGCTGACTATTACCCACTTCTGATCTTCCCAACAGGTGGGGAGGAAGCTGTATTCCATAGCCTGAGGGGAATGAAGAAAGACTACAA
The DNA here is from genome assembly GCA_028565055.1 of Phoeniculus purpureus. Lineage (NCBI taxonomy): Eukaryota > Metazoa > Chordata > Aves > Bucerotiformes > Phoeniculidae > Phoeniculus > Phoeniculus purpureus. The sequence continues at coordinate 4,740,222 of JAOXOE010000256.1, read as the reverse complement.
GACCTTGGGACATTTGGTAAAAGAGTCTGGGGCACAAATTGTATTTTTTTCACTACTTCCAATTTGGGGTGAGGACACAGGCCAGGATAGAAGGACTCAGTCCATTTATGCCTGGTTATGAGACTGGTCTTACAGGCAGGGCTGTGGGTTCTTTGATAATGACTGGTTCTACAAGGCATCAGATCTGACAGATACACATGGGAGAAGTTTATCTCAGAGGGGAAAAAGGGTTCTGGGGCAGGAATTGTCAGGGCTCATTCAGAGGGCTTTAAAAGAGATTCAGAGTGGGGTGAGATAGTTGACAGGTGCGCACCAGTAAGACAGAGCTCTGGTCTTAATGAAAACCAGGCAGCCTCTCGCTGTCCTAGGGTGAAATCAGAGCACTCCCTGAAGTGCCTGTACATTAATGCACGCAGCATGGGGAATAAGCAGGGGGAGTTAGAAATCTGTGTCCAGTCAGGTGATTGTGATCTGGTGGCAATTACAGAGACCTGGTGAGACAGTTCACTTGAGTGGAATGTGGTCATGGACAGCTATGTCCATAGTGGGACAGAGTCTAGGTGGAGGCCTGTATCTAGTGGAGTCCCTCTGGGTCACTACTGGGAACAGTACTACTCAATCTATTCATTAATGACTTGGATAAGGGATTAGGGTGCACTGTCAGCAAGTTTGCTGATGACACAAAGATGGGTGGTGTTGCTGACACCTCAGCAGACTGTGCTGCCATTCAGCAAGGCCTGGACAGGTTAGAGAGCTGGGCAGGGACAAAGTTAATGAAATATAACAAGGGTAAGTGTAGAGTCTTGCATCTGGGCAAGAACCACCCCAGGTACCAGCATAGGTTGGGGACTGAGCTGTTGGAGAACAGTGTAGGAGAAAGGGACCTGGGGGTCCTGGTGGACAGCAGGATGACCATGAGCCAGCAATGTGCCCTTTGTGGCTAAGAGGGCCAACAGCATCCCGGGGTGGATCAGAATGGGAGTGGTTAGCAGATCAAGAGAGGTTCTTCTCCCCCTCTACTCTGCCCTGGTGAGACCACATCTGGAATATTGTGTCCAGTTCTGGGCCCCTCAGTTCAAGAAGGACACAGAACTGCTGGAGAGAGTCCAGCACAGAACCACAAAGATGATGATGGAAATGGAGCATCTCCCTTATGAGAAAGGCTGAGGGAGCTGGGTCTCTTTAGCCTGGAGAAAAGGAGACTGAGGGGTGACCTCATTAATGTTTATAAACACGTAAAGGGCGAGTGTCAGGAGGATGGAGCCAGGCTCTGCTCAGTAGCATCCAATGATAGGAGAAGGGAAAATGGGTGTAAGCTGGAACAGAGGAGGTTCCACATAAATATGAGAAAAAACTTCAGTGAGGGTGACAGAGCATTGGAATGGGCTGCCCAGGGAGGTTGTGGAGTCTCCTTTTCTTGAGACATTTAAAACCTGCCTGGACGTGTTCCTGTGTGACTCAGTCTAAGTGATCCTGCTCTGGCGGGGAGATTGGACTAGACGATCTTTCAAGGTCCCTTCCAATCCGTAACATTTTGTGACTTTGTGATTCCCAGTGCAGTGGTTGCTAAAGATTTAGATGATGTTCTTATATCTCTAAGTTTCCCATTAGGTCTCATACACCCTTTCCCCAATAAGTCTTATGACCTCAACCATTTCTCCTGCTTCATCATTTTCAACGGCTACAGCAACCACCCTTCTCTAATTCACTGATTAAAAGAGAAACAGAAATCCACTCAGAACTACGCAAGCAGTTACAAGGACTGGTTATTGATCTCATTCTTGGGCTGTTCACCTACTCTGCTTCTCCAAACTGGAGAAAATGAAGCAATTGTTGCTATTCCCACTGACTAGTATTTACCTTAAGCAGTTGCTCTTCATGCTTTCAGCTCTAGCTGTCTCTGACTTTATTTCTGCCAGAAATAGGTCTGCTGGTCACCTTGCTAACAGTGCAACTTCCACATTTGGTCTTCCATGTACCAGCTAGCTGAAGTCAAGCTTAAGTTATTTCTGCCTCCAAAAACACTTATTTCACTATTTGCTTTCAGCACTTCACGTGATAATCCCAACATACATTGTACACAAAGAACAGCCTTCACTTGCCTTGTTTACCGAAGGCACGTTAGACAATCACAAAGGAATTAAAAGGGAAAACTGCTTTCCAATACTGCTGATCCTCATTCTGTTTTCTTCTATTTTCCTCCACCTCCCTTCCACCCCAAAATCTGAACCACAGGCATGGTGCATCTGGAAGGGCGACTGTGGTCTTCAGTTCATATGGATGACTTCAAACAAGGGCTCAAGAGGGTATATGAGGGGGAAGGAGGAGGGAAGTTAAAGGAGAAAAAAAAGTGGAAAAAATGAAATCACATGGACTAGAAGTGTAAGCTACAGATGAAAGATTACCTTTCCCTATTTGTTATCGCGTTCCTTCAAGGAACCCTGGCTTTCAACTCTAGGTTTTGTCCAGAAAACTCCGTAAGCTTAGTTTTAGTGAACTCAGAAAACAGGACCCTAGGGATGATACAATACTCTATGCAACCTCTAAACAGCATGGATAACTAACATAAAATGACAAATGAAAGGAAATTCCACCTAAACTGTCTACTTGTGACCAAATACTCTGTCTTAGAGGTTAAGTAATACCCCTAGTCTATCTTAGCACTGGGCCAACATTATGACAGACATCATTTGCATTCTGATTTTACTTGTTTTTAATCAAATTCCTTTATAACAAAAGTTGGGTCAAGAAAGGGATGTGTATCTAATTTCACTGAGGTAGCTTGCTAGTCTCAATTCCAATACAAACTGAAAAATATCACTTGGATCCAAACTCATTGTTGTTTGTTTTACAATCAACCCACTTTGAAGGAGAGCCTTGAAACTTTCCAAGATTCTCCTGCATCACGTCTGCTTTAAAAAAAGTGTCTCCAAAAGAACCTTTAAATGTATAGCTCTTTCTATAAGCAAACTCGGCCATAAATACTCTACTTGAATCAAGAACCAAAAGCAGAGATCTCTTGAACTTTTGCCATTAATCATGACAGAGCAGAATGCAGGAACAGTCTACTACGCATGGCTGAGACATGCTGAGGTAGCTGCCAGAGGAGTGAGGTTCAGAGGGTCTCAGGATTAGTGCTGTGATTTTCCAGTTCAAAAACACAAGAAGCTAGCAAAAGCTTGCCCTCCTGTCCTCTCTTCCACACTACAGTAAAGCAGATTTCACCTACAGCAAATTACTTCTGCCCACACCTTGAGATTACCAGCACCTTGTTAGTTTTATCTTCCTCACCAGGCCAATAGAAAAGAGAAAAAAATCTGAAGTGGCAGCCAATGTAGTTGAGGGTTCATCAAGGGTTATATAATGCTGAGGACTGACAACTACAGTAATTCCCATAAATGCTAGGGCACAGAATGACAAGGACAAATTCTGTCTGGTTTTGGGAACAAACCTCAGAAAGGCAAAAAGCCACCCATGGTGGCCTAATGCTACAGTGATGTCAACTTGAACAGTGATCAGGAGTAAAAAAACCTTTGTAATAGACAGAATTGGTGAGGAAGGAGTTTCACAAGCATTCAGGGTTCTCCTGATACACGCAAAGCAAAAGCATGCAAATCCTTGGCATAATCACTTCGTAACATTTCAAAATACTTATCATAGTCTCATGACTGGTCTGGCAAGGATTCCATTTGCTAAACAAACTCAAATACATCAGCTTGGAAAATTACCTACAAACACTCCAGGTCTACAGAGACAATGAAGAAGACAGAATTGTTATACAAGTTAGACCAGTGCTAGTGTAAGGACTTGTTTCAGTAGGAAGGGGGAAAAGCAAGAAGAATGCAATTCTGAGAACCCCCTCTGAGATGCTGTGTGAAGTGTGACAAGGCAGCCATTCAGGCTGAGGTGCTGGCTGGTTCTCTTAACATGGGCAGTAATGCCAAAGTCCAGTCTGGTAATTAATAAAGGTGAAGATTCAAAAGAACAAGAACCCCACCTGCCTCTGGAAATACAAAACAAGTCTAAATGCACCAACATTCCTGATGAAAGGGGAACATTCACTGGGGCTTTCTTGTATTCTGGGAAAAACAAAACAAAAACAGCAGCTGGGTCCTGTGTGGATTTGCTAAATGGGCCCTGCTCCCTCACTGCCAGACCCACAGGGAGTGTTGGTGTACCAAGACCACCAAGGATTGCTGCTGTTCCTGCTGGGTGTTTCCATGACAAAGACCAGCATGGAGACAATTCTGAGGAAGCTGAAGCAGTGAGGGACACTTTGTAATTGTTTAAAAGGATTTTATCTTTTTGACTTGCTACCTCTATAGAGCAGGTGTAAGGACCTAGCTACACCATCAAGAAAGGAAGTAGGACAGTATTTTCTGGAGAATGGCTCCTGTTTAAGTACTTCAGCAAAATTGCAAAAGCTGCACAATTTTCAGCATCCAAATATTCTAGCTGATTAATAGTTTTTTGAGCAACAAAATCCTCAGCCTTTGCCTGCCTGAAAAATATTGCTGCAAACAATAAACAACAAACATACAGAGCCAACAATTCCATGGGAATTGCCTGTTGATGAAAATCCAGCTGCCTGTATCTCATCATAAGGCACTACCAGCTCCTTTTTTAATCCTGACCAAGCAGTTCTTTAGGGAAAGAATATGAAAGGTGTGAAGGATGCTCTTCCTCCCAGGTCTTTCCGTAAGTGCTTGGCAAAACCATAAGCAGACTTAGTTAAAAAGAGCTAATCGATGCTATGCATCAACCACAGCTCACAGGCCAACAGCCAAATGACTCTGTTTACAGTAACCTCTAGGTCTAGAGAAGTTTCTTTTGTTCTAAAAATAGCACCAGTTACTGCAGAGCAGAGACACAAGGAAATTGTAAAAAATATATATGTACACACAAACCAATCCTGGGGCTTGTACACAATATTCAATCCAATTATAGTTTTAATTGATTTGCATTTTACAGTACAGCAGATTCTGTTGATCAATGAATGTATCAATATTAGGTGTTAAATAAGAATATTAAAAGGCTCCTCTAATGCATAATTTACTTCATGGCAAACAATCTCTTCCTCTCAGGTCATTACTATTGCAAATTTGGGAACTTATCTAAAAGGGTCTCCCTAATGCCTTTTCTTTCCTAGAAATTAAATTATTCATACAAATATGATTTACATTATTTTTTAATTTTATTTGAGTAGCACTGTGGGAATGTGCTATTTTCTTAACTGAATGAGAACAAAAACTTGAGTGGAATGCAGCAAGCTCCTAGTTAGATTGTATTTATTTTGATATTTGTATCCCAGTAACAATGTCAAAGTCCCAGACTAGGTCAAGGTCTGTGGGTGAGGAACTCTGCAAAGCCATCATAAGGAAAACATGACATAAAAAAGATTGCAAGATAAACACACAATAAAAACAGAGGATGCAAGACCCTGAGTATCATTATCTGCACCTTGAAACCTAGAGATGGAGATTCAGACTGCTGGAAGTCACAATGAGTTAAGCTAAGGGGTCTGAACTACAGCAAGAAAAATGGAACTGGACTCTGGTAAATGTATCATTATGTGTGATCATTGCTTACAAAGGGAATATTTCTGCTACTAAAGGTCTCATTAATTTAGTGGAAAAGGCACAACAAGATATAATGGCCAAGAGCTAAAGCTAGGCAAATTCAAAGCCATGAAGGGTCACCATTTCTAAAAAGGGAAAGTAGGCCACTAGAGTTGCAACACTGGTAAACAGGGACACAGTGACTTCTCTGACTCCTGGAGGCACTGAAGTAGAGCTGAGTGTCTGCCTAAAAAGGCTGCGTCCCAGAAGTTGGAGGCCTCATGCAAGAATGACTACTCATATTGCAGAGAATATGGTCTATGACCATATTCAGTGTCAAACCCTTCTGGCTTCAACTAAGTCAAGAGCAAGTTTCTAAATTTCCAACCTTTTACCTCAGCTACTTCCTCTGAGAGATCATATAACCACTGAAAACATGCTAGAAGCTGGACAACAAAATGGTGTCATCAAGAGCTGCTTGATGGAAGAGGAAGCAGGGAGTGGTGATGAACACAGGGGTCTAGCTGTCAAAGTTACCACACCAATAGAACTTGACACTTCTAATACTGATAGTGGCTGCCAAATGAAAAAGCATATTCTCCACACTTGCTTCCTATCAGCTGGAGAGGGAAGAATTTCCTCCACCACTTCTTGAATTGACACTGTGAAAGAGAGGGTCAACAATATGATTACCTTTGAGAAGCAGCACAGGTTTTGAGAACTTACCACTGAGGTACAAACCAGGAATTGGCAGATGCCATCCATACACTTGGAGAATGACTTTCACCTGCTTTAAAGAGGGAATGAAAAACACTTCTTTGGTCCCCAAGGCAAGCTTTTTTGCTGAGACACTAGAAAGCAAAACAGTCTCCAGGTCTAGAGGAAAAATCCTGGCTTCAATAAATTCGACAGGTGAACTGCCACAGTAGCACAGTATCTCATCCAAATTCTACTCCCAGATGAACCACTAACCTGCTGTATGACCTTTAAGAGCCCTTCACTTTCCCTGGACTCTGTACGCTTTTGCACGCTTTGGAGAGCACCATGTGACTCTTGTTCTACATATGTGCAGTGCCTAGCATAGCAGGGCAAGAGGTCGTTGGCATTTCCATGATACAAATGCTATTACTAATACCCTTCACAGCACAATCCTACTCCAGCGATCACCATGTGGCTGGCTGCCACCCCACTAGACTGCACAAGTCCCGCTTTTGGGACCAAAAGTCACGGCACCGCAGTACCAGGAAGGATTGCTCACATGCTGGTGACAGGTGTTGATCTCTTCTTTGTACCAAACATGGAACAACCTTACATCCCACATGCTGTTCCAGGAAATCACAGTCATTGCAACAACAGAGTTTGGCCTCAGAACTGACCAGACTCCTGTCCTAAATAAGGCCCTTTTCTGAAGTATCTGTATGGCCACTAGAAGGATGAGGGAAAAGTATTATTGCAAGAAGCAAATAGACAGTGCTGGGGATTGATGTGAGCTCCAGCTGCACATTGTATTATAGGCCAAAGTTTAAATACTTCCATTGTAATACGTCCACCAGCTTGAAGAAAGTTAGAGAACCTTTGGAGTTTGGTGAGGATTTTCTAGCTTGCTTTTTGAGGGGGGTTTTTTTCTGTGTTTGGAGGGGTTTTGTTGTAGTTGGGAGTTTTCTTTAAAAAAAAAATATCTGTTGTATAACTGACCTCATGGGCAGAGAGAAATTACCTGCAAAAGCCTTTGACATCTGCCACTCATGCAGCCCACAAGGAGTATGTGGTTTCTTTCAGTACAATGTTTTGGACAAAGCTAGTCTTAAAATACCAAGAGCTAACTTTCCACTTCAGTGCTTTATGGCTCAGTTCTAAATAATGGCCAACAAACAGGACCAGGAGGAGAAGAAACAAGTTTTAATTAGCTGTACTGTGCGAGTCTTTGTCCCACAGATAGATTTGATTATATCTATGATAACCTTTACAGGCCTTGTTATCGCATTACACTATGCCACTCTTCTGAGCTGAAGAAATTTTCCACACACCCCAAATAGAGTTAGCAGCAGTGAACAAATAATGTCAGAAGTCCCTTCCAGATATTCTGGTGGGATTCTTCTATTTGACTGAGTTCATTCAACTGGGATGGAGCCAGAAGAGCTCAGTGATGGAGCTGTAGCGTGATGAGTGATATAAACACAGGCCTCTGCCAACTGCTTATTTACAAGCTTGTCTGCAAACCTCTTTATGGGGCCCTGTGAGGTACACAAAGTATCTTAACCTTGGTTCCTGAGAATAGGATCTAGTACACCAAAGTACTTTGAATAAATTAAAACAAAAAATGCCAGCACTGATATTGCCTTACATGATACCCAAGTTTTCAACGTAATTGGACAAATCCTAGGAGAAAAAAAAAAAGCCTCAGAAATACAGCAAGCTGTTTTCTCCATGACTTCAGCCCCTCCACTGCATTGTTGTGCACTTGTGAGAAGCACATGTAGTGTTTTCTCTCCCTCTTGCCAACAGCCCACATATAGCACCAGGCAAAGAGCAAATCAGTTTTACAGCAGTACTGGGAAAAGCAAGGGTTTGGATCCACAGAAGGCTTTGTGTAAGGAGTTTAGAGATCTTACAAATAAGCATATGCAACTTAGAGCATTCATTTCCAGATATTTCACCGTCCAGGAATGAAGCCTTCCTGCTGTACTTAGATAAGCAGCTCTAATTTTGTAGAGCTCAGACAGCAGTCATTAACAGCAGGATTCCTTCCCCCCTTACAAAGCAGAGAAACCCGAAACCCCTTCACAAACTGTATCCCTATAGGATACAGGAGATCTGATTCTCATAGCCCATCCACAGCTTACACTGCAAGTGTAAGTTCAGTAAGGGATTAGCTCCTGCTCATAGCAAGACAGTTGAGAGAAGGATCAAGCATTGCCATTTCTTCCTTTCACTACTACTAAGGTAGATGAAGCCCTCAACATGCTGGCACTGGCCTTGCAACATGCCTGGGAGGAAAGAAACTAAAAGCCAGTAGCACCCTGGGACAAAGCACAAATTGCCTGTAGTGAAAGGTGCATATTCCTGAGTGGGGCTCAGGGAAAATGTTTTCTGTTCTGTTCTGTCTAGATATCAACAGAAAGCAAGAAAGAAAATAAAAGTGACACCTTTGGCTTTTAACTTCAGAAGCATGAGTTCTGGCTGTTTACCTGGATGGCAACAGGTCTCTGTTGTCATTGCCCTTCCTCACACACCTTCCACAAGGCCAGATTATTGCTAGCTCACATACCTTAGCATAAAGGCTGGCCAGGAGTTTCTTCTCTTTGTCTTACATCCCTGCTGGACTCATCCATGTCTGCAGGTTTTCCACTCAAGACTTTTCAAATGCCTTTTTGCTGGAATGCAACATGGCATAAGATCTCCAAAGAGTCACTTGTAAGAGGCAGCCACGACAGTTCTGAGAACCAGGACACCACAGTACTGCTCTCAGCTGACTCACTCTCTCAGAGAATGTCATACCATAGTATCTCTCAGGGATGCCTGCTAGGCACATACATAGTCCTGACCAAATCCTGCTGCTGCAGATAGTACAGGGTGATGTAACCTCAACAGCTATGGGTGATGGATTTGGGTTTACAGTTCCTGCTGCCTTCATCATGCTTCTTCCTTCGCCACTGCAGCAGTGAGTGTCAAACATAGCTTCAAACCATCCACATAAAGGCAGCAACAAAGCACTTCCACAGACTGTGACCTCATGGAGCCCACGATGCTAGGTAAACACCCCCTTCTCAGTAGCAACTGATTCTCCATATTTTCCAAAATACATCTCTTGTCAACAGCAGCAGTATTTTTGCTTTGTGCTGTAGGACAAGCTTAATGGCTGGAGGGTGCAGTCATAGCTCAGAACAGCTGTTCTCCATCTCTTCTGCAGCAGAAACTGATGGGCCAGATGGATCTGACAGTGTAGAAGGCTGAAGCTGTCCTGCAGGCCACCAGTTGGACCACACATAACAGTTCCAGAAGCTTCAGGAGGCTGCATCTCCATGGCTCCAAGGCAGTGCAGTGCTTCCCCTTTGGCCCGGGGGCTCATAACACTGTTCTTGCACCTGTAACACACACATCCACACATGTTATGAGAGGAACATCTCATAATCCCTTATAAATTAAGCTTTTATTACAAAGTCCTATTTGTGAAGCATTCTGAAGCACAATCCTCTTCTCTAGGAAGAGGGTTTAAAGTCTTGCCTTAGCACACACAAGAAAGGAATTACTTTCCCTCTCCCCCTTCCTGCTGCTACCCTTCCACAGACCTTTATGTTTGCATTAATTATTCCTTCAACTTCCCTGAAGAATTAAAAAGGTGTTTTGGAAAAAACCTTGGGTTTGAACAGAAGTCAACAGAAAAGCACTCGTCTGGGAACCATTCAACTTAAGCATTCATTTGAAATTGTTTGGCTAAGACTTAGTTTAACCCCTTAGAGCAGACCTACTAATGGCAAGCCCAAACGTTCATTTTCATCCCAGTGCTGTGCACATTTATTAACTCTTTTTTTTTTTTACTAGAAATTATGGTGATGAAAAAGCAAAGCATACAAAGCTAAGATCACAATTACAACAAATAATTAACCACTCAGGATTTAATATACCTCTCTGCAAATGTTTCCCTTAAATTAAGGCCTTTGGCAAATTGAGAAGGATGACAAATCATACAGCAAAATGAGCTTGGTCATTGCAAGGCAAAGGAAAGATAATTCAGCTGGTATGTAAATTCCAACACAACACAAAATGGAGAAACACTTTCTCTCAGCCTTGTAACATCATATAGTGCTTTTTTAATCAATCAAAATGCCATAAAAGGAAATTTTACTAAATCATCTGTTAATTAAATCTTCAGGTACTAACAAAACCCTCTAAGGTATCTTTGGGACAGCTGACTTTGCCAGTAGAAGTCATAGCATGCTTTAGACATTTTCACATATGGCATTTGTTCAAATTCTGATACAGCTTTTCTCTCCACTACCAGTATTATTATTATTACAAAAAATGTTTTGCTGAAAAAATAGGCAGAACTGCAAACCACTATATACACATCAGCACAAAGAGTGAGTCCCCACTTACAGGAAATGTTATCAGCAATTTTCAGATGACTTTTCTGAAGGTCACCTTCACATATAATTTTACTTAAAGAAACAGAGAGAACATTTTACAATTACTTTGTAACTATACAGTTTTTAACATCTCTTCCTTTTGTTATCTGCCCCAGACTCAGTGGTTTTGCTATTGCTTGCAGTGCTGTCTGAGCCTATCCAAGCAGCATTTCATCCACACATTTGGCTCTTCACATCCTCTTGACTCGAACTGTTCCACAGCAGATCATACTGCTTTGGCCTTCAAAAACCACCTTGGGTTGCTAGAAACTAGGCCAACTTTAAAACACAAATGGCTGTAAAGCATTAGATTAATACTGGAGTACAGGAAATCAGAATGTTGCATTCTAATTAGTTGGCAGGTGGTTCATGATCACAATAAATGTCATACTCTAGTTGACACATTTTCAAATGTTAATGTCTTCTAGAGGAATAAACCATGTTGTAATGACTGGAATAATGGCTTCTAAGGTGAGCACTCAGCTTATTATAATTTCAAGCTGTACCACTCAATGTACATAGGTGTTAGGCTACACATACTACAGAAAAGAAATAATTATGATTGTCTAATGAAAAAAGACAAGGTTTACATAAAAGGAGCTGTGAAGAGGACCTGAAGCATGGACAGAACAACCTCCTTCATCAGTGTGAAACAATAGTTAATCAACTACCATACACAACACTGCAGACAAGCACTCACAGCCATCCCAAGAGCCACAATGGATTATTGCAGCAAGTTTCTTGGTAGTTGTGGTAGAAGTAAAATGCCTGTCTCCTGCTTCCTTCTCTACCATCCTTTTCCCCTCCACACATGCACACACAGTCACTGTGAGGTCATTTCCTCAGCAGGGAAGCAGCTGAGGCAGATTGCACAAAGAAACAAGAAGCAAGAGGAAAGTGTTGCTGTGTATCCAGTCATCAACATAAGAAAGGCTTCCCTTAAGCAACAAGGGCAGTTTTAAGGTTTAAAGTTTTAAGAATTTTTGGACTGCAACAAAGAATCTGGATCTTTTATCTTGTGAACCACATGATCCTTACAGGCTGGTACTGTAACTCCACACTTTCTTTTCCCCCCCAGTGCTCCCACATTCTCCATCCACAAATATTAAAGCCTAAGCCAGCCTAAATATTTACACAACATAACACCACAGCTCCAGCAGAACCAGAACCATTCCCTAGACTTCTTTTTTTGGGGGGTATACAGTTCCCCTCCAAGTACTCTAAGATCCAAAAGCTCCATGGACAACGATGCAGTAGCATTAGCCTAAAAATCTACTTCTCATTGCAAGTGGAATTATCTCAGTTTCCACTGTCCTCTTAACAGTGACTTGTGTTTCAATGTCAAGGGTACCATAATGATTTCTGCCTTTCCAAGACAAGCAGAATCATCTGCTGAACAGCAATCATGGCCTTACTTTCTGAAGTATTGCATAATCCTACCTTTGCCCCTGTAACATTGCTTTAAAAATGTCCTCTGTCAAGAGTCATTTTGCAATCAACAGTGCTGACCATGTGCTATTAATTATGTAATTTTATGAAATTAGAAATACGAATCACATTGTTTTGAACCAAAATAACAACCTACCAATTATTCTGCCAACAGAAATGACTTGTAGCTTTTGGCAGGTCTTTTCTCTTTTGCCATTGTTTTCTTAGTTATTAACAAGGTTACAGTTGGTCCTTTTGATTAAAAATCTTTTTGGCCAGAATCACTGCTATGGGAAAACACAACTTGAAATTCAATATCCTTCTAGTATTCTTTTGAAATTTGATCTCAGCACCAATGAGGGAGGAAGGTGTGGGGCCACAGGGGATTATGTTTTGTAACTTTTTCATTTTCTTCCCAGCCTAAGATTCTAAAAGATGAAGCAAACGGGATTGGGAAAAAAAAAAAAAAAAATCAGAAAAAATAAGAGTATTTCTGTTCACTTGTGTCTCTGTAAGGAACACATAACATGTATTACTTAGGAGTTGACCAACAGTAAACTTTAAAAAAATGTTAATTAGGCACATGCAATATGTAAGCTAGAATAAGGCTACCTAGCAAGGTGTATCTCCATGACTCTTTCAAAGCAGGGCATCCAAATAGTCCTGGAAGATGGTTTCAGCCTTTCTAAAAGAAAATAAAAGTTAGGACAAGAGAATTCATGGGCCTCTTGAACTAGGAAAGGATCTTTAAAAGGTACACTTATCAGTGAACATATACAATGAGATATGAAATTAATTATGATTTCTGTGTGACCAAAATGTAGCAACATAACTGACCGTAAGAACTAGATTTCAACACCAAACCAGATCCTGCTAAACATACATCCAAAATCAATCCTTGTTGTTCAGTACTAAGCATCAAGGGTGCTACAGAAGTAGTTTCGCCTTAGAATGATTACTTAAATGACAAAGTGTGTGTAACAAGGCACTGCTACACACTCCTACTGAGGGAAAGCTTAGTGCTTAGGCCTTCAGCACAGTTAAATTTCAACATATTTGCAGAGCCAACAGAAACACAGTCTGCCTTTACCTCCAGTGTAATACTACAATAAATAATACAAAAAATGTGGGGGAAGATCTGTACTTAGCTTGTTCCCTCAAAAGAGGCAATTAAAACAAGATGCTGAACTGTTCTTGTCATATTTTTGAGAGTAAACTTCATACAGAGAGACATAAATGTGCAGTAGCAGAAATAAGCAAAATAGCAAGGAGCATTTCAAGGTTTCGCTATGAACTGGCTTCTGCCAGGTACCTCAGACTGGATGTTTAAACAAGCACATTAAACATGTCAAGCTTGGAAGATTTTAAGGCTTGGATATAATTGACTAAACAATTCAGAAAATGGCACACAGGGGTTTCAACCCTGCTTATCAGCAAAGAATCAAGCCTAACCTTCTCATTGTTGTTCTGGCAGAGAAAAAAATCCAAACAGCAACTATGCAAAAACATTATTTTCAAGAAATAACAGGCTAGATTTTTCACAAGACAAACTGAAAGGAGTTTGATTTTTTTTTTCCTTTTGCATGTCTCTGATATTTACGGTCAGTGATTTACACTAAGTAAACATCTGTCCCCTAGAAGTAACATACCACTACTTGTGTAATTTGAGCTCTGGCAAACAGCAAATTGCTGCACGCAAGTTACTCCAGCAGCTTTTGTATCTTGGCCTTTGCAGTATCCCATCACAACTACCGTTGGCCATCTAGAAATTTTTCTCTTCCTCAGTCATGTATCTAGCATAAATGCCAACTCTTCTGCTCTGACATAGTGCTTTACCTGAGAATTAACCCTTTTCCAGAGCCATTTCACCCCTTTCTTGGAGGGAAAAACGAACAAAAAAAACCCTGTACACAAAAACTCCAAGAAAATAAATTTTATATTAAAAAAAAAGCCAAGCCCTTCAAAATTAATCCTTCAAAAGAGAGCACTGAAAAGTAAATATTGATCATTACCATTCTGACTGCAGAGATAGCAAGGCTAAAATTAAGTTGCGAAATAGTCTTGCTTGACCTTAGAAAAGAAAGATCATGCACTTCAAGACTTCTCGCTATTGGGAAGATTTATGTAATGCTGTACCAGTGACGCTCACAGAACGCGCATTACGCTTGGCAACAGGCCTGTGATCCAGCTGCTGTGCTTCCATCATGTATTATAATATAGGAAGAGTCACACCTGCAAAGCCTATGACAAATGACATTTCATTACCTTTGAAGACTGCTGGACCATTTTCCTAGGTTACATGTGAGCCAGGCCATAACAGGTCTGTCAACAGCCTATCATGAAAAGAAAGTCACTATAATGTCCCAAATATTTCAGAGAGTAAATACTTCTCAGTTTGTTACTAATAAAGTTGTGTGTCAATTAGATGTAATGGGATAAAAGCCTATCACTAAAGATCCTGGGCTACACAAAATTAGAATGGTATTTCCCATCACTCGTTGTGTCATTTACCCACCACCCTTTCTCTCGCTCTTATTTATTTGTTTACCATTTCAAGTGACTAGCGGGTGGTCGAGTAATTTTCACACAATCTGATTTCAGGTCAAACAATCCTTCTAGGTATTTTATTTCATTCCCTTGATGAGCTCATGGGATAAAAGAATCAAACTCTGAGGTTTTACAAACAGGAAAATGTCAAGAGAACATAGCACATAACATCTCAGCTGCTTTGTTTCCAAATAGGATTCTTTTCCCCTCATTCTGCCTTAAAACTACCAAATGCTGCTTAAATAATTCATATTACACATGTATTAAGACAATGGTCTGTACTGGCAGAGAACAGCTTACAACATAGCTCTTTGTATAAGATACGTGTGAGGATCTGCAGGCAACAGATCCATGGCAGAACTCAAGCTCTTTGAGGGCATTAACTGCAGCCCAGTGGCCTCACAAAAATTTAGAGAGCATAATCTCCAGCTTTATGTTTTCTTTTCCTGGCTATTTCAGAGGACCTGAGGATCACCAAGTAAAAGTTCTACAGTATTCCTGGAGTCTGGGGAGAAACACTTGCAATAAACAGGCAGATCTCCCTTCTGAGGACATACCTCTATCAGGAGCACCTGAATTGTGGAGATGCAAATGAACTCAACAAAATACAGAGCACAAGAAATTCAGATGATAATGCAGCAACATAATGTTGCTGTTCACTAAGGAAACTCTACCGGTAAAAGCCCAGCTTTGCTATTGTAAACATGCCTACATCCAAGGCTCACACTGCCTCTGCCTCTCTGTGAGCTGGAATACATTTCATGGTATTCAGTACAAAAAGAAAAAAGATCTGAAAGAAGCCTGTCATATACAGATACCTCATAATAATTAGCCCTATCTATTGTGTCAATCCACTTAAAACAGGCTATGCAATTTTGGATCGACTCAGAAGGTTCTGAATCAAACACCACCGCAATGATCTAAACTAGGCATTGATTGATTTATGTCAACTTCCTTTTACCTTAAAGCATACTATGGCAGGCTTCACCCATTAATTTTTCCTGTTTAGGAGTTGAAGTTTGTGTGTGCCTCTATTACTATTGTATTTCAACTACATACCCTATAGTAAATAATCTTAATGATCAAATGACAGGCTTCATATCTCTCTGAGCAGAGTTCATCTGATTTATTAAAGTGACACCAGACATTTACTCAAGGAGTAAACAGAGCTGACATTATGGGATGATCTCTGAGGAGAAAGCTCCAGGGTAAGTACTGAGGAAAAGGAGTGGTTATGCATTCCATTCCTTTGTATTTCTTGCCTAATTCTTTACTTTCTTCTTTTTAATGTTCTTACTAGTATTACAACATCTTTTGTGATCTTTAGGCAATAATGTCTGAAAGGGAACACTTGTAACATGGTCGGTTTCTGCAGAAAAAGAGCAACTGGTTGAATCCAGAGAAGCACGTGGATTAGCTCAGTGACTCTTTGTCTGAAATACAGACTCACTGAAACTGTCACCACTTGCTCTGCAATGGAGCCCCACTTTGACAGGGAGTCATTGAGGAGCAATGAATAAACCTCATCCCTAGTGACTACTTAAGAACAGGATTGTTACCCTTCATCCTCATCTCCAGAAAACATCAACCGGACATTACCTTTTATTGTTAGGATCATGGATTTGTGTTTTGTTAATCAGAACAAAAGGGAAACAAAAGGAAAAAGAGGAACAACAAATATTAAAAGATATAAATCTTCCCCTTTCACCATAAGTGCAGATTTTTCTCTTATGACAAACAAAATGGCATATGGACTGGAACAACCTGACCCAGCAATCCCTTCTGTGAATGACAGCAAGAAGCTGTTTGGCTTACTTTTGGGAATCAATTAAACTAAAACTTAACATAGCTATTCTGTTATTTGCATAGAAAACAAACCTTACCCTCCTCCTTCAAATGTAGGGAAACACAACATCCTGTTTCAAGACACTGCTGTGGTGACCAATGCAGAAGATTAATCTCCTCAGAGCAAAAAGGTTTCACAGTCAAAAGCACATGGTAAAAACACACAAAAGCCTTAAAAGGACACTCGTGAGAGCAAAACATTTTCTATGCTCACATTAATACCAACCAAAGCCAACAGAAAAGGGTTACTGTCATTTTTTAAAATCACAATCAAAAGCCCAACGCAGCAAGATGCATCTGAAGAGATGAAGCGAAACATCACAGCCAGGAGGGACACCAAGGGCTATGTTACAGTTCTTGGTTTCGCAGATAAGTACTCTGCCTGTCTGGTGACTGCTGGTGAGCAGATACACCTTCAGACAATGAAACAGTATCAACAGGCAGTATGAGAGGCCAGGTCAGGCAGGTAGCACAGCATGAGGAGAAGCAACAGCACCCAGAAGGAAACTCTAGGTGGTCTAGCAGCATGTAAGCACTACCTTCTCTCAGCTTTTTCAGACAGATTTTTTGACAGTCCTTGAACAAAGCTGAAGCAAGACCAAACAGCTCTCATTCCCTCAAAAAGAACTTGTACAGAAAGATGGGGAAAAACGTCTAACATAACACTGACTACTTTGACAGTAGGAAATACAATGTTAATGGCAAATATCACAAATATTACCTTGGCTACACTAACAAGGACAATGCTAAAGCCAGGATCTGCTTCCTTGAAATCTATCCCTAAAACCAAAAGCAATCCTAAAGTCAGTACCAGTAATGCCACCACAGCAAAAACACCACCTTTTCCCTATCCTCATGTGGGGGATTCTCCCTGTCATCCTCCTCTCCAGTGGCTGTGTGAGTCCCATTACCTATGCAGGACCAATACAGATGTCCTGTCCTCCAAGCCAGAAGTTCAGGTTTCTTAAGGCACTGTTTAAGATGAAAGTGCTTTAGCTTTTCTGCTAAAACTTGGCTAATATGCTGCTGAAAAACATAAATTTGCCTTTCAAGACTACTCTGTTTGCAATATGGCCGCACACATGAAGGCCCACATCTGCAACTGGCATAATTCGACATAATGTTCCTTCAGCCAGCAGCAATATGAGCAGAACTTATGGTTTCAAACTTAAAAGCCTTACTGCTATAAACACTGCAGACAGCTGGAAAATTATATTTAGCTACAATGAGCAAGTTAACCTGGTGCTGTCATGAAAAATGTCTGTTTCCTTGACTCATCTATCGTCAAGGCATAATAAACTTATAATCAAAATGATATCACTTCAGTTGTTGCTGCCAATCTTTCCTTAATGGATTTAATTTAATAAAATTTTTAAGAAAGTTTCCATGTGTGTCTACAGTAGACAACTCTAGTAACAATAGCCTCATAGGGACTGTGGAAAAAAATCTAACCTATTCCATAGCAGCAGATTGCTCTGCCTACTTCCTGTTACTGGGGCACTGCAGGGCTGGAGGGGTTTGTCCTCACAAGACAGAATTGAGCTTAAATGCCCTGTCACACAAACAGAGTGAAAACAGTTAACCTTTTCTTTTTCTAATTCAATTTTCTCTACTTCTGGCTGGAATCCAAGCCCAGGAGGGTTGTTTGCTATGTTTCAGGAGGGTTTAAGGGGTTTAGGAGAGTTATGTCTCTGCACCTGTAGATAACATTGCAAGGTCTCACTTCGTAACATTCATGAGACCACGAACTGCTATTCCACTTTGGCTATTTGCCTAACTCAAAAGTTTTACTCTCTAATTTCCCCTTTCTTCTAATCACTCACGATGAAGTTTTGGGCCTTTATGCTGATCATGGAAAGTCCAGTGACTTCTCTCACTAGATTAAAATAAGCAGCCACTGCAAAATTACAAAGAAAATTAAGTTGCGCGTTCAAGGCAGAAACTCACCTCCAGATTGAGGAAATTGAGGGATTTTGAAGCTTATGATGGTAAAACCAGAGCCAAAGCCACTGTGAAATTTGCTTGTATACTGAGATTAGCATTAGTGTGCTATTTTCAGCACCTGTGGACCAATTTCTACCAGTGCTAGCTCTTTGCTCACAGAGCAAACCTAAGATTAACAGAAACTGTAATCAATCAAAACCAGAGCAAATTCACTTCAGTGGGAGCAAAATTGGGTTTTCTATTTAAGCTAAAGCAGTACTTTAACACATGAACAAAAGGCTTTTAAGTTGTTCTTCATGGGCACATTTTGACTTGAAATAATAAAGCTATTATTAAGCCAACATCTTAAATACAGGAATACAACTCTGGATCAACTTTCTGTGGGCCAAAACACCAAAAACAGTTAATGATATTGAAAGTATTTTTAACAGGGTTGGACAACATCACAGTCTAATGGAGGACCTGATATCCCTGTCCAATAGTCCATCTTAATTGTTACACTGAGATGACACAGAGAACTAAAGGCTCTACTGCTTTTTTTTTTTCTGGAAGCTGAATATTTTGCATTCACACTTTGAGATACAAACAGGGAATTCACCTCGGGACAAGGTCAGAGTAACATTATACCAATGGGCTGATTCAGGAGCAAAATCTTCAAAGAGACTTACACTGTTGAAATTCCAAAAAGAAAAAAACAAATTACCAACATACAAGTAACTACATGTGTCAGCAGGCTGTGACTGAAGCTAAAGGACTTGACTTTGCATTCTTCCCAAATTCAGTGGGGAAATTGGAACAGGAAGGGTGAATTGTCATAAGTTTTGCTCAAGGAATATAAAACAGAACACAAGCCCCCACTGGGATTTCACAATCTCATAATACTGGTGATTTCATTAAAGCCAGCTCTGATTTATTTCAAAGTAGAATCAAACCTTAGGACTAAGGAAGCCCTTAAAATAAGTCTTTACCAATGTCTTTTTATTTTAATGCTGTAAATCTATAAAAGTAATTGCTGCTATCCAAGATACATACTGGTATAAGTGAAAGCCAGTTTCAAGACCTAACGTTCAAGTTTCTTAGACCTGGACTGTGCTCATTTGCTAGTTTAAGTACAAGCATGAAAATGAGCAATGCCCAGAGAGTAAACAGTGAAAATTAGACCACACCTCAAGAAACTTCACAGATGAAGTTATAAAAATAACAAGTAGGTATTTGAGGCCACCATTCTGGGCTGGGGAAAATGAGCATCATTCCATTAACAGACAAATATTGACGTTTGCTGGCCAAGGCTTTTTTCTCCCACTGAGAAGGGCAAAACTGAGTGGGACACTGCAGACAGGTGCTCACCTCATACAGCACAACTAGCAAGAATCACCATACAGCTAGGACTCACAGACAGTAAGCAGGGTTAGACAAGTCAACCTCTGCTTAATACTTTTGGTAAATCTGCATCACTTCAGTCCCAAAGAAGTGCAAAGCATTTAGAGTCCATGGACTCTAAATGGCTGGTTGCTTCAGCTGGGGTCCTGTCCTCCAGGAGAGGCTGCCCTATTCCGCTTTGTATTTGCAATCTCTAAGATCCTGAACAGAAGAATTAATGACCTAATCTACTTCTTGCTTACAGCATTGTAAATTACAAACCAACCTGTTAGCATTAGCAGCCTTCCATGAGCATAAAGCAGGCGGAACAGAGAGTAGGAGCAGGTTCTGTAAACTCAGCTGAATTTAGAAGTCAATGTATCACTTTCCAGTTGCCCAGTTACCTTATATTATGTATATGCAGAGGCATACATATACACATATACCATTTTATAAAACCTCTCCAAGAAACTACACAGAGCATATGGAAATTTAACTGGTTGCTCATAAAAATCTTCTAAAAACTGCCAAAATCAAAAGACAGAGTGCACAGCTTGTTTAAAAGATTAAGAAAAGCCCCATTTTACACTGTGACTACCTGGTGGATCCAGCACCAGTTACAACTGAATTAGAAACTAATATTTCTGTACTTGTAAAGACGCTGAAGTTTTGAGCTTTGTTTGGGTTGGGGTTTTTTTGGCTTTATTGGTTTGTGGGGTTTTTCTCCCCTGAACCTCGCGAGCTTAAAACACTTTTAAAAAAAAGACTCATCAGGACTGTTTGATGCTCCTTTGCTGCCACCAAGTGGAAAAAAACAAGTAAGGCTAAAATTTGCCGAAAGCCAGTGTCTGACGCCGTATGTCAATGGCCTCGTCTAAATTCGCTTTTTTTGTTTTTCCCTCAGCCGCTGCCTCCTCCAGGGCTGCCTTCTGGGAGACGAAGGGAGGGCGGGAAGAGCCGCCGCCATGTTGCCTACAGGGTCGTCCCCAGCAAAACTACCTAGCACAGGCTCACACCCATAGCAGACATAAGCAAAACGTAAAAAAAAAAAAAAAAAAAAAAAAATTTAAAAGATTAAAAAAAAAGATTAATTTTTTTAAGTGAGGAAAGAACAAATACGCTTTTCACAACCCCGCTGTGTAAAGAAGGGATTCCTCACCTCAGTAACCACCCCTACTTTGCCTCCTTGCAGAGGTGCTGCTCGTCCTCTGAGTAAATATACTTCTTAGATATGAGGAGTGCAAAGAAGAGTGAATCCTACCTTTTTTTTGCTTCCTGTAAAGGGACCAAAAGGCATAGCGAAAACGTGCTGAGAGGGACGCACCCCTCAGGTGAAGGAGAAGAGGCGCTTGCTCCGGCACTACCACGATTTTCGCCCTGGGGCTGGGAGTGACTGACTACAAAAGGACACGAGCTTCTGCCCTCTAGGTGAGTGTAGAGAGGGGATAAAAAAACCACAGGTGACCCCACCGTGTTCAGTTTGAGCTCTCGATGCGTGTCTTTGCAAAGGGCTGTGCTAGCAGGGGCGACGTGAGGTGGTGGCTACAGCCCCCAGGTGGGGTTTTGTGAGGTGCAGGGAAATGGCGGGAAACGGCCTCTCTTGAGCGCTGAGCCTGAGAGTGGTGACTGAAGTAAGTAACAGCTCATCAGTAGGTAAGTTTTGTAGCGTTGAAACGGGAAAAAAAACAAAGGAAAGCCAACAAAAAAAAGTCAAACATTTTTTTAACCTGGCTGCTGTGTGCTTGATGCACCCGTGTATTTAACCAAGGTAACCCTTGCTAAATCACCATCAGGGATTTTAATCCATGAAGGATAAAATCTAGTTTGTACAACTTTGATGAGCCAACCACTACTTGCTAAGGTATATGAAGTTCTTGCTGCTACGGATGGTTTAGGAGCAGGAGGGGGTGCAGAGGGTTCTGCAAAGAGCACTGAGACACTCAGCATGATGCCATGAAGGAAGAAGTGCACCTTGGTTTCAAGGAATATATAGGATGTTCACCTTCCCTTTTAATTTACACTAATTTAACCTGCTGTAAGATGTTCTCCCTGTTTTAATAGATCTTGTTTTTGTAGCAATTACTGCCATTTAGGTAATACCACACAGATGTGCTCAAGGAGCACAAACCTGTGAGAAGCTCTGAAGAATTTCTGCCAATTTTTCTTCCATTTAATTTCAGAGGCAGAAGGAGAGCCACCTGGTTGATTTATGGTGAAGGTGGACATAGGAAATGGACATAGGAAAAGCAGCTGAAAGACTGAAAAAGTTGAAATGACCCTTAAGCACAAAAGTAATTAAACATGAGCATTTGCCCACCTTCTCTGTTGTGCTGTAATCAAACAGAAGAGTGTTTTCCTTTCAAAGTTCCACAACTAAGCTAACCTACTACAATCAGGAGGTATCACATACACTACATATGAGAAAATGGCAAACTCCTGGTTGTCTGGTTCATTTTAAAGATGCTTGTCAAAACCTAAGCTTTAAGAAGTGTTCTTAAGTTATGTCAAAGAAATATTCAGATATCTTAACAATGTGGGGGCCACAGATATGTCAAGACACACACTGCCAGCAAAGGCACTCCAGTTAACACCAGATGAGAATCAGCTTTTAGGTTTTTTTTTTCAGGTTGGTGGCTTCCTGGAGGGTTTTTTCCCCAGCTGTTGATGGGATTTTGGCTCAGATGCTTGAATAAAGTAAATTGTTACTAATCTTTGCCAGCTGAGGTAATGGACACTGAGATTCCTGAGGCCAAGCAGGCTACCCAATATATGCTTTCTCTTAAATAACTTAGAACCTCAAATTCTTTTTGGACACAGATGAGCTTACCACTATTTATTAACTGAAAGTTTAGCTCAATTAAATGTTGGCTTTTTGCTACAGGAATGGAAGTGCCATAGGGTCAAGAAACTACGAGTCAGAAGTCACTGTAGCTAATGTCAGAATCTAGCCTCTGCCTTCTGAAAGCCTGTGCAAACAAATCCAAGGGCAAATTCTGCTCTTTAATTTTTCTGGTTGGCAGCAGAAAACAAAAGCATAGAAAAAGATTTCCCAAGCTTAATTTTTTTCTTGTTAACTTTTTGAAGTGGGCCAACCACACAGTTTCAGAAAGGAGGAAAAAAAACAGTACTATATGGTACAGGTACCTCTAGAAATGTTAAACTGTGCTCAGAAATCATTCATTTATTGACCAAAATTATTTTGTGTAATTCTATATAGAATGGTTGACGTTAAAGTCTTCAATGATCTGAGTGTCTTCCAGAATATAGGATGCTTCACATCCCAAAACCACCTATTAAAAAGAATACATTAAATGGACCTGACTTTATTTTTACCAGCTCAAACCAGTAACCCTTCTTTTTATGATAGTTTGAGTGAAGACAAAAATTCAGATTTCAGGTTGTAATACATTGAGCATACTTAGTGAAGAGTCACACTGGAGTTACCTCCTAGGAAAGTGGCACATGAATTAACATGATTTTAGTTAAGCTGGTATGAAGTTGAATTCCAGTGAAATTTAATGAAAATTAATCAAATGCATGAGAGTACCCTTTGTCTATGTGTACTTTTTTTAAACTCTCAAATCCATACAAAGCTACTTTTTTTAAAATGCTGTAAAAATTGAAAAGTTATACTATATCTGCAATTCTGCAAAAATATAGTACATTACCAAGACCTGTCGTCATCTGAGATAGACTGGACTTTAATTGCAGATTCTATACTCCTCTCTAAGCTATTTGTGGCTTCAGAACTGTGCTGGGAGTTCAGTAATGCTGATGACCATGCATGGCAAAACTGGAAAACGAGCACATTACATCTACCATGTAGTTCCCTGAGGTTTCTTTGTAGCCCTAATCTGACTAGATTTTCACTGGGATATCTAGTCTTTTTAGTCTTTTTATTTCACAGTTTTGAATCAAGAGTTAGAAAAATTACCATTGGAAAAATCTGGTCAGAAGTTGTAGCTCATGTCACAGACCAAATATGAGAAGTTCCAATACTTGTATTGTATATAATAAAAGGTAATCAAAGCTTAACAAACAGATAAAGCATCAAGGAAGTTGACTTTAAACACAGAAGTAAATTTCACAGGAAGTTAGATTTTTAGTGCTGTTTTTGTTACATGAAGACATTCATACCAACATGAATAAAATTATTGGTTCTTTTGTGATGGATTTTTGCTTCCATAGCCCTAATGAAATTGAGCTAGTCTGACATGAAGCAACAGAGAATTAAGCTTGCGATGTTATACACAATCTCCAACCATAGCATTTCACTAATATGTGCTTTGTGTTCTGCTACACACTGAGAGAATTCACTGCCATTTAGAAGATATATAACATGCAGGTGGATGGGTGATGTGTGCATACACGGGCAGCACCTCGTGAGATTAACTGCCTTGAGGAAATGCCCTCTCCATGGAAACTTTGCAGGAGAAAACATGTTTTGTCTTGTGTGAGTTGGGGAGTAGGTTTGTCAGCCCAAGGCAACAAATTAAAAAGATTGCTTGTGGTATCCAGCCTGGCAGTGTTTGTTACTAGGCATTTCTCCTTGTCACCTGTTAATAACAGAGACAGTAACTTTGTGGCTTTAAACAAGGACCAATTTCACCTCATGAGACCAAAAGACCCCCAAGTTACAAATAATAAATAAACATTAAAGGAAACAAAGACTACAACATATTCATGAAAGTGAAGATTCATATCAAATGAGAGAATATCAAAGACTACTGCTTTTTCAGACAACTTTTTCACTTGCAGAACTCAGCAGCTGCTCATTTGCTTCAACAGACTCAGCCAGTAAAGAGCAGCCAAGAATTTGGCCTCGGAATTACTCCATTAAAAGAGTTTTTATGCAAGCACAGCCAAGTTCCATTTATTTTCTGCCTGTTCTGGGTCACTGCTATGCAAGGAGTACCGCCATGAATTTGTGATACACACATACCCAGATCATTAAGGGTTGGAAGAGACCTCCAGGGGTCATCAAGTCCAACCCCCCTGCTCGAGCAGGATCATAAAACCTAAGACAGGATCCTTAGCTTGAGAACTCTTTTGTTGTTCATGTACTCTTTGGATGTACCGTCTCAGTATCTTTGATATCACGATTGTGTTTAAGCAAAACTGGAACAAGACAGAATTGTTGCAGAATGCAGAATCAGATGCATTTTCTGTCACTTAATATAGGCCTTAAATTTGTCCATGGAATGCATCCACACTAGACTGAGAAGAAGCCTCTTGGCAATACTGAATTATCATACTGAATTGCTTCTATCCATTTGCTGGGGCTGCCAAATTGAAATGATGCATGTCAAGGCAACTCTACACTGAAAAGTAAAAGATAGCCTCTTAAATGTACCATTTATAAAGCCTTTTATTCACAGTCAAATTTAGTATCCCCTCTGAAATATATCACTTTACAAAATTGATACCTTGCCATTACGAGATTTCCACGCCGTATTCACTCAGCTTAGTAGTAAAAACAAGCTTTTGCTCTATTCCCTTTGGTACAGCTGATGAAAACTGAGCAGTTCAAGGTCTGCTTCTTAGATCACCAGCACTAAGTATTCTATAGATCTGTATTCTTCTCCTGCAGGGAAGGTTAAAAGTCAGGAAAAAAGCAAACTGTTAGTTCTGTCAATAAAATATTACAAGTGCACCATACTGGAAAGCACAAAATGAAGAAAAAGAAAACCAATGAACTAACACTAATGCTGAGAAGGATGTTAAGAGTGATCTGCAAAACAGAAGTATTCAAGTGGACTGTCTGGAACTCTCTGTAGGAATGTCCCTCAAAGCAAATTAGCAAAAAGAAAGTTACACTGTTACAATGAAGAACTTTAATGCATTTTTTCCCTAATGTGTGCAACGTATTCAAAAGTGACAAATTGCATTATTTACTTCCCACATTATTTCACCTAAATTGCTGTAGCCTAACCCTTCTTTTTTTAATCATGAGTTAAGTAAACTTTCATGAAACACATATAGTCTTTTTAACTTCAGTATTCCGTTTTGGCATTTTTACATCCCAGTTTATGAGACAGGAATAACTTGCTCCCATTTGGGATGCAACCGGATGCAATTACCTTGCCCCTTTTAAGTTGGAAAGTTTCTTTAGCTTGACATCTGTCAGACTGTGTCTTTAGGGGAAGCTAACCATTTTTGCAAAGCTTGATGATCATTTCTGCAATTATATTCTGATTTGCATATCACTGTTTAAGCTGAAGTTAATTTTTTTCCAACTTGTGATTTGCATTAAGAATAGTTTGTTATCATTTCTTTACCCTTAACTCTCTAAAGCAGCTATACATTACCCGCCAGCTGTGTCTGATGGGAGAAAGGAATGACATTCCCATCAAGTTGTTTCAGTTTTTATGAATAACTTGGCACATATCCCAGCCTGTAGTGATGTTAGACAAAGGCATTTTTTCTAGGTATAAGGGGGTTTTGCAGTTGCTTGCAGTAAAGAAGAATCTGCATTGAGTTGAGTCAAAAGTTCAGTGAGATCTTGCCAGAAGGAACTTCTGCCACCAAATGCCAATTACAGCAATATACCTCCACCCATGTTTCCAGTTACAGATTGGGATTTGTCATTCACAATTCTCAAAAGCATCCCACTGGCCAAAAGCTGAGAGAAGACAGGTAGCCAATGTCTCTTCTTCAGGAGCTGCAGAACCAGGGCTTCATGAATCCCTGGGTAAAGTATATAGTTTAGTATGAAAACCAGGATTTTCCCTCCATTACACTTGTAACAGTCCCAGGCTTACAGTTAAAAAGTTAATTTCCATGTACCCACTTAAATCCAAGAACATATTTAATTTAGAGAGAAATAAGTTTAACTTTTATCATTCCACATAACTATGTTTTCAGAAGTTTTCCATGAAATTGCCACATTAATACTTCTAATTTTAAAGGCAAGTTAAAAATAGGATGACTTAAAACATCCACTCTTGAGAATGCAGTGTTCCAATAATGAAAAAGCTGAAAAGAAGTAGAAATTCAAATTCTCCTCACAGGTGCTAACTTTGCACACTCTTGCCAACCGTATCACTTCTCGCAGCAGAGAATAGACAGCAAAAGTTCCAAGAACATGGAATACATTAAATGCATTTTTCAAAGCATTTTGTCTTTAACAAATAAAGACTCTTTTCACTTTAAACTTAAAAACCTGACAACAAAACTTCCTAAGTTTTACATCCTTGATGAGCTTTACTCAGTCCAGCTCCATGCACAGCTTTTACATTGTTTTCTCATTGCATCACTTTAAAACATCCCAGAAAAGAGCAGCTTTGTAAGTGCTTGTCTTAGCTGGCATGTCTAACTAACCCCTAATGTGGCAAAATCAAGACAAAGCAGGGAGATGTCACACACACGCCTTAATGTTATCTTCAAACATCAAAGTATAAAGTCCATTAATTCTTTAATTCATAACTTACTATTATAATAGCAACTCTTTGCTTTACATTGGCATTAACTAACACAAAGTTGGTATTTCTGCACAGCATTCAGCACAGAGATGGGACTAAAAGTTTCCCAGATGTCTTCTTTCCCTTTCAGACCCTACAGAACCATCTTATAACTAACAGAGATTTATGCACACAGACACTGCAATAAATGATCATCTTGCCAGCCTCCTATTTTGAAGCAGGAAAGTTATTTTTTATTCCAATAGTCACACAGCTTTTCCAAGGAGGAACTTTTACAAACAATATTCAGTCAAGTCATTTCACATTTGAATCCTCAGTAAAGATCTATCCTGAAATTTATATGTCCCAAGAATTCTTCTGTGATACAAAACCACTTAGCATTCAGTATCTGTTATCTCGGGCCTTTTTCTAATAGGGTTGTTAGTGAGTAGCCGGCACATGGTGATGCTTCTTCATTTGTGGGGCATTTGTCAGTGTTGTTTTGTGTCAGAAAACAGGCTGTGACCAGCCATACTGAACAATACAAACCTTAAAAGTTTCCAAAATTGCATTTATTACATCTATTTAAACTGCCCTATCACAAATGCCAAATACCTGTAGATAATTAATTATAGCAGATGGTCTTCTGCCTTAGTCAGCCTGAGTTAATAATCCTGCATTATCTTTGTGTAAACATTTACTAAGGCAACCTGTGTCTTTTACTGGACACTGAATTACAATCCTTTTCAGAGATTATCCCTTTAAAACAAAAGCCATAATTGAAACTTAAGAGGCAAATCATACAATGGAAATGGCCTTCAACCCCCTTTTAATTAACAGTGCCGTGCGTAAATACAAGCTAAGCTACACATTGCCTCAAGGCAATACCTCTTAGAGACATCTGTACATTATCTCCCAGAAAAATCTGTTTATTATAATGCTCTGACTTGTGGCACTTCAGATAACTTCTATCGTATCGTCTTCCCTATAATTTCATAGGACACCTGGCCTTTTTTTTTAAAGTGACAGGTTTGAGATTAACATTTTGAACCTCATGCTTCGCACATGCAGACATCAACATCCACATAAAGCCTAACGGTCTATTTATAATAGTCTGCAGCTCTCACTGTTAGTACCTGGCTGCAAGGTGCACAAATAAACTCTGTCCAAACATCCTGACCAGAACCAAGAGAAGAACCACTTCACACAAGTGCCACTATCTGCGTCAAGAACACACTTCTGCACAAAAATAAGACTCCCAAATCCAACAGCTCTTTTGTTCGGCAGAATCACAACATTAACCTGTAGAAATAACACATTCCTATTTTAGCTTTCAGCTGGCAAATATTTATGGGCCTTTGCCATGCACATTCAGAAGAGCAGCCCTGTAGATCTGAGGTGGCCATGTGAGGTACCTACATGATCATACATACACGCAAGTTCTCTTTTTAGTTGCATGAAAGGAAATGCCATTTATCCAGAGTTTATCATTAATAAAACGTGACAATTCACACCAGCCACTGAAAGTTTCTACAGCTATGCAATAATTGAGTTGTCAATGCATTGAACTTTTACTTTTAAATATTTTAGACAGTTGATGAGAATGTTAATTATAGCACCTGATTTATTACATAGTCTGCATTGCTTGACGCAGTACAAATCTGTAACAACTGTAATCATCCACTAGACTTCATTCAGACTGAAGTCCTACATGTGTATTGAATTCACTTGTCTTTACCATTTAGTCTTCCATGCTATTTCCCAACCAGTTTTGCAGAATGCTACCCAAACTACCTTTTGATGAACTAAATTGTTTATCTGTCCTTCATACATAGTTAGGTACTGCTAATTGCTAAATGGCTTTTGGGCAGATGACTGAGTTTTGCTATTGAAAAATGAAACAGTGAGGCTCTTCTGAAGAAACACACCTCTCTCTCTCTTAAATGACTAAGTTTCATCTTTTGAGGAATTACATTCCTCTCTCTTACAGTGTCAGTAGTAAGAGATGAGAACTGCAACCAAAATTCTAAGTCCTTGCACAGGCCATTTCCTAATAGCTGTCCCCAGCCTGCTCCTTTTTTCAGTCACTACAGATTGCTCTTTGGGGAGATCTGGTTTTTTTCATTGACTACACACAGTGGCTTAAGAGTAGAAACCAGGCTATTTGCCTGTCTCTTGAAGCTCAGTTTTCTCAGAGGCAACAGAAGTAAGGAAATATGGCATCTGTTCAAGTTCAGAAGCTGAAAAGGAAACAGTTTCACACAGTGCATAAACACAAAACTGTACAAATGCAGTGTTTCACACAGTGATGTCATGGGAAATTAAACATGGCTCTTTCATAAACACTACAGACTGGGTAAGATTGTTTGAGACCTTTTAATATTCAGGAGATTCAGCACATATAAAAAAAGCGTCAATTATTCTGAAGTAAAAAAAAAATTTAATTGTTAGGCATTATGTGCAAAACATCACCAGTATCTATTAACCAGCGTCTGTCAGGTCACTACCATTTGCATAATGAAATGTTATTTCTCTTCCATCAAATGGCACCTCCAGGTACACATACAATGCAATGTCCTCAGTGACAAGCATTCTGAACAAAATACAATCCAGTAAAAACTCTCAAATAAAATTTGTACAGCACCTCTGCAAGATGCAGGCAGTATGTAAAACACTTTTCAAAAACAACTTGTAAGTGTAACTTATTTATATAAGGGGAAGCAACATTTTAGTCCATCTTTCTTTTTTTCCCTTTAGCAGGAATTTTGGACATATGTTCATTTTCAGCTTTCGGTTCCCAGAGTGCATTTTTCACAAATCTGGAAGCAGCTCCTTTATCGAGTTTAGATGCCTTTTTCTTGTCTGCTATTTCTTTGACCTTGTTCATGTATGTTCTTATTCGCTCCTAAGGGGGGAGAAAAACCCAACAATATATATTTGACACCACTCTCCCAGGAACACTGCTGAAATAAAATCAATGAGCAGAAGTTCTCCACACCATACACTTCTAAAACTATAGAGCATAGAAAAATACCATAATATATAGAGATACACATACACTATACTCTTTGCAAAGTTGCAGCTCTGCAGTTAGGTTTTCCATACTAAACACACAAGTCCCTACCATACTAATAACTGCATGATATCCATGGTTATAGGAACATGAAGTCTTAACAGAGATGAAGTCGGCATATAATTTACAGTGAGATGAGAATTCTTCTTGCAAGTGAAGTTAGAACACAAAATACTGAAATCGGTTTGGCCTACACAAACATGGCAAAATAGTATCTAGACATCTGACATATTTATAGGTAAATTATACTGCCTGATGTCTGCCTAAAAAAAATTAAAGTTCAGCACGTCCAAGCAGAGCTAAAAAACATTCTAAACAAAATTGAAGATGTTAAAAACATGACACATGCAGCTGCAGAGTATTGGGATTAAAATCCTGAAATGGTCAAGGGGGCTTATCAAAGGACCTATTTAAAGTGCTTTGCATTCCATTTCTGATCATAAATAACACAAAACTCCTGTTTCCACTACCATTCCATAAAGCAACAGGATCCTTTCTTGCCATCTTAGCTTACATAGCCTTTTGGTGTCTCAAGGGTGTTTTATTTTTAAGAAATAAGAAACTTAGGTTCAGCCCAACCTAAGTATACCCTCCCAGCTTAACAATCTCATTTCTGTATCTACTCATCCTTATCTACTTCTACATTCAGTTTGGAAAATCCTTTGTGAGGGTAACTATACCCCTCTTAGATAGGAACTGCCTGCTGCTAAGCGCCTGCTTCTCTTCACTGACTGGAGAGAACAGAGTAAATTCTGTAAAAACCATTACAATTTGGCCAATAGGTTTCATGCCTTTGTATTTAGCCAAATATGGCCTTCAACTCTAGGACCTTTAGGTGTAACTGTAATACAAACAACAGTAACATATATATACACACACATACATAGTGCTCTACCTCATACCCCAATCATAAATGTGGATTAACAGGACATTTACTGCTAAGTAAATAAATGTTAATGTGATGTAACCCACACATTTCACACATGGCCAGTGACATCTCTCTGGAACAAAAGTCACAAGGCCTACACTACAGAACTGATTTTCAGTTCTTCAGCCATCAGTACAAACAACTAATTTATCAAAAAGTTGGCCACTGTTTCTGTATCAAAACCTTAAGTTTGATGAGGACAGCTTTACAGGGTCTGAAACCATGATAGACTGAGATTTCTTTGGTGACTGAGATGGCTAATGAAGACAGATGGCAAACGTACTGGTATCAGCATGGAAAAAAGAAGCTCACAAATGTCAACATGATAAAAGAAATTAACTCCGATATCTTGAATGTGAGTTTTATTAACACAGTTTGGATCCCCACATATTCCCTGTATGTCCACAAAGAGAGCAATTCTAAAACCTAAACAATCATGACAGGACAGACTCTTTTTTTATTCCCTTTCCACATGAATAAGAATATCACAATGCTTTTGGGAGGAAAGAATGTGCATTCATTCACCTTAATACTTGGAAAAGGAAAAGAGAACTTGATAAGAATTCAGGCTATAATTCACTCATTCTGCAGAGTTAAAACACTGGGCAATTGTGAAGTAAAATGCCAGCATAAAACATCCACAGCAGAAGAGATAAAATTTCTTAGTATCACTAAATTAACACACTATTCAGACACTATATAAGAGGAACAAGAAACTGACTGAAAGCTCATGAAGTATTAACTGATCCAATTTTTTAAAATGATCCAGTCTAGACTACTGAAAACCTCACAAACTTAAAAAAAGAAGTATTCTTGTTATCAAGGGTAGCCTTTCACGTTTTTCAGTCCTGTCTTCCGTTCTCCTGGCTAAGGATTACATTTAAGCTAAGTATTTTACAACTGCTCAGATTTAATATTATCATTTATACAGGAATTAAAATGGGTAGCTCTAAGTTTTCTATTTTTTCTTCAGGCTAAATGATTTGATTCTTTAAGTCAGCAGAATTTTCAAGATAGCCTGCCTTCTATACTGTAGTCATGTATCTAAATGGAATATAAAGACAAACCTAAAAGATTTATTATAGGTTGTAAATATGTCACTAATGCAGAATTACTGGACAATACACACACAACTGGTGCCAAAAAAGCTTTTAGCTTTGTTGCTGAACTGGATTCTTTACTGCTGAGAAAATGAATTAATGGAGGACTTGGAAGGGGGAGGGAGGCTCTTTCCCGTCTTTGCCAGTAAATCAACCACACTATACTTTTAAAGTCATACAAAAGTAAGAAAAGGCAGCCTCGGAGATTAACATGATTCCAAGTATTTATAAGGGAAAAAATGCCATACTGGAAGTTATAAATTATTATCAGACATGTAACATTTTTCCTTTTAACAGATACAAGTGGAAAGCTGCTCTGTTCAGAATCCAATTCTCAAAGGAGAAAAACAAATAAGATTATAACATTCATCTTCTTGTTCTTTTGTAATTTCATAAGACCCTACAACTTTGTACTAAACAGTACTTTTTGAGACTAAAAAGATTATTTTCTTAATTTAGAGAGCTCAGTAGGGCATATGAGCAGTTATATGACACCATGTAGTGTAAGTATTATGGCAACATCCATCTAAAACGTAGATACAAACTTTTTTTCACTTCTATATGGGATAAATATCCTGGGCAAGCAGGAAATTGTAGTGCATCCACTGCAGAGTCTTACCAGTTCTTGTTTCACTGGATGTTCCTTGGGATTGATTCCCTGAGTAGCCAAGTAAACTACAAAACAAAAAAAACAGGGATTTTTTTTTTTTTAAATGAAAGCTGTCATGACAGAGATCCCAATCAATCACTCACATAGGAAAACTGTAGATTCCACATAAATCAATTAAAAATAAGTAGGACTTGTGTTGTTAAGTATCCAACAAACTATAATGATGAAATACTGCAACTGTATTTGAAAAAGAAATCCAATGTGATAAACTTTCTGTCCTTAACAGCTCAGAAAAGGTTGCCACAAAAAAACCCAACCAAGCAAATAGAAAGAACCATCCTCATGCACGTACAAAGTCAGTTTCTGTAAATACTCAGTTTTTATTCGGAATTTCGACAACATTTACCCTATGGATGGCAATCATTTGTGTCCTCAGAGCAATTACAATTTTCTATCTTTTCCTCCCACCACATACTTACCCCAAAACATTGAATTTAACGTGTATGCCGAAACCAAATCCAGCTTTGCTTGCTCAAGTGGCTCTAACTGGAATAAAAAAAAAAAAACAAACCTTCACATTTGCACATTTTTAAGCAAGATGTGCACAGATTTTAGTAATAGGCTCATTTTATAACTGTGAATGCATTCATAAAGACACACTGAATGAGCATATTTTTGCACTACAGATTAACCAAGACCATGTACATGCCTATTCCCATGCCATCCTAGAACCATTCTCTCCTTCTTCTAACAGTATGCATGTCATTTTCCCAGTCTGCTGTCAAATGCCACAGTCCAATATGGCCAAAAGTACATAAATCTCTTGGCATGTAGCTGTTGGGTGCTTATGTTCTCATAATGCAGGAATAAGTCCCAATTTTTCCATAGAAACATAATTCAAAATTGCTGCTATCAATAGAAAGAAAAGAAGTGAAACCCAAAACTCTTTAAGATTGCTGAAGCTCAAATGTGACTATATGATGGTACAGACAATCACGACACGTGGTAGACTGCACGTTCAACGCACACTGGAACACTTAAGGCTGTAAAGCAAAGGAAGAATAAAAGTAACATGGCATTTTTTACAGACATAGCTAGAGGAGACAGCTTTTCAAGCACTAGGTTCTGCAAGTCTAGACTTCTAGAATTAGAT
Source organism: Phoeniculus purpureus (assembly GCA_028565055.1). Classification (NCBI taxonomy): domain Eukaryota; kingdom Metazoa; phylum Chordata; class Aves; order Bucerotiformes; family Phoeniculidae; genus Phoeniculus; species Phoeniculus purpureus. The sequence continues at coordinate 4,706,151 of JAOXOE010000256.1, read as the reverse complement.
CAATTCTCACTACTGTCAATTCACCTTTACACCTTTCTAGGTATACCGAGTTCCATTAAGTTTGCTGTGAAATGGTCTCACACAAAAATGTGAATGACCTCTGTTATAAAAGAGTACTCAGCATGTACTTTAAGGACAGTCAGTAATAAGCCGGAACATCCTTTTCCTAACTGACTCAGTGATAAGTTCATGGCTTTCAGCTGGAAGAGCATACATTCCATTGTTTAGTTTGTAAGCCCCTTGGGAGAGCTTAGATACGTAAGAATTTCAGATATTAGATACTCACATTTGTTATTTCTCTGTGCAGTGGCCAGCCTAACAGATACTTTATTTCAGTTCAGGTTGCTGGGTATTCTTACATTAGGAACAAAAGGATTGTCAAAAGGAAGATTATTTACCTTTTGGAGAAGCTCACTCCTGGAAACAGACATCATTGTCTTCAGCATCTCATCCACAGAACCAAGAGATTTTTCAAATGCTAAGAGATAATCATGGATTTCAGTGGGGTAATCTTCCGGATTAATATAATCTTCTGATATTTCCATCTGGAAAGGGGAAACAAAAATAATAATCCTTTTTATTAAGTCCCTATAGCATCAAAAGACTGTATTTTACAATACAAGGCATTGGCGTTCCTTCATTTAACCACTGTAAGGATCACTGCTTCTGAAGAGTTTGAGTAGATAATGCCAATAGGAACAGAGTTAAAAGTCCTATAATTTCAGGGATATCTCCTAACTGCTTTGTAAAATGGCACAAAGGAGTGTTACAAACAACATGACTGCAGCACCTATTCTTCTAACAACCCCAAAGCAGTATTTAGCTTTTATGGCCTGTGATAGAAAGAAATTGCTTGTTTAAAAGAAGTGCTCTATAAATCTCAGTATATAAAAAGCTACACCAAGCAAACTGGCAGGACACTTAAAAAAAAAACCCAACAACCTAACAAAACAAAGAGGTATATGGCTTCAGCCTATCTTAGGAACAGACATTACTTCAGTTTTAAAGCAGTTATGCAGGACCAGTTGCATCAGGGTCACTTACATCTTCCAATGCTAAATTTAGGAGTTGGTCCAAGAAAATTGGCTCCTGAACTCTGTATCCAGTTTTCTGAATTATCTGTGGGGTACTATAATCTGTGATATAACTCTACCACTAAAAAAGCTGAATTGACTTCAAGATTGTAAATACTCTGGAAATCTTGCAGGCACATTTATGCACAGCAACTAGGAGATAAGTGAAGATGTGAGAAATCCCAAAGCATTCATTCCTTATTTGCTCCCAGCATTCATGGTAGCAAGGCACAGCTACAGCCAAGCCATCTGCCTGCTGACTTACAATCGATATCTCTAATTTATCAAATCATAAATCACATACTAGCTTGGGGAGTTAATGTTACTCAATGCTGTGTTATTTTATACAACTTCTACTCATTGAGCAACAACTTTTGGAAGGTTGTAAGGAAAAAAAGAGAAGAAATGTTATGAATTTCCTGCTCCTTTGGTGAGCTGCATAGAGAACAGTGGGAGCACCTGCATCCCTGCAGTCCTGCCTACTTAGGATCAGCATGACAATCCCACTTTACCCAGCTACTGAGTACAGAGGGCAGGAACCTAAGCTGGAGAAAGTGCATTTCATCTGTGAACACCAAACCACATAGCCAGTGCAAACAGCAAGGAAATGGCAAACAGCTGTCACATCACTGGAGTTTGTTTTAGATAACAGTTTGATCTTTTCCTGGCAAGAGCGTGATATGTGTGAGAGAGGTTTCTTTTTATTTATATTGTCTCCTGGAAGTCAAACAGGAGGAAAAGTGGGAGGAAAAACAGTGTAGAGCTACACAAGCTTGTCTGCAACTCCAGTTTTAATTGCACCAGCATGATTCCAGAAATACGATCAGCCAGTTAACAAGCTCTGCTTCATTGCTGCTGTTTGTGTAGTTGAGAATTATAATCATAAGATCATAGGATGTTAGGGGTTGGAAGGGACCCAAAGAGATCATCGAGTCCAACCCCCCTGCCCGAGCAGGACAAAACTATCTAACACAGATCACAGAGGAACGTATCCAGGCGGGCCTTGAAAGTCCCCAGAGAAGGAGACTCCACGACCCCCCTGGGGAGCCTGTTCCAGTGCTCTGTG
>JAOXOE010000256.1:4673382-4703912 GCA_028565055.1 Phoeniculus purpureus | reverse complement strand
CCGAGAGATGCCACTGCTAGGGAGCAGCTTTGCTAGAAGCAGTAAAAGCCCTTTGAAAGGGACAGGACTCAATTTTCCAGCATGTGGCCTTTGAAGAAGAGCTGTGTCTGTTTTCTTCTGTTGCCTACTGGTGAGCCCTGGAAGCTTGGTCAGAAATAGCAAACTCTCCTTGGCCTTGGGCTCAGGTACCCAGAGAAATCACCCAGCCCGCGGCACAACAGACCGTAACACTAAACACGGGTAGCACCTCCTGCGTGCAACACTGACTGCTGAAGCTGTGTCCTACCTCTGTCACATTAAAAAGCATTTCCTGAGTGTGTTCTTCTTTGAATGTTGACTTCCATATCCCTTTGAAGTAAATGGCGTTCACAAGGACCAGCGCAGTATTGAGATCAACAGAGCCTGGTTCTAGGAAACCTTGGATACGTCCTTGAGGGAAGAAGCAGAGCAGAGAGCCATAAGAAATGACGTATCTCCTGCAATCAAGGGCATCCAGTTAGGGGTTCCACTTCTGTTTTCATAGCAATAAGCAACCTGGTCTTTCTTGACCCACTTTTTCTGGTCATCATGAGGACAGGAAGACAAGGGTATAGCTGAGGGTAGGTTTGGGAAAATAGCTGCTCTCCTTCAGGCCTTACCACCTGTCTCTTTCTCCACCCAGGAGTTGATAAGCTGCCTTGTCTCTCCTGTAGCTGTTTTGAAGTTAACTTCTTCCAGTCCTGCTTTGTAAAATTTCTTTACACACTTCAAGTAGTCCTGTAAGCAGAAGGGTCAGAGTTGTCAGACCAGCAAGAACTGGAAAGCATATGGTTGTGAAATGAAGCACCCTGGTTGAAAGAACAGTAAACTTCTACCCCTGCGTTTGACCACATCAGTCATCATAATGACCGTCGTTAAAGATGGGGAAAATACCGCTCTACATCTCTAACTCTGGAAGGTGACTTTTCAGGTAGGAGACCGAGTTCAAGTTTTGAACAATTTCCTTCATTTTAACAAGATATTTTCAGTTCAACAAACATTTTAAAGGACAATGTATGTTTGCTTGCTTCCTCCCTCCCATCCCACCGTCCTTCCTTCCTTCCCTCCTTCCCTCCTTCCTGCCTTCCTTCTCTCCCCCCTTCCCTCCTTCCTTCTCTCAGTGCCAGTGTTTTGTTTTTCACACCTTGCTCCTGGGTTCTTAGCTTTCAAAACCACAACCAAGATTTCCTTTCAATGAGAAGATTTTGTATCTGGCTTTGAAAGAACCCTAAATTTGACAATTCCAGTCTTCATGCTTTAAGGTTATAAAACTCATTTCCTTTCCCTTAAAAGTTATAATTTCCATTAAAGCAGTCACAGGGGATTCCCTTGGTGAGGAGTCTTGCTGAAGGAAGGTCCCAGTACAGCTCACCGGAAGGACGGGGTATGTCTTGTCAATGAAGAGCCTGTCAGCCATCTTGAGGGAGTACGTGGCGTTCTCCCTGGTGATGCTTGCCAGAAGATCCTTGAATGCTTTGTGGATGTATTCAGCAGAGTCACACTGAAGCGATGACATGGAGATAAGAAGATAACACTGCATTAGCTTCTTCTTGTCTAGGAAATGAGCCTCGAAGGATTGTCCCTATCAGTTACAGCTGTGCAATGACAACGGTGCAGCGGGGTCCTCCCCCACAGACGTAAGGCTGCCGTCTTTGGACAGCAGGTTCTGCGGTGACAGTGCTCTGAACCAAGTTCACCCTTCTCAAGATGAGTCCCCTGAAATGTGCTTTTTCTAAAAGGGCAGTTGTCTGCCTGGCACTGGGACTTTCGGGCTTTTCTCTGCCCAGCATCTTTCTGCCCTGTTTTGATGTCTCTCACCTGCAAATCTGATTGCTGGATCCTGACTCCAGCCAGCCCCAGCTGGATCCTCGGCTCCACTTGCCAAGGAAGAACCCCTAGTGCCTCAGCACCCCATCCCACACGGTCACTGGCTCTGCTGCTAGACGTGCAACCTGCCGCCTTCTCCTGGTTTCTAGCAACGAGCGAGTTACACCCTCCTCCCCTCCGTCCACGGGGCTCTCTGGTTTGAGAGCACCCCAAAGTTTTCGGCAGGGTCTGAAACTGCCGCGAGGAGAGGCGGGACAGGTCTAGTTTCGTTTCTCCTCTAGTTTTGAGGAGCAAGTAAGGAAGGAAGCGAGGTGAAGTTATTGCTCTACCTGGGAATCAGTAGCGTCTGCAGTTCCTGTAACGTTATCAAAGTGAAGAACCTGCAGGAGGAAACAGCAGGGGTAGAGTGATGTGAGTTGGAGATTTACGTACAATGTTTGAGGCAAAGGTGTCTGCTCAGGGAAAAAATGTTGCTGAGCACATGGATGAACCAAAACTTTACACGTGACCTCGATACTGGTTTGTGCGAGGGCACAGCCTCTTTCAAAATGGAAAAACTCTGCTCAGTTACTGGCTTCCTAGCAAGGGTCGGGCTCCTCTCCCAGGCAACTAGTGACAGCACAAGAGGACAGGGCCTGAAGCTGCACCAGGGGAGGTTTAGGTTGGATGTGAGGAAGCACTTCCTCACAGAAAGGGTGATCAGACACTGGAACAGACTGCCCAGGGAGGTGGTGGAGTCCCCATCCCTGGAATGTGTTTAAGGACAGGCTGGATGTGGCACTGAGAGCCACGGCTGGGCCAGTGCAGTGATGTTAGGTCATGGGCTGGGCTTGATGAGCTCAGAGGGCTTTTCCAGCCTCAATAATTCCCTGATTCTGTCTGGAATTTAACTGGATTCCACAGTGTGGACTGATAATCACACTCTGTCTGCCTTTCTTCCTGGGATTTATCTTGTTAGCATATTTAAAAGAAAATTCTGATCACGTTATTTGGAAGATACCAGAAATTAGAACAACAATCACACAATAAAATTTGCCAACTGCTGATCCATTTTGTTATCACCCTCGAGATACTTTTTTCCAGTAAAAGCTTCTTACAGTGAAAACCTGCTTTTTTAAAAAAATCATCTTTAAATAACTCTCCATCCACTTCTCAATGCAGTGACGTTGGCTTATTTCTTGCACATTCAAAGAGGCGATAACCCCTTCAATGGATAATAAATTTCAGTGCTGTTACCTAGGAAGACCAATAAGCACAAGCAGAGGTCACCTCACACCCATGATAGTAACTCACCTTCTCCATCTGCGACTGAGTGTTACCTCTTGCTCCCAGGTAGACCATGGCCAGGGTTGAAATGATGCTCACGGGGAAGTAGCAGATGTTGTCACTGGCATGGTGGGCTTTCAGCTCGTTGAATACATCAAAGGAAAACTCCGCGTTTGCTGCACTGATGGAGCCCATTGTGAAACCGGGGTTGTCTAAAGCAAATAAAGAGTCTGACTTACTAGGATGAAATTTGTTAGTTGTAATACAAGAAAGTCAGTGCGCTTGAACCTCTGAACTTGGTGCACAGGCTTTTTTTCAGCAGATAGAATCTCACTTAGGAGATTTAAGAGACAGGGCTGCTTTTGGGTTCAAGAACAACAAGAAACGCTCTTCAGCTATCGGTTGTGCCTCGGCTGCTGATTCTCTTACTCAGAAGCTCCGTGCACGCAATACTGTTAAAAATGTCTCCAAGAATATTATTTACACTGAAAGAAGCTCAATGACACTCTTTTCTTATCTCTTAAGGAAGAAAGCACACATGTATTTGTATCAGAATCCTCATTCTTTTGCGACTCCAAACTTGACAGCTTTTAACATCACTTTTAAGATCAGTTACCAGACCAGCCCCTCATGATCCAGACTACAGTTAATTCAGGTATACAGTGTGCAAGTCTGAAGCAATGGCAAAAGTTTTGCTAGATTTGGTCTAATTTCAGCCTAGTATAAATGGAAGCTCGGTTCTTACATCATCTGTTTTATCAGCGGTCTCAAATGTTAGCAATATTACCTCAATTTCTTCAAACAGGCACGAAAGCAGACTGCAAGTGACTGACCAGTTCACCCAGTTTATGACAGACACCTGTAAGTAGCACACCCCATTCAGTGTTGACTCAGTGATCGCTCGCTGCTTTAAGAGGTGTCCTTTTGTTTTGATTATAACTTTTCCCGTAACATCTACTTTATAACAATAGAGTGCTTGTTTAGCTTGGCTTTGCTCAGTCTGTAGAGATCTTTGCATCCTCAATGTTTAAATACCTTTTCTGCGCTTTTTCTGATACTGTCAAATTTTCTCTGTGGTGGCAGCACTTAGCATTTCATCCAGTACTGGAGGGCAGGATGATGTTTTAGTAAAGAAGAACACAGAGCAGCAAACTACAGTATCATCAAGTTTAACACAGCAGTATTGCGTTTAGACTACTTAAACCTCCCCATTTGTTCACCCAAGCAGAAGGAACCTTGCCAGTGTGGAATTCCCCCTAGTTCTAGGAAATCTTCGAAGTTCAGTGCAAACTTTACTGTGTTTCCTTCTGTGGTTGCTAGAGACCAAATGTGAGACCGTCTGCCACGTGCATCACAGTCCCTGTGGAACTAGAACACTCATGTGACAGTCATCCCTTAGTGTGGAATAATTGAAACAGCAGTGCCTCTAGCTGTTTGCCTGCTGGAATGGATGTTCTTCTCCAAATTGGACCACATCTAGGTAACATAAGGTAGATTTATTTATTTCTTTTTATTATTTAACAGCTCTGCCAGCTGTTTTATCACAGGCTTTAAGCTCCATTTATGGTCTCAGTGAAGAAGAATAACATTCATTAAACACTTGTAATTTTTTTCTAGTGATAGGACAAGGGGCAATGGGTATAAGCTGGAATATAGTGGGTTCCATATAAATATCAGAAGGAACTTCTTCCCAGTGAGGGTGACAGAGCACTGGAACAGGCTGCCCAGGGGAGTTGTGGAGTCTCCTTCACTGGAGACATTTAAGACCTGCCTGGACATGCTCCTGTGTGACTTGGTCTAGGTGATCCTGGTGTGGCAGGGGGATTGGACTGGCTGATCTTTCGAGGTCCCTTCCACCCCCTAATGATTCTGTGATTTAGAAATTTAGAAAATGTAGACCTTAATTTAGAAACCTTTATTTAGAAAAGGTAGCTACTAAAAATAACAGAATGCTGCAACACACTGAGGTCACCTGAACCTGCTCCATTTCTTAATTTCAGTCAGAGAGCATCTGCCAAAACTCCCTCAACCCATCTTTAGTCACCTCCTGTAGAATTTAAACACATTCAAGTCTGTCTTTTAATTTGAAATGAAAAATTAAAGGGATAGAGGAAGAAGGGAGAAAAGCTGTCATATCTATTTCTTTTCCATGTGCAAGGGCTAGTGGATGAAGCTTTCATTCAGACAAGCAAACTGACCTTATGAATGACAGGCAGTGAAACAGCAGAGCAAGCAGAACACACCAGTGGATGTGAAATGAGAACCCTGCAGCAGGAATGCTGTAACCATTGATTTATTCCACTGGTATTGAAGACCAAATCATGAGGTTATATCAGTCTTTATAACAAATAATTCTTTCTAAATTGCAGACTGGAAGCTAAATAATAGCTGAAATAGCTGCTTACCTTATCAGCTTTGCCCGGGTAGGTGACAGTGCAGCCTCGCAGCTGCACTTGGAGCAGACTAGCCAAACCCCTTGAAATATATCTCGGGTCAGGCTGTGACACGCCCCACGCTGCCCCGTCTGTGTTTACCAAATCAAATGATGGATGGAGATTCGTGTCAGCTTCTCCATGGAATAGGTCCGCTCTTTGAAACAAAAAGCCTAAATTGAAGGATTTTGCCCTAAAATCTGCAGAATATAAGATTCATTCATCATAGTACTGAAAACCCTTAAGGAAGGAGCATATTGAAATGGCTGAAGTAGAAACAATGGTAAAAGCTGTTCTGCGTCCTGGGCTGCAGCAGCAGAAGTGGGCCAGCAGATTGAGAGACGGGATTCTGCCCTTCTGCTCTGCCCTTCTCAGACCTCACCTGCAGTCTTGTGTCCAGCTCTGGAGCTCCCAGCACAAGAAGGGTGTGGAGCTGTGGGCCATGAAAATGCTCAAGGGGCTGGAGCACCTCTCTGATGGAGACAGGCTGAAAGAGTTGAGGTTATTCTGCATGAAGAGAACGTTTCAGGGGGACCTTATAGTGACCTTGCAATCCCTTAAAGGGGCCTGTCAGAAGGCTGGGGAAGACAGTTCACAAGGGCAGGGAACAATAGGACAAGGGGTCATGGTTTGAAGCTGAAAAAGGGCAGATTGAGGCTGCATAGGAGAAAAAAGTTCTTGAATCAGAGGGTAGAGATCTCTGGAACAAGCTGCCTGGAGAGGTGCTGGAGGCTCCATCTCTGGAGCCATTCAAGGTCAGGCTGGATGGAGCTCTGTGCAGTCTGGTCTAGTTAGAGATGGCTCTACTTGTTGTAGGGGGTTGGATTAGAATAGTAGAATCATATATTAATAGAATCATAGGGTTGGAAGGGACCTCCAAAGATCATCTAGTCCAACCACCCAGATGACCTTTAGAGGTCCCTTCCAACCCAATATATTCTATGATTCTGTATTCTGTTCATTGGAACTTCAACACCAAGTGTCAGTTGGTCATGACAGCAAATAGTGTGGCACGGCTCATGAAAGTAATACCATAAAAAATGTCAGACATTCATTCTTACAGAATGCCTCTAAAGAATTTTGGGATCATTTCCTTATTATTCCTCTGTAATTATTACTGATGGCCATTACTTATTACTCAGGCTCCCCATTCTGTGAACTCAAAGATAATTGGACTACTTGCCATGGTGTGCCCACACTGTACTTACTGCAGTGTTTCTCTCTCCTGTTGTTGGCCAGACTGCCGACAGCACTAGTCAGTCTTCCCACCAGAATCTATAGCTCTTAGTGATGAACGGAGAACTACCAAAGAAATTGAGAACAATCACATCCTTCAAACGTCAGAAGCCAAATATAATAATATTGAAACACATTATTCTACAAAAACTTGTGGGGGATTGTCCAGTACCTCTTACAGCTGATGGACACAGATACAGAGCACAGCTTTTTCTCCTAGGCCAACCCTGCCCGGGGAACTCAGACAGAGTCTGTGTAACACATTAAGTGCAGCAAAACCTTCAGTGACCGTGTTGAGGAAATGCACATTTATGTCAGATGCAGTGTTCTTTATAGAGAAGAATTAGAGAGCTGAGGGAAGGCATTTGGGGAAAGAGGGGCTGAGCAGAAAAGAAAGATGAGGTTTCTGCCACTTTTCAGATTCAGACTTTCAGATATTTAGATCCCAGTCAGACGCTACCAGAAAACTCATCGCTCACACTTTGAAGGGTAGTTTAAGGTGAGCTGTTCTTTTCCTTTTCCACCGGTCACAGCACCAGGTGCTGGGTTCAGACTGTGCCTGTTGTACATACAGAGACCATTCTTACAGATCTTCCACAAGTAACTCCATGGCACATCAGGTGAACAAACTAGCTGAAGAAACATTCATGGTCTGCAGGACAGTCATAATATACAATAGAGAGCAAAAAGCGTCACACTGAATTATTCCTTTGAAATAAAAGAATGAACAGACAATACGAGAAACTGCTTTGACCTCTCTAAATGCCGTGTGATTTTAAAACAGGGTCCAAAGTCAACACACAAAATGCCTCTGAAGTTGTCTAACCAAATTATGCCTTTGGACACATGAGGTAGACACTTTAACCCTTGCAGTTGTGTACATGGGTGGAAAGCTTCTGAATCTGAAGGGATATACCTTTCCCCCTAATACAGTCCTTGTGAGTCTCTTTCAGCTGAACGTGCTAGTGTAGTAATTGTGAGGAGCTTGGTCTGCACTGGTACACTTGCACACCTCAGTGTTCTACATGGCACAGGCTGTTACAGCCACTGCTCTACAGCAACAGTGCTTCTGAGGAAATTGCCTCACATTGCTAGCCCATCACTGCAAATTTATTGCAAAGAGAATGAGCAGTTCTCTCCCAGGAGTAGTGTGTGGATTGGTCACCACTGGTGTGAGTCCCATTTAGCTAAAAAAACAGGAGGAAATCCAGGTGAAGTGAGTGAATGTGCCTGTAGATGATTAATACCTTTAATCAAATCATTGGGAGCGCTGCCTACACTACAGGCTGTTCCCCTGGCTGCTGCTCCCCTGCCCTTCTTGCTTAAGGCTGCTTCGCTTCCATTCAAGCAGGCTCCAGCACTTACTGCCGTGGCCCATTGTTGTGTACTTTATAGCTCAGAAGTCAAAGGATCAGCCAATGTCTTACTTTTTATATCTAACTTTTGAGAATGTCATAGAATATGTCAGGTTGGGAGACACCTCCAAAGGCCATCTATTCCAAACCCCCTACAACAAGCAGGGACCTCACTAACTAGAACAGGTTGCCCAGGGTCTCAGCCAGCCTGACCTTGAATGGCTCCAGGGATGGAGCCTCCAGCACCTCTCTAGGCAGCCTGTTCCAGGGATCCCCTACTCCCAGATTCAAGAGCTTTTTTCCTTGATTCTTTGCTCTTGATAATCAAATAATCTAGCAGTACTCTTCAGCTCACCACATATGAGCCACCTTGGCATCCATCTACCAGAGTCACACTGGACAGCCTGTTAAGTTAGTAGCTAAATGGACATCCACTGAGTCAGTCCAGTTGTTCCATGGCAGCCGATCTGCAGCATGAATACTGTTAGCAGTTGCATGAACACATTCATTAACGAGGGGAAGTTTTAGTTTTGCTGTAGAGAAGAGGCAGTACTCCTTTGCAGAAGCGTGTTATTACACAGCCCACGGCACCGTTTTTGTTAGGATTTCTGGTTTTATTGGTCAAAATAACGCTCCACGTACAGCAACAAAGCAAAGGTTTCACACGTAAGTACAAGTCTTTCTCATGGTCAGCCGTCGGTGCCAAAACATAAATATGCAAGAGGTCATTGAGCATTGGCTACTCAGCCACATTCCTTCTGTCCCGCAGCCTAGTGACTTTAAACAAACTTTCCTGTGGTTGAAACACAAAATATAATGGACCGCCCTGTCCAGCACAGCTGTGCAGTGTAGCACAAACACAAAGGGATGTGTTTGCCACACGTCCTTCTTTTGACAATGCTTGTCCCAGGCAAAAGGTCAGCTAAGGCTCTGCTGTCCTTTGCTCTTCCAGTCAGTTCATTGTGGAACTGCCCCTAAACCAACAGGCTTTTGGACATTCAAGGCTTTCCAAAAGGATGTGAGGTCCAGGTCAGCTCACAGACCGAATCCTCTCATTCAATCACAACAATCCACACAGAACTCAAGATTTTGTTCACATCCATGCTGCTGCTCCTTTGCCAGTAGGAAGGGGCGTGTTGATTGTTCCATGTTTGTCTTACAGTGACTGCCAGTGATTGTTCAGTTTGTTGCCAGTGCAGACATTGGTGCTTGATCTATCAATGATGGTTTCTCTCTCAGTTGTCCTGTAGGACCACGTTCGTTCTCAAGTCTGGAGAAGGTTACGTGTCTGGTCAAGATCCTTCAGACAGGAGCTCACAGCCCACCTGGCACCTTTCCACAGGATCACTGTGCCATTTGGTAGAGATGGACAGTTTTGCCTGCAGAGCTGGCTTGATCGTTCACAGACTGTGACAGAGATGTGCACACCTCAGTGCTGGCAGAGTGGGTTTCTCCAGAAAAGGCACCTTCAGAAGGATCCTATGATCACACCTTACTCGTTGCATTTGCTAAGCAGAGCACACACAATGTTCAGGGGCTGCTGCAACAGGCATTCTGGACCCGTGCACCTGTCCCTTTTTCAGTCACCACAGCACGTGTGAAGTGCCTTGTTCATCCCTCAAGTCCATGAGACAAAGAATTACCAGAGAGAGTACGGCATAGGTCCACAAAGATGATGAGGGGACAGGAACCTCTTCCTTATGAGGAAAGGCTGAGTAACCTGGGGTCCTTTAGATTGGAGGAGAATAAGAGAGGACTTCTTCAGCACTTTTAAATACCTAAAGGGTGGATGTCTGTCAGGACCAGACTCTTCACAGGGCGAGGCCAGTGATGGGACATAAACTGGAATACAAGAGGTTCCACTTCAACATAAGGAGAAAATTCTTTACCTTGAGGGTGGCAGAGAGCAGAAACAGGATGCCCAGGAAGGCTGTAGATTCTCCTTCTCTGGAGATGTTAAAAACCTGCCTGGACCCATCCCTGCATGATTAGGAGAGCCTGCTCTGGTAAAGAGACTGGACTAGGTGAGCTTCAGAGCTCTCTTCCAACACCTAACATTCTGTGACACTGTGATACTGCAAACATCTAGGGTAGGTGGTGAATGGTCTCATCTCATGGGATCCTAAGAGGCTCCCAGGACATTACAACCAGCATGCCCATAGTGCAGAACAGGTGGCCACAGATGCTGGTGCAACTAGTTTACTGGCTGTGCCATCTGGGAGCCTTGTTAGCAGAGTCCCACTCCACAGAGAAGACCATTTTGGCAGCAGGTGCCTAGCACTGCTCATGTCCCTGTGCCTGTCCCTCTGCCTCCTGCCACTCACTGGAAGGCTGCCCAGCGTGCCAGTTATCTTGGCACATGCTCCAAGGAGAAAGAACACAAAACAGGATAAACTAATCTTATTTCTCTTTCCACAAAGCCTTCCTCTCCTTTGACAGTAGTAGCCTACTGATTCTGTTAATAATATTCCTGGCATGTTTCCTGCCTCCCTTGCAGAAAAGGTGAGGAGAAATGTCACTGAGCAAAGCACAGTGCCATCATGTTGGCTTTGCAGAAGAGGACTGGCAGTCCTGGCCAACACCAACTTGACTGAGTCAGCAATACATCCTTCTAGCAAAGAAAGTCAATAGGCTGCACTAGAAAAAGTATTGCCAGCAGGTAGTGGGAGATTAGCTTCCCTCTGCTCAGCACTGGGGAGACCATACCTGGAGCTGTGCATCCAGATGGAGCTGGACTGTTCTCCAGTGACCCTGCAAGAGGGAATGAACACAAATCAACACAGCATAAACTGCATTAGATAAACATTTATTTATGGGGAGGGGTGTGAATGCAGGTTTCCCCAAGAGGCTGTGAAGACGGTATCCTTGGAAATACTCAAAATCCAGCAGGACATCGTCCAAGAAACCTGTTGTAGCTGACCTTGCTTGAAAGGGAGATGTCAGAACAGATGACCCCTACAGGGCTCTTCCAGTCTCAGCTGTTCTGTTGTACTATATGCAGAAGAGGATCATAGGATCATAGGATCATAGGATGTTAGGGGTTGGAAGGGACCCAAAGGGATCATCGAGTCCAACCCCCCTGCCGGAGCAGGACAAAACTATCTAGCACAGATCACAGAGGAACGCATCCAGGCGGGCCTTGCAAGTCCCCAGAGAAGGAGACTCCACAACCCCCCTGGGGAGCCTGTTCCAGTGCTCCGTGACCCTCACAGCAAAGAAGTTCCCCCTTGTGTTGAGGCAGAACCTCCTTTGCCGCAACTTACACCCATTGCTCCTTGTCCTGTCACAGGGAGTAAGTGAAAAGAGCCTGTCCCCCACTCCTGGCCAGCCTTCAGATACTTATAAACACTTATCAAATCCCCTCTAAGTCTTCTCTTCTCCACACTAAAAAGCATCCTACTGAGCTGCATAATTTCTCTTCCTATTCAGAGCCATTCAGAGGTTTTTCAGCTCAAGTACAGAATCTCAATGTTAACCATGACACCTTGCAGGTCCCTTCCCTATTCCAGGACTTAACTCACACACATAAATACATCCAGCTGCAACACTCCTAAGCAAGAAAGCTGAGCTGGAGCTACAAGATGCTGCCCAAAGACAAAATACCAATATAGTGATTTCTGCCATGAATCATTCTATTGCTTGTGTTTTATTCTATCCTGGCAACCTTCATTATATTCAAAGAGTCTTTGTTGTTAAATTTTAGTCGTGTAATACAACATTAAAAAATATTCAAAGCTACAGAAGAAACAACATTTTCCCAGCTGCTGTTACAGTTAAGCTTGGTTAGAAGGTCACATTCACTATACTTAAACATACAGGCAGAGGCGCAATCCAATCCAGCAATCAATTACAGAGTTGAACATCACTACGACATTTAATGTACTATGGTCTTAATTTGATAGACAGGCATGAGTATCATAGAATCATTAGGGATTGGAAGCGACCTCGAAAGATCATCTAGTCTAATCCCCCTGCCACAGCAGGATCACCTAGACCAAGTCACACTGGAACATATCCAGGTGGATTTTAAACGTCTCCAGAGAAGGAGACTCCATAACCCCCCTGGGCAGCCTGTTCCAATGCTCTGTCACCCTCACTGGGAAGAAGTTCCTTCTGATATTTAGATGGAACCTCCTACGTTCCAGCTTGCACCCACTGCCCCTTGTCCTATCACCAGATGACACTGAGAAGAGCCTAGCTCCATCCTCCTGACACCCACCCCTCACTTATTTATAGCCATTACTGAGGTCACCCCTCAGTCTCCTCCAAGCTGAAGAGACCCAGCTCCCTCAGCCTTTCCCCATGAGGGAGGTGTCCCACTTCCTTCATCATCTTCGTTGCTCTATGCTGGACACCCTTCAGCAGCTGTGTATCCTTCTTGAACTGAGGGGCCCAGTACAGTGATAAATCCCAATTTTTCTCTGTCCTTTTATCAGGGCATCCAGTACCAGCAACTGCAGGTTATCACTTAAAACTAACTCAAGCTATTTTACATCAGTTGCAAGGACAAACAGTCCCTGGAGCACATATTATATTCTTTCCAATATCCCAAACAAGACCTGAAGAGTAAAACAGAGAAAGAATAGGAAGATAGAAGGAAAAGTAACAGATACAATCCAAAAAGTATCTTTCTACCATTGTTCATGAACCAAAATTAATTGTTTGCTCTCATATCACAAAGTATTTACTTGACACTGTCAGTTAAACAAGGAAAGAAAAATGCATAAGCCTTGGATGGAGCCAGGCTGCACATTAGCCCTTGTACAGTGCCCCTCTTTAATAAATTCACTCCTTCTCCCAAGGAAGCAGGAAGAATTTGTTGAACTTGAGTTTTCTGTTCATTTCAACAGGAACTAGGAAGTTCCCACTCTTGCTGCATAGTGACCTCTCTCTTTTCATTTGACTGTTGTTTCAGCATTAATAATCTCTATGCAGGATATGTTACAGTGTTGGCACATGACAACAATAAGGCAGCAGTCAACAGTCTAAAATAGTTTTGATAACATTAAATCAACAAGAGCAAGATTACACGACATTAGAAAATGTGCACAGCGGAAACTTCACAAAATTGTTTTGCCCAAATCAACACCCAGACTGCACAGTCACACCTGCAGAACAACAAAGCCAAGGGCAGGAAGAACTAAGACCACATCATCAATTCTCTAAGCCTACATAAAAGCGACACTGCACTCAGTAGTTATGTTTCAATTATTAAAGCACAAACAAAATTTTTCTTGAAGTTTCACAACATTTTTCTATGTGTTTTGAACAAGAAATAAATGAATTCAGTTCAAGTCAATGTTTACTCCACCACTGGTTTTCTCTGTTGAATTTGCTGACTTTTAACCAAATATATTTTGGCATAGCGATCCCAAATAAAAAAATTAAGGACACTGCAAATAATCAGAAAAAGAATACTACAAGAATACTTTCTGACTAAGCATGTGAATTATAGAGACGTCTAAGGGAAATAGGGATGAGGTGGTATTTTTGTTATCAAGTAACAACATGATGCAGAACACAATCTGTGGTTGTGTGCATGATGTAAACGAGAGTTCACAATTCATTAGTGTAAAACAGCAAAGGCTTGCTTTGATTAAGAAAGCAAACAAATAGCAAAGAAAAAAATGAATTAATTGTATCAGAAACAATTTTCCCTTTTAACTATCAGCTCAAAAGTTGCCATGTAGTTCTTGGGAAAACTGCATAAAAGATAAATTTAAGTCATAGAAGGGCTTCAAATCACAAAATTAAATCCATTTCATGAGAAAACTTACTCATTGCATTTAAGTCTGATCAAAAATTGTCTTGTGAACTTCCACAGGTGGAATATTCTGAAATTTTTGGATAAACTTTCATTTATTCAGAAACATGACTTCATTTATGTAAACCTTTGTCTCAAAAACAAGGAGCATCTTCTTTTGTCTCCAGTCAGCACAGTATAAACCAGAACAAGTAATATCTGTAAAAAGGGAGGGAAATAACAGAATTTAAAAATGCTTAGTGCCACACTCATGGTTTTCAACTGAAATTAAAACTGCAAATTAAGGATTAAAATAGTGCTTTGAAAGCTTCTGTAACGTGAACAGAAGGCAATAGTAATTTGGCATCCTTCACTCTGCCTAATATTGCAACTCACTTCACATTCAATATTGTCTAACCTATTTGTTAAGCACTAAAAGGCCTTGTACTCATACTAAGCTCAGGTATTTGTTTTCTCAGATTTTTCAGCTAACAAAAATCAAACAGACTTTCCTTCTTTTTACACATATTTACAGATTATACAGGAAAAACCATATCAAACACAAGTCCTTTTGGTCAGGGTATACAAAAATGCTCTCAAAATTCAAAACAAATGCATTAGCAACATCAGTATTTTCAAACCAGTCTCTGTCAGCTCCTACAAACCGACACTGCCCTTCTCATGAATTCTTACAATCTGCAGTGAATTATCTAAGGTGCAAGCACAGCAGAAGTGCCCCTTCTGCTCTAACACTGTAGCTCACTGCTGCACGGACAGTGAGGATAAGAGCAAAACAAGGAACAAGCACTTAAGCCTACCACAGAACATGATTAACTTATTTCATCGCAAACCTCTTTTGGACAGAGAAGGCCATTTTATTCCATTTTTACAAAGCTCCAAGTACGGCAGGGTCTAACCTGTGACAGACACTCTTCAGTGCTATTGCTGAGTCAGTTTTGGGCACCTCAGTAAAGGAAAGGTGGTGGAGTGAGTCCAAAGAAGGGCAACAAGGCTGGTGAAAGATCAGAAGAAGAAACCTTGTACGAAGCAGCTGAGGGAGCTGGGGCTGGTTAAGTCTGAAGATCTAATTACTTTTGCAATTGAAATCTTTCTTGCTAAGGAGATTGTGAGTTGTTGCATGAGCACTCTTAATTGTACCAGGTGTGCTCTCCAGCTGCCCCAGTCTGCTTGAATCACATAATAATAGATGCATTTAGTTTGGAAAAGACTTCCAAGCTCATCGAGTCCAGCCATTACCCTAACTGTCTCAAAGCCACTGCTAAACCATGTCCCTAAGCTCCAGGTCTACACAACTTTGAAACACGTCCAGGAATGGCGATTCAACGCCCTCACTGGGCAGCACGGTGACCCTTTCCAGGAAGTTTTTCCTCGTGTCCAACCTACAGTTCTCCTGGTGCAACTAGAGGCCATTTCCTCTCGTCTTGCTACTTGTGAGAAGAGACCAGCTCCCACCTCTCTACACCCTCCTTTGAGGTAGTTGCAGCAAGCAACCCCTCAGCCTCCTTTTCTCCAGATTAACCAGCCCCAGGTTAATCTGGGCCCGGGGCACAGTTGGCGAATCTATCCGATCGAACCGTGTCGAGACCTACTGTATTACAACGTTCCCCAGCATAGTAATTTGAAGGATCCCCTGCCTTTCTGTTAAGGATTCCTTTCCCACCCCTGTGAGACCCCTAAAACCACACGGAACTACCTGCAGGGTCACTCCAGGCCCCCACACGCCGCTCTTACCACTCCGATAGGGGCAGGCCTTCGGCTGGCGCGCGGTGATGACGCCCGCTTCAGCGCCGTAGGCAGTGACGTTGAGACCCGGTAATGACGGTGAGTTCCAGCCGTATCGGAGAGGGTCGGGCGCGGCGTCTCTTTGGGCGGGAAATGCGAGTCTGGGCCAGAAAACGGGTTGGCGCAGGGAACGGGGGTTCGGGCAGGCGGTTCGGTGAGGTCTGCGGCAGTCCAAACTTTCTTATGCGAAAAGACTGAAAGAGCTGGGGCTCTTTAGTTTGAAAAAGAGGAGGCTGAGAGGAGACCTCATCACTCTCTAGAAATACCTGAGAGAACGTTGTGGCGAGGTTGGTGCTGGTCTCATACGCAATTAGTGATAGAACGAGAGGGAATGGGTTCAAGTTACAACAGGGTAGGCTTAGACTTGATATTAGGAAACAATTTTTCACAGAAAGGGTAGTCAGGCACTGGAATGGGCTTCCCAGGGAGGTGGGGTTGAGTCGCCATCCCTGGATGTGTTTAAAGATTGTTTGAATGAAGTGTTGAGGGATCTGGTTTAGGGGTGAACTTGTAAGGTAGGGTGGGTAGTTCGACTCAACGATCCCAGGGGTCTTTTCCAATCAGAGTGATTCTGTGAAACGCTCCCAGCTGCTGCCTGGAAAAAGGAGTAATGAACTGTGTGTAAGAAAACTGATTATGAGGAGGCAGTGGTCCCCCTCCACCCTCGAGTACTCTGCTCAGTTCGGGACACCTAACTACAAGAAGGATATAGAAGTGCTGGAGCAGGTCTAGAAAGGGTTAGTGGAGGTGAAGAAGGGTCTGGAGCACAAGTGCACTGAGAGGCATCTGAGGGAACTGGGGCTGTTTAGCCTGGAGAAAAGGAGGCTCAGGGGAAACCTCGTGCTCTACCACTATCTTTAAAGAGTTTGGAGTGAGGATGGATTCAGCCTCTTTTCCGTGGTGGCAAGCAATAGGACTAGAAGAAATGGCTGTAAACTGCACCAAGGAGGTTTAGATTATATGTTTGGAAGAATTTCTTCACTGAAAGGGTTATAAAACAGTAGTGTAGGCTGCTCAGAGCAGATGAGGAGTCACCACCCCTGGAGGTATTTAAGTGACCTGTGGATCTGGTTCTTGGGGACATGCTTTAATGGTGACCCTGCAGTAACCATTATCTTAAAGATCTTCTGCCACCAGAAAGATGTTGTTATTCCGGTTTTCTAGTCCTTTGTTTACAAGGAGGTGCCCCAGTGGTTCCTGACATCTTCATCTCACCCTTGAATGAGAGTTGGTTTCTAATTACATTATGGGTTGTAATTTCCACTGTTTCTCCTCAATGTTTTAGTAAATCTGGGT
Source organism: Phoeniculus purpureus (assembly GCA_028565055.1). Classification (NCBI taxonomy): domain Eukaryota; kingdom Metazoa; phylum Chordata; class Aves; order Bucerotiformes; family Phoeniculidae; genus Phoeniculus; species Phoeniculus purpureus. The sequence continues at coordinate 4,686,936 of JAOXOE010000256.1, read as the reverse complement.
TCAAAACACAGTAGATCCCAGTTTCTCCACTTTGCTGACTGAAAGTGCACAAACAAATCTGTGGTTCCCAAAGATAAGACCCACATGTGACAGATTTTCATTCCAATAAACAGTAAAACAGAATTTGTTAATCACATCAAAACTACTGACATTACTAGCCAGAGATTTCTTTCACCTCAGTTCTGTTCACAATCTCAGCTGAAGATCACTGCAACTAAAGTCTGTAGCCTACCTCTCCAAGGCAGATTAAGATGGGATCGCTGGAATCCTTCAGTGTGGTCAAAGGGCCTGTTCTCAACTATAGGTTATGGCAGGAATGTATGTGGCTGATCAAGTTGTGGCTGGTTGCCTGAAGGGAATGTGCTGAACTGGCTTTCTCAGCATCAAGGTTTCTCAAGGAAGAGAAAAATGGGTCCAGTCCAAATAGGGATGAAGTCAAGGCTAGGGGAAGTGGAAGGCTCTATTTGTAGGGGGAACAGGACTAGACATTTGGGGTCTTGCCTAGCTTCAGTGCACTTCTCTGTGCTTTCAATGCAATTTAAAATATTCCAAAAGTAGGCTCCTGTGTAATAAGTTGGTCTACATAGAAGTGCTATACCAAGTCTGTTCTAATCAAAGCAGTATGAACAGGAAATGCAAGTCTTTGTTCCTACTCTGAGGTTTGAAGCATATCTAAAGATCTTCAGATGGAGTCTTTACTTGTACTTTACATCATCTCCTTCTCTTCCAGGACATTTGGAGGTTTAGATTTTTAGTTGCAACCAAAGATGGCTTCTAAAGCAATACAAAATTATACATCTATATATATTTATACACATACATGTGTAACGGTATGTCTGAAGGCAGCAGACACAGGAAATTCTTTGAGAGCATTTCAGCTGTATATGGAACTCACATAGGGATAGAGCCACTGGGCGAGGAATGGTATTCCTACCATCTGCTAATGTTTTTGTGCAATAATACAATTTTTTACTGAATTTTAATAACCCTGTATTATTTTCACAAAACAGTCTTAATTACCTTATCTTGTACAACTTGTACAGCTACAGAATTGTGCACTTCAGGTAAAACGTAATTTAGGAGAGATTTAAAAAAACATAAAAGATGCAACTGGCAGACGGGTGGCAGATATACAGCAAGACCTGCACTCCTAAACTGAATGACAGTTTGCTTTTCCAGTGCAGCAAGTGACTACCAGGACCTCAGAACACTTGACATAGGTTTAGTTCAGTCTTACCTTGACATTCACATGCAGAGAAGGAAGTTGATTGGTAGACTAATTGATTTACCAAATGTCTGGTAGAAGTTTCTGCTAGACTCTTATTTCCTAAACCAAATATTTTGTTTCAATTACAAGATCAAAGGAAAGCCCGACACATGCTGATCATGGCTCAGATTGAGCCGGCTCTGTTTGTACAAAATTGTAACCACGTCTAACATTAATGCAGGACAGCTTGTACTCAGAGGACTTCCTAACCATACCGTGTGGCTCGCTGTCTCCTTCTAGTGGTTTCCATGCGTTAAGAGATTTTCTGCTGGCTCCAAACTACTACAGATTTATACTTTTTTTCATAACTGGAGTTCCTATAACAAGTGACATTAAGCTTGGAATTTCTTGAGGTGGTTTGCTCAGATGATTACTTGGTATGTAAATATTTGTTTACTGTGCTGTTCGGTTGGTTTTCAAGAGCAGAGAGTGAGGAGTTAAGGATTTGCATTTATCCCAGCCAAAATCTGATTGAGATCCAGCTCGTATACTTAAATTGTTTTATGCTAGTACCACTGTGAAAATATAATATGATTTTACATATGGATATCTGCAAAAAAATCTGTCCAAGAAAAGTTACACTGCCATCCAGTACTTAATGGAAGGTATTTTATTTGAGAGACCTATGAGTGGATTATTGATTTTTTTTTTCTCTGTTGTTGTTAACAGAAAACAATCCTGAATATTTGCTCCAAAGTAGTCAAAGTAATGGACATCTTTAACATAATTATTGTGGTGTATCTCATTCATCATACACGCTCTATATTGACTCCTGCAGAGTCAATGTTCTTTGAGGAGCAGACATGAAGGTCAAATCCTGTTGTCTTGACCTCAGTGGAAATGTTACAGCCTGGGTCATGCAAAACACCACAGCTAGAAACAATGCCGCTGAAAAAGCTTTTGGAGATGGTCCATATAGAAGACAAGATAAATGCAATTTTAAAATACCCTGTGTTCTTCTGCTGTGAATACAAAGAAGGATGTTAGGAGCTACTTGTAACAAAAGGGTTAATAAATCACCAACAAGGTAAAAATGCAGATGCTAAAATCAGACCCAAAGCAAAAGGTGACTGTAATAGGCATCTGCAGTCATTCAAAGGGAGAAAATAAAGCAATACAATTGCTTTGTCTGTATGTCTATCTTCTTCAGACACAAATTGCACTTTTTTGCCTTATAATGTGAGTCTTAATGACAGCAGAGATGCTTCGTGAAATAATTCAATCTTTGTAAGTAGACACTTTTATCAGGTATCCACTATAAGTCCTTTCTAGCACCTATTGGAAAGCCCGTGAATCCAAACGAGAACATTCCCATTTATTCAGTCTTAACTCTCCAGAGATTCATTAGCAATGCTGCACCTGCAAAACCAATGCAGACTTCAGGGATAGTGAGAGCAGAGCTCTGCTGTGCTGAAACTTAACTGAGAGGTTTTGTGTCACCCCTAGTCAACCTGTGGATTAGATTTAAAAGCTGTTTGTCTAAACCTGTGCAATGTCACATCTTAAACTGTTTTAAGGGTGAGTTAGGCTGGGTACCCTGAGCTGCAGATCATTTCACAATGGTTCCTGGCCTAGCATGTTTAAAATCAAGTTACGGCCAAAGTCATTAAAAAGCAGAGTATGAGAAGGTACCTTTTAAAATCCCGGGTTGGGGTGAGCAGACCAGTTTAGGAGATGTCAGCATGTGTGGTACTCTTGGGTCTGAAGGGCTTCAGCCACACTGGGCATTTCTGGGACAGGCATTTTATGATTGGTGAGGCCTCTTTCTTTGCATTATAATCTAATTAATTTGCCATCTGATTTATGGGCAGACTAGCAAGTTACCAGAAGAGGGTGCAGCAGGAGTAAGCTGAAGCACAAACGTACATCTGCTGGCCACTACCTGCCTGTCTACATGCACTTGACACTCAGTGAAAGAGGAGTGAGTACCTAATGTTTTCTCTGACATATCAGAAGAGAAATACTTGCAAAAGGACAGTTACAGGCAGCTGCCAGGCTCAATGGTGTGTTGATAGTAAATTATGTCTCTGCCTGTGTCCTACAGAGACCTGATATATGCAGGGAATGAGAAAGCAGGGCAGAGAGTTTACAGTGATTTATTACAGGACGTATGGTGAGTCCAGACAGAGAGCTCAAGACATCTAACTGTCACATTTGTGTCCCTAGATAAAGAAGGGGAATAGAGTCTTGTGGCTAACCCACAGTGACAGCTCACATCTTCAAGGGGGAAAAAAAAAAGTAGTAGTGACACTTAGGACAGTGGAAAAAGAAGTGAAACCTCCAGAATTTTGGACATCAGGATACAGTTTGCTGGACTTGGGGACAGCATGGCAGCCTAAGCCCAGGTGAACTGAGACTCACCATTTGGTTAAAATTCTCTGGAAATCTCTTTTCCAGTCAAATTAAATTAGAATGGCTTTAAACCCACTAAACACAGACTCTCTTCCCTTTTGAAACCATAACATGTCTAATCAAAATACAGATGTAAAAGTACATGGAAAGAATGAAACTGAGCTTGATTTAGCTTTGTTTTTAGGGAGGGGAAAAAAATGTAATTTAATAAGACTAGCTTAAACCCTCTGATTAAAGCTTTTTTTAACATAACAGATAGGAGAGTGAGATCTCTACTGTGCTAAAGATCAAAAGAGCTCGTGTTCATGCCAACCAGATTAAATGACAGGATGTGGTGAAGTGCTGGGTACTGTATCTGGTTACCTTGCACACAAAGCTTTATTTGCTGAATGCAGCTGTATCTATTAGGTTATATCCATTTTTATGGATAAGCAACAATAGAAATAAATTGAAAGCAATATACCATGTGTAGAATATTTGTCCTCATGCTATTCCAATATTGCATTTCTTCCAATTATTATATAAAACTGAAATTTTTTATACCTCTCTCTCTCACTAAAGTGGTACAAGTAAGCTGTATTAGAAACTGAGGTTCATTCCTAAATGGATTAGCAGTCTACTACTCTCACTTGTTAGCTTCTGTGCTTAAATTCAATAGAACCATTAAATTCTGGTTGAATTTGAAAATTAAATTCAATATTTCGTACTCCAACTTCATTTTAGCAGAAGGCCTAGAACAATTTTAAGATTAAATTAAACCCAAGTTGCAATTGTCATTTTAGAGAGATTGCTTTTTTATTCTATTAACCTGCATACAGAGGAGACAGGATACAGGACACAGGACAGGAAGGCTCTTTGGTCTAACCCAGTGTGGCTGGTCTTGCATTTCTTATACACTCTGTGACAGCGGGATGTGGGAGGAAGGGAAGGTGAATATCAGGGAGGGAAAAACCCTGCCAGATAAGAGCGTGTCACTGTGCACTTCTGCAAGGCAGCAACAAGAGTCTGTTCCCCACATCTGCTCAACAGGCCACAAAGACCTACCTAGTCAGGCTATGCCAGAAAGAAACACAAAGGAGAGATTCTGTCATCTCTGCAGGAAGACTGATGTCTCAGAAAATGAAAGGTTTAGTATGGGAGGCAGTTGAAGTGAATGGGTTTCATTATCTGCACTGATAGTTTACTGTTGTTTTTTACTGCTGAGAAAGCTGAGCCTCATTGTACTGTGAGCTGGAAATACTCATAAGATTGTCTCCGAAATCTTATGCCGCAAATGTAAGAAAAAGAGCGGAACATGAAGAAAAAACCTTTACCACACAAGACATTGATGTTGTTGGATTATTTCTGGAGGACACATCCAGAACAGGCTGGAGCAACATCCCAGCATAACCAGAGCCAGAAACAGCTACAAATGCAGTAGAAGTGCATGATCTGTGACACAGGGAAGGGGTAAGAGGGTGCAACTACATTAATCCTTCCAGCAAACTCACAACTAAAAACTTTAGGCTTTGTACCACATATAGGTGCTAACATCCAGGCAAAGTGAGGATAAAAGTAGCATTTCTGTTGATAGAAGTGATCAGTCACAAAACATCAGGTCCTTGGTATTTTCTGAAACACTAACTTTGCCAGTAGTGGGTTTTGATGTGAGAAGTTCCTGCCTGTAAGAGAGGAAAGTGGAAGCAGCTTGGAGACTTCACCAGTTATTTACTTGAAAGACAGGCTTGTTTCAACTGCAGGTCTGTAATGGACAGTGAAACAATAGATACAATGTGATCTGGTAAAGGGGCTGGACTTTTATTTTTGACTCACTACCACACAGAAAGGTCCTATGAGGTCGCTTACTGTGCAGTTCTGTATGCTTTCCTGCCATTCTGCAACCCACATGTTTTCTACCTTCAGCGAATGTCTTAAATGTTTTATTACCTTAAAAATCCCAAGCCACCTAGGAGAACTTGCCTGTGCCTGTTTTACGTATGTTGATGATGTGTTTTTCATAGCAATGAAAAAGAACTTCACTGCCATCCTTAAGACAGTCAGGGTATAACATTCTGTTGAGGCTGGCAATGTTGTGTGGCCTTTTGCAGTGACAAGAGAGGAAGAAGCCATTGGCTTGGCAAGGGAAGCTCAGTCTGTACGTTCTGCATAGGCTGTTTTTTATTGCCAAGCTCAGCAAAGCAGGGAACTTACAGGTGCCCTCACATGGTTCTGTATCCCCAGACATAGATGGTGGCTGGAGATTTACTAACTCTGTGGAGGCAGGGAGTAAAGGCAGGAGGGAAGTAGAGGAAACTGGAGCAAACACATCTGTTCCAGGGGCTGTAGCTGTATCACTAAGCTAAACAGTGATGGGCTTGTTTCCCATCACAGACCAATTGTCGTAGCTTGTGACCATACTGCTAAGTTTCATTGATTTGCCACACATAGGCTGCCTGTTATGAGCAGGCCCTGCTCCTACTTCAGTCCTGAGGCTCACCAGCAAATTGTTGGGCTAGCTGGCCCAGATCAACCAAGTGTGGAATGCTGAAGAGTGTGACAGGGTAGAGATCGTCTGCTGTGATCCCTTTGCTGAAGGGCCCTGCAAGACTTCTCTGCCTATTTGCTGGCAATTGCCTTACTGGTGGCTGAGGAGGAAGAAGGCCAGAGCTTGGGGTGCTATTCTCTGCCTTTCAGACCATAAATACTCAATTACTGGCACTTAATTTTTCCCTTAGTCCTTTCTTCTGTCACAGCTTTTATTGCTGATTCCAGTTTTGAACACCTTCTATATCAGAGCTGAACTTTGAAAAATTTGAGACAGGAGGTGGTGTTTCTGCTACCCTAACAGCTACAGTATTGTAGCTTCCCATACCAAGTCATAAACTTGGCTTGCTTCACTTAAAATTCAATCCAAGACATGGCTAAGCTGTAAATAACTTTGGTTAGTTTGTTCGGAGCTTTTTGTGATAAAACCTATATACAGTAGGTGCAATGTAGACTACTTGGAGACTGCAGTATCCAAGGACCTGCGCAAACGGTGAAAGTCAAAGTAACTGTATTGATTTTAAAGAAAAAACCCTAATTTGTAATAGCTGGGAATTTCAGCAACATATGGTAAAAACCCAAACAAACCCAAAACACAATAGTGGGGTAACATAAACTTAGATTCTGGCTGCAGTCATGCCCGTAACCAGATTTTTCTCTTCACAAAAACACGGGGTTGGTTTGCAGGGAGTGATAGCTGCCAAGTAGATAAGACTTGCTAAATGTAGTCGCTCACAGCAGAGCCATCAAACTTGGTAGCACATTCCATTCCCTGGCCCTGGGCGAGGTAGGGGTTTTCCAGAGCACTCCTCAGTGCTGCGTCAGAGAGGACTTGGCCCTGTGCCATTTCATCTCTGACACAGTATGATTTTATTTAGAACACTCTCTAGTTCTTCAGCCTCCAGGCTGCAGAGGCAAGGTGCCAGTCTTCAGCAAAAGGGGGAAGGACTATAAATAGAGCAGGCTGGGCTGCCATGGGCAGCTTTTGGTCTGCTTGAATTTCTTGTTCAGCCTGAAAGAAGCAGAAATCCAATCTGCGGAGGACACAGACACTAGGAACAGTTAGTCTCTCCAGCTAGGAACTATCTTTCTGATTTTTTAGGTACATGGAAAGAGCTACTTACCTTTCCTAAACAATGTCAGCACTAGCATGTATTTGTGCTTCTCTCCAGCTCTCTTATCTCTCCACAAACTCTTGCCATGCAGAACCATTATTAATAAGCCGTCATGTAATTTCATGAGACCAGCTACCCTTGAGGGTATATTCCCAGAACAACATATGAAATGAAGAATCCCAAAATCCAGTACTCAGATGAAGATGTCTTTTTTTGGAGGCCTGTGGAGCTGTAAGAAGTGTTGTTCATTAGTTTTTGCTTGAATTTCTATCAGCATCACCTAGACTCACTGAGAGCTTTCTCTGAATATGATTGCATAAAGAAGGGACATTTTTGCTGCAGACCAAGTACATATCAAAAATACCACCAAGAGCCCAGTGCTGCACTTTGAGTTCGTTGTTCTTCTCACAGGTACCTTTACTGACAGCTTTTTCTTCCCTTACTCTGTGCTTGACTCAGAATTAAAGAGACAAACCATATTTCCACAACCAGAATTAAAAAAGAGAAGCTGTATTTCCTGGAATTTCCTCTGCCTAGCACACCTTTTTGAGATCTTATTTACAGCACAAGGCTAATGGAGACCATTTCTGAGCAGTGTGTTTTAGAGTCACTTAAATTGATTAGGAACTCTGCACCCTCAGCTTTTCAAAGCAAGCTGCAGCCACAATTGCAGAGCAGTAGCTCCCCTTATTCCCTCCTCTGGGATGCACCCCCAGAGGGACATTTAAAATAACTTCAGAATATGCTCTCAGCATTACACTGTGCTTACAGGCAGATGGGAATACTCATGTCAAAAAATAAGATAAAAATCACATAGCAAATACTACTCTTGAAAGCAAACCACCAAGCTTTATGGATCAGAGCTGGATCTCATAAATCTTTGTCTTCCACCAAATACTTTGTCTGCCTCCCTTGAGAAAACACTTCTGGACCTACATACACCTAATGCGCTACACAACCTTCCATTTGCTTGCCAAGCCTGCACCAGAGATGCACCATAGCCAGTGCCTGTTCTCTAGTCCCTCAAACAGTTTATTCAGCTCAGATACCCAAGTTAATTTCTCTCACTGGTATTGAGCTGGAATCTTTGATGAGAGAAAAAGTCACAAGTCCCTCGAGCCCAAAGCTTGTAACCCTGTGCTCCCCAAAACAGAGCTAACAGTTTTGTGTCCCACATCCCTTTCAAATGTGTGACTTCGCTATTGTTTTGCTGTTATTTGGAGAGACGATGTTTGTAGATCGTAGGAAGCTGTTAAGAGACTGTAATTTATTACTCTCTCTCATGTGACTTGCTGCAGGAGAGAGCTCATCTGTCCCCACCCAGCTGAGGAAACAGAACTAGGGTACAAGTTTCAAAGCTATTCCCCAGCAGCCCAAGGACATCACGTAGTTCCAGCTCTGCACATCCGCCAGCTCTCACTGTCTCATCCCACTCTTCTGCTACAGCTCCTCACCTCTTCCTTCAACCCAGCTTCCTCTTTGGCTTTGAGTAGTCTCTGGATTCCACACAGCTTCACCCATCTGCCACTTCCACTACTTTTAACCTTCAGCATTTGACCATTTCCTGTTCCTACTGCATCTTGCCTGGACACCAGTTGGTGGCAGGACCAGTACAGACAAGCAGCCCTAGCAGCTCCCTCCCTACAAATCAGTCTTGTTTTCCAAAGCAGCCCCTGGAAGTTTAGGCTGGATGGGACACAGGTGACCCACCAGAATTCCTCAGAACCAATTTCTCAGTCTGAAGTCTCAGAAAACAGAAGCTTCTTTGCAAATGGCCACACAGGAGCTGTTTTGATGTTAACCTGCACAAAGATGACATCTTTGCATTACAAACTGGTTTCAGAAATAGTTCAATACTTGTACTGGAAACTTGCGTATGCACATACAAGTCAGCTGAAAGCTAATTCCAGGCAAATCATTAGAGCTTAGTGAAATGAAGAAAGCCCCCACTATATTGGATATGCTCAGAACTGGCAGCAGCACACATGAGTGAAATCAGAAAACATGAGATAAGGGGAATTACAAAGAAGCTCAGGTGAGTCTGCAATGACAAAGCTACTACGTCACATCAGGTGTTGAAGAAATACTGAATCCATTAAAACAGACACTACTTTCCCTACCTTGCAATTCTTTTAAGGACAGAGCTAAGTTTTGGTGACTTTTGCTGAAAAATGAGTTAACCAAGTACCGCAGACGGTTCTTGTAAACCTACAAATACATTCCTCTTCTCTAAATCGTGGCACGTTTGATTAATACACTTTGCTTATATGAAAACACCACTCTATTATCATTTTATTGGTAAAATACCAAGTTGCAAACAGATAAAAAACAACAGAAGATGAAAACCTGTTAGGAAACCAAGCTAAAATAATAAAACAGTGCATTTTGCTTGATAGCTTAATTTCAATATGATCTTCAACAAAGGCTGTTACATCTGCATATGTCAGCATTCAGTATTATTTCTATAGTGTATCAAAGAATCACAAGACATTTTTATAAACATTCCAATGAATATGTCCAATAGCACAACAAATTTCTGTGGGGGAGTACATAGTAGCATAGTACTTCTATTGCATGAATGCACATGGGCCACATAAAATGGCCAAACCATTTAACAAGTGTGAGCAGATTTGTATCGTGAGTAAACTAAACACAAACAATTTAAAGTGATTTTTAAAATTACAGTTTAACCTAACACAAAGGCACATTTTAAATACAATTCACATTTCTAGAAGGTAAAAAATTTTTGCATCCAAGCAAACTTCCAAGTCCTTACAGCACAATTGTTCAAACAACTTCAACTGCATATCTGAACCATCAGGAGAAAGATCTGGTTTGTATTTGTTTAATCTATTTTTAATAAAGGTGAAATTAAATTAGAAACAGGAGGACTCTTGATGTATTTAAAGACTGTAAACTGTTTGCTTTCTCATGGGAAATTCCAGTTTTCCTGTCAAACTTTGTTAAGCTTCGTAACTATCAGCACCCTCACAGTTTGGTCAAAGGCACTACAAACACACAGGCCCTTTTTGTCAGGGCTCCAGTCTAGACTAGAAATTGGCTGCGTTGACAACGTCACATTCTGCAAGAGACTGACAGAACCTGCCACTCCCATCTCAACTCCTTCAGAATCCTTCTTTGAGCGCTGAGCTGGGTACTCGCTGGCAAGAAGAAAAGCGAAACAATACGCTTAGAATTTACCAGTGTTTTGAGAACTTCTATTTTTAAAAGAGGGGTTTACTCTGTTCTACAGAGAAGGCAAATAAATGTCTTTAAAATAATGAATAATCATATCCATCTATCCCCACACTGCATGCCTTGTAAATGTTTCATAAAAGAAAAATGGAGGCAACAAGTTTTGAATCCTGACACCTCTCTCCTGTATCTCCTACAGTCCTTCCTCCTTTAACTGTTTGGCTTTTGGCACAGGTAAGAAATTTCATCTCGCCTGTCTCGCTGACATCGTCTTCACTGCATTTAAGATGATTACATTATTTTGCCATGTAATAAGGTAAAAAGAGATAAACGTTAAAATCCAGATTTTCTGTATTTCTTTCAGGCATAACTGCTACCAAATGAGAATTTTAAGAAAGCATTTCCCTCCATTTATTGCCTTGTTAACAAAAGACCTTGATCACACAACAACAAAGGAAAACTTCACCTGTGCTGTTGTCCCACTCATTTAGGGATTAACTCAAGAGTCCAGGTTAAGCACTGACACTGAAACCACCCTTTCTACTGCATTTCTAAGCAACAATTTTAACTGTATTCTGAGGTTAGAAGCAGAACCCCGTGTATAATTTTCAGGAAGATTCTTTCTTAAAACATTAAGTGGCTGGTTTCTTATTCCCCCTATGACAGGCTGGAGAGTAAGCACTTACTATTTCCAGAGGTGAAGGCTCCCAGCTCCTCCACTCGTCATAAATACGTCTCTGTTCTGTGGTAGGTGCCGAACCTGCCATATGGTAGATTTTTGTGCCTAATAAAAACCAAGAACAATCAGCATTGTATAGAAATTGGTTTCAAAGGAGCTTCACAAGAAAGGAGGCAGAATCTGAAGTTGCAATCACTTGAATGAAGAGCACCTGGCCTTCTTCTGGTGGATACAGGAACATCCATTCTGAGGTACCTTCCCTACACCCAGCCTTACAACCTGCTGCCACAGCAGTAGCCAAATCAGGCCTCTAATACACCCTGACATTCCACAGGGTTTACAAGGCTACCACTCACTAGTACTTCAGCTTCCTTGGACTGGCCACGAGGATAAAGTGAGGTGAAGGGCCTGCATAACAATATCTTTCAGAAATGAACTACAGGAGACCCAGCCTCTTAGTTGACACTGTGACACCGTTACCACACGGTTCATTTTCTTTAAAATCTTAACTGGAAGGGAACACAAAACCACTGCAAACACAGCAATCTACAATTCAAGTTTAAATCTTAGCCAGGGCACAGCAACATAAAATCACTTAGGGAAAAACCCCACTACATGTGCTCTGACTTAATGCTCATCTGTCTGCAAGGGTACAAGAGGAGAAGCTTAAATGCAGTGAATGAAAGTCATTTTTATTATTACAAATACTAATTCAGTAAATACTTAATTATCTAATCAAAGCACTTCCAGCATCCTATTTCCTTTCAAATAGTGATATGAAAAACAGTAGTTTAAAAGATATTAAGTTGAAACTCAGCTTCTTCTAATTTAGGCAATCCTGGAGAAATTAAGTTCCTGTTCTCTATTATCATCAGATTTTCTGTCCTATAAAGAACTTAAATGAATCAATGCAGTGGTCAGAGATGGAAAAGGTGGTTATAAAAGAGTTCTCCATATTTAACAGCCCCACTAAGTCCCTCCTATACATCATTTCACTCAATCTCAATATCCTAACGACAGTTTTAGACCTGCACTACTTTGACAGCACAGTTTAGAGAAGTTGTTCATTAAAAAACTCTCTGTCTGCTCATACCTTCTCTGAAATGGAAGCAAACCCTTTGGTTGGATGCTGAGTTCTCATATCGAAAACATGAAATTTTCCCTCCAGTGATGTGGCCACTAGCTTGTTCATATTGACATCTTTTCTGTCAAACTCCACACAGCAAACCTGGAAATACATTTAAAAAAAAAAATACATTCAGTCTTAAATTTGGCCATTGTTAGAAAAATCAATTAGAGTTTTGTGGTTACTAACTACATAATAATCATTGGTTATTTTTACACTGATAACATCACAATTTTGGAACTAACAAAGTTATGTGAAAATATGAATCCACCAAAAAATACCCCATTGCTATCCAGACCAAAAGTGCAAACGGCACAGTGTGCTGAACTTAAAAGAAAATGATCCTCTGGTGCAATCTCAGCAGAAATGTTTCCTGTGTGAATTTGGGATAGAGTCCTTTTCATCGTTCTATTATGCACAGGAGCTGAGATGAAAAATACTTTATGGTTTCCTTACCCCATTCTTAATGTTGGTCTCCCATCGTACCGACATGGATTTTAAGTCAAACAATTTAATGTCCCCATTGTCATATCCAGCACATACAACACGCTCCTCTTGATTGTAAGCATTGCCTGGACACCGTGAAAGAATTAAGCAGAACACAAAAACTCTCTTTAGTCCATACATTTCAGAGCCCCTAAACCTACCAATTCAGGCTTGGCTAGAGCTTCAGTAAACTGAAAGAAAATTCAGAGAAAAAAGTGGCCTTATATTTTCTCATTTGTCAACACTGAATACAAATGATCAATAGCAATGAGCACTCTAGAGGAACCCTCCTGACAGGAAATGTCACCTCTGTACTATCAATGTTACTACTTTAATAATCCATACACTTACAAGCAGTTTGTAACTTACTCTCTGACTCTGGAGGTGAAAACCTGGAGCTATTGTAATACACCAGTTTGTGTAGAACACAAGTACCTTACACTCTGCAAAGTAAAGATGCAGGGAGTAGTCGTTGGTGAGAAGCTCAACATGAGCCGGCAGTGTGCACTTGCAGCTCAGAGGGCAAACTGGATCCTGGGTTGCATCAGGAGAATTATGGCCTGCAGGTCGAGGGAGGTGATTCTCCCCCTCTACTCGGCTCTGGTGAGACCCCACCTGGAGTACTGCATCCAGGTCTGGAGCCCTTCTTACAAGAGGGATGTGGAAATACTGGAGTGTGTGCAGAGGAGGGTCACGAGGATGATCAGTGGGCTGGAGCACCTCTCCTATGAGGGCAGACTGAGAGAATTGGGGCTGTTCAGTCTGGAGAAGAGGAGGCTCCGAGGTGACCTTATTGTGGCCTTCCAGTATC
>JAOXOE010000256.1:4659414-4673282 GCA_028565055.1 Phoeniculus purpureus | reverse complement strand
GGATGTCCCTGCCCATGGCAGGGGGATTGGACTAGATGATCTTTCGAGGTCCCTTCCAATCCCTAATGATTCTATAAGCACCACTGTTGCCTTTAATTAGCTTTTAACATCAAGGATCTTCCCTTAAATTAGTACCTTCATGCTTGATAGCCAGAAGGCCGCTACAACAGCGGCTGGTTTCTTGGCACTACAACATTTACACTCCTCCAGGACAACATGGCTACCTATACTGCTTCTACATTCCCAGACATGGAAATAAAGTCATACAACTTGTCCGTGAAATCAGAGAATTATTGAGGCTGGAAAAGACTTTAAGATCACAAAGTCCAAATGCTAACAATGACCAAAGCTAATTGAGATGAGTCTAAAACCCAACTATCACCAAATCAGCTGCTTTAGAAAAATGAAACCAACCAACCATTAAAAACACAACAACACTGAGAAGCAAAACCTGCTACTGATGGCTTCATACAAGATAAGCTATTCCACAGCATCCTGAAATGCTAAATGTCAAAGCAGAGTCATACCAGAGGAAGGAACAGTTAGAATATGATAAATTACCAAATGCTACAGTCCAGCAGTCTCTCTTGCTCTCCCCTTGTACAGGTTCCATATTAGCAACAGGAGTATCCTTCTGTCTCGGGTCCCATACCTTCACTGTTCCTGGGGAAGATGGACAATTGATTTTGGATTACAGACACACTGTCACATCACATTCATCTTCCCAGCCTGATCATTCAAAACACGTGAGCATCACTTTCAATTCGAGAAAGCTAGAAAGTGTCTAGGGAATAGAAAGAAATACAAACCCAGAAAGAATGCAGACGTGCTTGTTAAGTATAAATTTTCTCTAGTTGACACTTTACATTTATTCTGCTTTTTATTCCTTCTGTCCAGTGCTCAGTGACAACAGAAGCTACAGATAAGCTAAAGATACTAACAAAATTACAGAAAATTCATGCTAAGCAAGAGTGCAGACAATGTGTGTGATTAACTAGTTGCAACAGATTTGTAACTAATTGAGATGGCAGAGTGTACTCAGTGCTCGCAGACTGCATTTTTACAGTTATTGAAAAGACTTTCAGATTTCACTAACTCACCATCTCGACTGCCAGTCACAATTTCTGGTGCACCTTCCCCAATTCCTAAGCCACCTACACCATCTATACTGTTAATGATTTCCTTATGACCTTTCACAGAATACACTGGAGTTTCAGGAGCTTCTAAATTCCTAGGTAAGAAAGAGAAAGAAGAGACAATATGGCATTTTCCTTGACGGCCAGGATTTGTATCAAAATGAGTGGAAACTTGAGCACAAATTTATAAAAGCTTGGACTAAGGGTGGGAACAAATAGGGACCTCACCATTAAGAATCATGAGGCTCAAAAAGAATCGCATTACAGATCAAAATAGTTCAATTAGCCTTATTTAAGTGTATAAAATTTGCTGATCCCCACCTAGCTCTGCCTACTGCCTTTCAGCTGCAAATGGAAGTTGTGGGTTTCAAGGTTTGTTCCCACTGATTCTCATCCTTCAAGAATCCTTCAGATTTTTATTTTTTTTAATTTCAGCTTAGTGACTAAGTCTTTTTTGCTTATGACTGGGTCCCAACCACACGTGGTACAGAAAGTATCTCGTACAAAAGCCACATACAGAAACACCACTTCAACAGACAGGACATCGAATGAAAAAATATTGAGAGAATATGTTCACTTACCATATGCTAAGGTTTCCATCAAAATCTCCTGTGGCCAGGTATCTTTGCTGCACAGAAGTAGCACCAAAAGTTCCACATTTTAGAGGTTTAGGCTTTTCAATCTTTAAAAAAAAAGCATACAGTCTGTTAGCACACAGCAAAAAGCAACAGAACAACAACCTCGGTTTCTTGAGATTCCAGTTAAATGTACACAGGATGTTTGACACGAAATTCAATCAAAATGCTGTTGAAGCAAACTACATTTTACTCAGTGATCTTAAAAAAACACCCACCCTTGCACTTCAGCTTGCTAATAATACGCAGGCTGCTGTCTCAACTGGTTATTGCAGAGGGAATCCCAGCTCTTCTCAGAGCCTCACTGGAATGCCAGAAAAGGAAGAATTAAGCCCTTCTTCAGTTAATTTGTAGCAGGTTTGCATATGAACTCCCAGTGCCTCATCCGTAAAGAACTACCTGAACTGAGTTAATTCACTTGTGGCAACATAGGTCTTTGTGTACCCCAGATTCTGTTATTCCTGAAAATCAGCAAATTCTCAAAGGTCAGTTTGAATTAGAAAACCCAAACAAAAATCAAAGCTGACATAGAATCACTCCGAGTTGGAAGATACCTTTAGGATCTTATGTCCAACCACTGCCACAACACTGCCAGGTCACCACTAACCCCCAGCCCTCACACCACATCTTCACAGCTTTTTAGTCTATCCAGGGATGGGGACTCCACCACTATCCTGGGCAGCCTAGGCCAGGCCTTGACAACCCTCTGGGAGAGGAAGTTGTTTCTCGTGGTCAGCCTAAAGCTCCCCCGACACAACTTAAGGCTGTTTCCTCTTGTCCTGTTGCTTGCTCCTGGGGAGAAGAAACCAACTCTCACCTCGCTCCAACCTCCTGTCAGGGAGTCACTCTTGTAGAGAGTGACAAGGTCTCCCTCGAGCCTCTTTTTCTCCAAGCTAACCACCCCCAGTTCCCTCAGCCGCCCCTCAGAGCATCTATGCTCCAGACCCTTCTCCAGCTCTATGGCTCTTCTCTGGAGCCGCTCCAGCCCCTCAATATCCTTCCGGAAGCGCGGCGCAGCCCAGCGTCTCCATGACAACCAGCAGCACGCGCTCCACACCCCAGAACAAGCGAACGCAGCAACGGAACCTCCAGCAGGAACCAAGTTACCAGTCTCGGCGCGGTGTTTCGCCGCATCCCACCCCCTCTCTCACCTCCTGCAGCAGCTCCAGCTTCCCCCCGCGCAGCTCCAGCAGCTGCAGGAGGCCGGTCCCGCGCGCAGCACTGCCGAGGCAGAGGAGCCGCGCGCTGCGGGGCACCCAGCGACACTCAAACACGGTGTTGTTGAGCGCCTGCTGTGCCACCGACACCACCTGCGGCCGCTCCAGCGCCGACATGGCGCGGCCACCCGCCTCCGCCTCCGGGCGGGCTCTGCCGGAAGCAGGAAGCGCGCGCAGAGCCCCTTTCCGGCGGGTGCGGGCTGCGGGGTGGTTGTGTCGAGGACACGTGCGCTCGCGCTGCAGCTGCTGGCTGGGCCGCGCGAGCCCTGTAACGACTGGTGCGTGAGCGCCGCCATGGAGGGCCAGAACGAGACTGAGGGTGGCTTCATCGGCGTCTCGTCCCGCCGGAACCGTCGGAAACGCCGGGCAGCCGCAGCAGATCCTCCTCTGCCTTCGCCCGTGGCGGGATCGGCCATGGACACAGACAAGGCGGAGCCGCGGCCCAGCAAGAGACCAGCCTTCCCGCCGCTGGCCGCCGACGCGCTCGGGGTACGCGGGGCTAGCGGGAGCCTGGGCGGTCCCTCTCCCGTACCCACTGCTCGGCTTCGCCCCTCATCGGCTTCTGTTCCCGCATTAGGTTGGAAAAGGCGAGATGAGGAAGGTTCCTGTGCCGGCCAATAGGTACACCCCGTTAAAAGAGAACTGGATGAAGATTTACACACCCATTGTGGAGCACTTGCAGCTTCAAATCCGCTTTAATTTGAAAACAAGAAACGTGGAAATCAAGGTAAGGAGTGCTCGGTCTCATAGAATGATTTGGGTTAGAAGGGACCTCAGAGATCATCCAGTTCCAAAACCCCTGCCATGGGCCCGAACACCTTTCACCAGACCAAGCTGCCCAGAGCCCCATCCGGCCTGGCCTTGAACACTTCCAGGGATGGAGCAGCCATAATCTCCCGGAGCAGCCTGTTCCAGAGCCTCGGCACCCTCACAGGGAAGAAGTTCTTCCTAAGATCCAGTCTAAATCTGCGTTCTTTTAGCTGGAGACTATCGCCGTTGTCCTGTCACTAGAGTTCCTCATAAAAAGTCCCTCTTCAGCTTTTCCTGTAGCCCCCTTCAGGTACTGGAAGGCTGCTCTGATGTCGCGGTGGAGTCAGTCTTCCAGCTGGGAGCAACCTCTCCTCAGGAATGTGAAAGACTGCATCTCACAGAGTGCTTGGAAAAACGGGAGACCCTCAGTAGGGGTCAGTGTAAAAGCTGTAGGTTATCAGTCAAAAGCAACGAGTCAATACAAGTAGAATGTAAAAATATTAATCTGAGCTGGACAGGAGCAGCATAATTGATGGTTTTCAGTTTTCATAGGAGAAGATGATGTACTTGAGAATTACAGAAGGAGCAATTTTGGAATTCAGAGTTTCTAGCTCTTTAACCAAGTACATAGGGAACAGTTTGGAGTTAACTGTGAGGGGAACACTAAATCTTTTTTATCCTTTGTTTGTGCCAGAATGTAAGGGGAAAAACCTGGGATTTTAGTGCCAGTTTTGGACACAAAACAATGTCTGGTTGAAAATCTGTGTGGTTTTGTTTCTTTTGGCTGTGTCCATCATGAATTTAAGATGATTAAACACTGGAATTAGTTTCTAATGTTTCTGTGACATGACATCAAAGCTGTAAGTGACCTTTCAGATAGCTTTTATGTATCTAGACTTTTAACACATTTATTCCCCTTAATGACTGTTTCCAGCTTTACTTGTCTCGCAGTTCGAACTGCTCTTTTCTAATCTGTTCCTGTTCGCATCTTACCTGCAGATGGGCACAAACGTCTCCACTGGGAGCAGAGAAACGTTTTGTCTCAGTTGTAGAACATTAACTGAAAAAAATACCCGTTGGCCTCAGCCTCTAGTAGCAGAGGGAAAAATAACCCAAACAGACACTCAACAGTTGCTGTTTTGTGAGGTTGATTTGTTCCTATTCCAAATACCTTATTAATCTTTCTCTTGTGCATATGTTGTATTGAACCCATGTGGGTTTCTGTGCACCTGCTAAAACATCTTTAGTATCTTGTCACTAGAATAACTTTCTCTTCTCAAGCTCCTGCCATCGTTGTCTTTCTGCTGTTGTGTGTTGCAGTGTAATTTGCGGTGTTTTGGTATTTTTCCACAAAAAGGATTCTGTGTCAGTGGTGAGGGGGGATTTCAGCAGTTTCTCCTTTCCCACCCCTCCACACACAGGCTGCAGTAGCTGATGTCTTTTTGTTTAAGTTCAACATGAAGTAAAACCACAAAGTGTAATTACTTCAAATAAATGACTGTGTTACAGGAGCTTTAACTGAATGTTGCTTTTTTAGACTGTTTCCTCTCTTTTTTAAGTCCTGATCCTACCTGCATCATCTTAATTTGCAAATGTTACTTTTTGTCTTGCAGACTTGTCAAGAGACAAAGGACCTCAGTGCTCTAACAAAGGCAGCTGATTTTGTGAAAGCTTTTATACTGGGCTTTCAAGTAGAGGTGAGTCTCCCAGATTGTGAGATC
The DNA here is from genome assembly GCA_028565055.1 of Phoeniculus purpureus. Classification (NCBI taxonomy): domain Eukaryota; kingdom Metazoa; phylum Chordata; class Aves; order Bucerotiformes; family Phoeniculidae; genus Phoeniculus; species Phoeniculus purpureus. The sequence goes on along the minus strand of JAOXOE010000256.1, from coordinate 4,667,823 downwards.
ACTTGAATTTGCTTGCATGACCTCTTTGGCCTCTATGCAAAGCACAGTACGAAAGAAGTAGGCATACAATATTTAGGTTGGAAAAGACGTTTAAGATCATCAAGCCTGTTCACTCGGCACTAACCTATGGCCCTGACACCACATCTCCACAGCTTTTCAGTCCCTCCAGGGATGGGGACTCCACCACTGCTCCGGGCAGCCTGGGCAAGGCCCTGACAGTGGGTGTAGTGGCAGCTTAGCTTACATAACATTCTCTATTCAGAAACCAATTATGTTGCCATTTTGAAAGAGAGTTTATCTCATATAAATATCTTGAGAAATACTAGTGATCTGTTTGTAAAGAAAGCATCAGCTTTCAGCTCCATGGTACTGCAGCACTCACACTGATAACAAATCTCGTTTCAGGATGCTCTTGCTCTCGTCAGATTAGATGACCTGTTTCTAGAATCATTTGAAGTGACAGATGGTGAGTAGTTTCCCCTGTGGTATCGAAGTAGTTGTATGTCCCAACTGCAAGTGCTTTGGTTTCTTTCCCTCTGCTCCATTTGTGGATCCGGAAAACTTTCATGCCCTTACACAGAATTATTGTCTAGGTGCAAGACAGCTTGAACAGGTTGTTGCTTTTCTAAGATGCCCCAATAAAACCACCCAAACCTTTTATTACTTGATGCGTTGGAACTAAATCTGATCCACGTAATTTCTGTCAGTGCATCTACTGGGCACTTTGGCTTAGTTTGTTTCCTCAGTCTTCGCTGCTCATAACAAAAGCAGAACTTCTCTCTGCTGCCAGACACCTCATGGTCAGGTAGCACTGGATGATATTTTCACTTGTAGTCACTTAAGGGTGAAATGCTTCTGTATCTGTATTAACCACTGTAGAGCTGCTGTCATATTACATAGTCTTGTTTCCAGGAGCTCAAACAACGGAAACGTTACCAAACCACACAGCACTGGTATTACACTGAGTGTTATTCCTGTTTCAGTCAAGCCACTGAAAGGAGATCATCTGTCAAGAGCCATAGGGAGAATAGCGGGGAAAGGCGGAAAAACAAAATTCACTATAGAAAATGTCACCAGGACGCGAATCGTTCTTGCAGACACGTGAGTCTTGACTTTCTTTCTCCTGGACAGAGTGCAGTCCCCCAAAGTGATCCATGTCAAATTCCAGGAACAAAGACAACTAGGATTTTTGGAAATATTTGTAAAGCAGGAGTAAGGTTTAACTGTTAATGAACACAGATGGCATATTGAATATTTACTTGACCTTTTGTTTTGAGTGTGCACATGACAGTGTCACCAGCACACCCAGAACTGAGTGATTCGCCTCTGTGCAGTAATTCCTTCTTAGAAGTAATCTGTTGAGTCCAACAACCTTGCAAGTGTTTTCCTTCCAAAGCTGCTCCATTGTTCAATTTGCACAGTGTAAAATCTATTCTAAATAAAGAGCATAGGTTTTATGTTGTAGGTTTTGTGATTCTGAGATCATGCTTTACATTTATACATAGAAAAGGAACCAGCAGATCGATTTAAAATTTTACATTCATATAATCTGCCAGGTTGAAAAACACATCCAAGATCAAGTGCAACCATTAGCCCAGTTGTCTCAAGGCCACTGCTAAACCATGTCCCCAAGCCTCAGATCTACACTACTTTACTATGTAATGAGGGGTTTTCCAGTAACTAATGATACATTTGACTGCTTTTTACAGGAAAATTCATATTTTAGGATCTTTTCAGAATATTAAGATGGCACGAACAGCAATTTGCAATCTAATTTTAGGTAAGTTCTGTTACCTAACTTTCTCCACTACATAGAAATTGATCTTACAGTTCGAGGAACTGCTTTCTGTAGGTCTTACCCTATTCCCTGGTGTATCCACACCTGCATTTGGAGCAGGTATCTGGCTGGGTGTTATATTATTGCCCTGAAAAGAAGGGTTTGTGTGGAAGAAGTAAGAAGCACAGGACTGAGCTTCTGGATCCAGAACCCTCTGCATGGCGCAGAAGGAAGGTTTTCAGCTTTTTGACTCATCTGCAGCATTCCTCAAGGGCTATTTTGAATGTGCTGTCTAGAAAGCCTGAGGGGGAAGCCCACCCTACCAACAAAAGTCTGTCTACCTTTTCAGTGACAGCAACAGAAAAGGCAGCTAACCTTGACTATCTGTTTTTAACACAGATACAAGAGCAAAAGCTGGTTTTGTGACAGCTTGTTTGTTTATTGTCTTGTTTGCTGAGTGGACTTCCGCTTTCTTCCACAGGAAGTCCTCCGTCTAAAGTTTATGGCAACATTCGGGCAGTGGCCAGCAGAGCAGCTGAAAGATTCTGAGCTGCACCACAAAGGGCTGGGAGTTGTGGTTCCTGTACACACAAGAGGCCTAGAGCTGCATATGGTCTTCTGCTGTTTTAGGAAACCCAGAAGAAAACTGGAACTGTTGGTGCAGTTTGATTTCCTTCAGTGGAGAGGAACACTCTTGGCATTTCTGTACAGTAATTAAAAGTTATTTAAAATTGTGTCTGTATCAGACATGGAAGTACCTGGCTTTACTTCTCAAATGAAAACATGCTTCACCAGCCTGAAGGAATCAGCATAGCTAAGTGTCCATAACCACACATCATGGATCAGAACCTTCCTGGAAGAAGCAGCTAGGCCAAGTCCTATGGGAGATTATCCAGCCAGGCCCTACTACTTCTGAACAACTACCACATGAAAATGCTAAGAAGATCAAGAGATAAATGGCACACATTCTTTAAATCCTAGAATTTCTGTGGTTTTTTGTTCTCTTGGAACGGATCTGTAATTGTGGCCTACTGAAGCTGAGAGGGACCAGGTTATAAGGAGTAACACTGCACCAAAGCGCTGTGTCTCCTTAAAAAGCTGCACACTCCCTGCAGCAACAGGGAGCGAGATGACAGACCACACACAGTCTCACCGTGTCTGAAAGGCACAGCCTCTCTTCCTGCCAGCCAAAAAATGTCTTGCCAAAAAATTCAGTTCAAGTTTGTGAATTAAAACTGAAATGAGATTATCAAAACTACTTGCAAATTGAGTGTGTCTGTCAAGGTCCTAGCACACTGTAGCATGGGATGATTATTATGGCCAAATTCCCTCAAGCCTTCAACTGCAGTCTTGCTGAGTTGCCTAAATGTGCAGCTGTCAGCAGTCTGCGCTGCACAGAAGAAAGTATGTCCTTTCTGAGCACCTACTGCATTAGTACAATTTGTGTTTGTTGCCTGCTTACATCACCTATCTCAGCTTGCAAGTGAAGGGAAGAGTGAGGCAAGGACACACGTAAGTGATCTAATCTTTGTCCTGATGCAGGTGCATACTGACACCAACCAAAAGCAGTAGGAAAGGGCCTGACAGAAAGCAAGTACAACCACACCTCCAACAGCTCCTGTAAAAGACACATGGAGGACCCTTTTCACCAGCAGAGAAAGCTGCTGCCTTTCATTCTCCACTTTGATTAAGGTTAGGGTTTATTTTTAAACCACATACCACAAACTGTTTTAAATCCTACTATATTAAAAATAAATTACTTTATCCAATTTGAACATGTAGCAGAGAAACAGCTGTGTCTTTAAGAAAAAAAACGTGGTTTCCGAACAGTGCAGTGAAAGCTGAGAGTATTTAGGGAACTGGGCACCTTGTCCAGTTTTCCATTAAATCTTTACAAGAGAGGGAATACAGAAAAAACAGCAGCATGTTTTGTTTTCTTTAGAGCAAAGTGCTGAGTTGCTTAGAAGTTGAAAAGGGAAGGTACAAGTACTGAACCAGCCCAGCCAAGGTTCAAATATTTTATTTTGTATTCATATAGTATGAAGGTTCTTATAGTTCCCACAACATATGATGTAGCATGCATAGGAAAAACTAAACATACAACATAAATCATTTTTCCCCACACAAACTAAAAAAAAAAAACCAAAAAACCACCTCATCCCTCCCCTTCCAATCCCCCCTAAGGAAATAACATTAGCACTAATTTCTATAATGCCAGCCAAGATATGCACAAGCAAGTAAGAGAAATCGAAAGCATTTGCTAAAATGTCTGTAACAAATACTTATGTACAAAAAATTCACAAAAGACTAGTTCCCCCTTGAAGCAGAGCACATGGCAGTTGACACTGGAACAGATACAACCACTGGCTGGGATTATAAACCACGTACTGATCCAGAGGAAGAAATAAAGTTACATGTAGTGGAGATTTTTTTTTGTTTTGAACATGAACATTTACCAAAGTTTGGCAACATTATCTTTTAAAGTATGCAAATTATGTAAACAAGAGGAACATTTCAACTTGATCTACATGCAAAACTTCATGTCATGCAAGGACACCAAGCACCTGGATTTCTCTCTCGCAGACAGAGCCCATGATGTGCAGCACTCAGTTGAAGGAACAGCTATGGCAAACAGGTGCTCAACTGAAGTAGGTTCAGATAACCTGTGCTTCCCACTGCTGATTATAAAACAATTTATATTCTTTTTTAAATAGAAAAACGACTATACAGGAAAGATGTACTGTCCTAAAAAAACCCTAGCAAATGTTTTTCTTCCAGCCAATAGTACCATTGCAGAAAAGGGAAGGGATGATATAAAGTTGTAAAACATGGCTCGCTACTTTTATATCACACAAATATATCAAGTTACCATCCGTTACAAATCATGATATGGACAAATCTAGAAAAGAAAAAAATAATCCTCCAGGCAAAGGACTGGAGAACCGCAAGAGGTATAAATTTAGATAGTGTGAAGGTTTCCTCCTTTATGGCATAGGTTAGATTGTACCCCCTGAATGAATCCTATATACATATATATATATAAAATATTACCAGTTATTTACGCTACCTGGAGTATTCTTTAAATGCAGAGGGGAAACTACCATGGTTGAAACAACAGAACTTAAATGGCAAGAACATTTTATCATTCTAAGTACTGTATAAAATAAGTGGATGGGAATCCTGCACAGTTACATTGATCCTAATTTCGTTAAGCTAAGCACAAGAGAAAATTGTGACTGTGTCTAACTTCTTGAGCAGCTCTATCTAAAATGAATCTAGAACAGCAGGTTTGCCCTAACTTCAGGACAGCTGTGACTGCTCCCCGTTCCTAGGTGATGAAATCTAGCGGCCATCAAAGCATTCTGCAGATACTATATGCACACGAGGGCTAGTTCTTGGCAGTAGCATTAAACTATATTCTCATATTAAGTAGAACTGTACTACTTTATTCAGCAAAGAGACACAGTCCCTGGTAATATATTAACAGGTATAAATAAACTTAGTCTCCTGTGTTACAAAAAAAAAAAAAGTCATTAAGGTGAATTAATCAGAAGCGATGCTTTGTCAGCCAGTCAATATATAGAAACATCTGAACAGTCACAGGAAAAAGGAAGAGAGTTGACCTAACACCCAGTTAAAATTGTACATTCTTCTACTATATATATAAAACTGTGTGAAATAAAAGTAAGGATGTATAATCCATATATTGAACTGTTAATATTCTGCTTGGCACTTTGTACTCTAGTTTTGTTTCTGAATCAAGTATATTAAATTAAAGCCCACCTAGCTACTACATATAGAAAGCTACATATATATCTATATATAAATACACACACACACACATATATATATAGATAGATATTTCCTTGTTATAAAAGATGAAGAAAAATAAATTAAAAGCCAACCCCTTCCCTTTCTCCACCACACTGATATGCTCTTTCCATCTTTGCTGTCCTTCAGACTTTAAAGTGCTACACTGAGTTATTGAGAGAATCAAAGTTCAATAACACTTAGTTGGCTTCATGAGGCTCATGTTGGAAAATGTGGCTTCACAGAGAAAAATACTTCCATTTAAATACACAGAGAGCATTGCTGGACGTCTTGAGCAGATCTTCAGAGATGGAGAAGAAAGCAAAAGTGTTGGGTGGTGCCCTATGGAGTCACACATCTACAACCATCTTTTTGTGGATATCTAGGCCTCCTACAACCTGCAAAAATAAATACACACTGATAAGTAGAGAATGGAAAGTCAGCATGATCCAAAGCACACCTTGCTTCAGCACACGCATAGAGGTCAGTCAAAATTAACCTTCTTCCCTGGCCTCTCCAAATTCATTTAGATTTCACAAGCACAGTGAGGTGTGTGACCAAGTTCTGTATTTACCGAGATAACCACGCTAGTATAATTGACACACTCAAGTGTCTTAGCAACCAGTGTAAATACCACCATCTTGGCCTTTCTCCTCAACTTGCATCCTGTTTCAGCATGCTAAACGAAATGCAACTTGAGTTCTGAAACATCCCGTTGCATCATCACACAGGGGTGCAGAGGGCCTCAGTAAAGGCAGCAGGACTTGAAAAGAATTACTGGTGTTCTGAAGTGTAGGATTCCCACACAGAGAAAGGAGAAGGGAAGGTGTGATACCAGAAGAACTTCATAAAGCAAAGATAAAATTCAAAAGCCAAATGTCACAGACAAAAACGTGTATCTGTAGATAGAGGACACAAGGTTCAAAGACAAAATGTGAGAACAAAAGGCTAAAATACTGTAGCAATGAAAGGGGTCTTATCATGTCAATAAAAACGGAAGAAGTTAAGAAAAAGGCAGAGGAAAAAAAAAAAAATCAAATAATAGAAGCCCAAAGGAAAACCAACACCACATTCCATGGATGGCTGAAAGATAACAGCCCTGTGTGAGAAATAAATGGGCATTTCACTGATCCAGGTGTCTGCAGAGTGCAACTTGTTCCGAGCTTCCTGCAGATTGCACTCGTTCACACGGTGCCACAAACACAACTGAACTCTACAAAGGTTACACAGATATGGAACTTTCTTGCTTTAATGGTTTGGGGGAGGGCATCTCCTACTCCCACCATGTTTTTGAACTTACACAGGTGAAAAATCAGCTTTTTCAAGTGTGAAGCCCTAAATTCAAGCATTCTGCTCAGTAAAACCCCAAAGTTTTAGAAATGCATCTTTCAACTTTTTGTCGTTTCTCAAGAGCAGCACTTAAGGTGTCACTCTCTCTTGTAAGTAACAAATATTTGTACCCTGGCTGCTGTAAAATCCTGATTATCTTCCCAAGGCTCTCTCCATGCCCTGTAAAGATAAACCTTTCTAAAGCAAGATCTGGAGCAGACACCAAGTTTAGAGCCAGGGAGATTAACCTGAAGTTCACCTCTGTTGAACACACCCCTCCGCACCACACACCACCCCTGACAGAGACACTTTTTTGAAAGCAAGATCTGCTACAGTGCACACTCTGGATTTACAGCTTTCAGATGGTTTGAAGCTTTTTTCTTCCCTCAGCAAACTATAGTGTCTGCCCACCGCACTTGTGGGCTTTTTGTCTTCCGCTCAGTATATTCCATTAAGAAGCTCAAGACATTTGAAACAACTGAAAGTGCTGTTTCTTTTTTAATCAAACTGTTGAAAACAAGGAAATCCAGCCTCCTCCGCCTTCATAACTTATCTCTAAAGTTCTCAATTCTACCTGCACAGAGACTGGAATCCAAGGTATGTCTTCAGTCAAGCCTGTGTTTCTGTCTGTGCATAAAAAAAAAAAATCACGAGCACTGGGCTTTTGTGAACTTACCCTTCACACTTGTGAGTTTTTAATTACTCCTTTTTAAACAATTAACAGTTAATTATTCACGTTTTCATTGAAGGCTACTTACAGCACAGAATTCTTCAAAGGATATTCTTCCATCACCATCCTTATCTGCATTAATTATGGTTTTATCTACAATTTGCTGTAACTGAGTGTCTTTGAGATTGTTCCCAACCATCATCTTCAGCACCTGGAAGAGCTCTCCATTTGAGATATATCCATCTTTGTCCATATCATAAATGCGAAAAGCAACTGCAGAAGTGCAGAAGTAAGAGTTACGTACGTAAAGCTTTTGGCAACCAATGCGGTCAGAAAAGAACAATATATGTTTGAGTGCTTGGCATTAACAGGAAGGGATGACAAAGTCCTGTGCAAACCAAAAGGTATTTCTAAGCCTTTCTGTTTTCTTATGAAAAATGCAAAACATCAGAAACAATACAATGAATGGTGCTAACACTGAACTTAAAAGAGATTAAGACTCACTTTAGAAATGTCAATTGAAATTGTTTTAGCACCAGCATTTGAACTGAGTGCACTGAAGTGGGAAGTCTTCACCACAAAGTACCCAGGCAGCAGCTCACTTGCAAACAGAATAAAAAGTTACAACCTTCCAAGGAACAACTGAATTACAATCTCATATGGTCACTTTGCTGCAGACCATGAGGCATTAAAGACCAAATTGATTTTTAACTATTTCAGTCTTAGTTATTGACCACATCTATTCCCACCCTTCTCACCCTCCCATAATGCACAGCACATCACTACATGGTTCTGTGAGCTAAGAGTTCTTAAATCAGTGCAT
>JAOXOE010000256.1:4630729-4658358 GCA_028565055.1 Phoeniculus purpureus | reverse complement strand
CTTGCACTTAACACACGTGCTAAAAGCTGCCCATCTGCCTTCCTGACCTCTTGCTTGGGTTTGATGATTTCTCACTATCAACTAACCAAAGCAAAAACTTTCTCGATCCTCAGGAATTTAAGGTAAAAATCAAAATACTTACACCTTAACTTCTGTTCCTTATCACCTTTGACACTGAACTGGGAGACTCCTTCTATAAATTCTAAGTAATACAAAAAAAAATTTGTGTTAGATGAATCCGACCTGGCCAGACAACAAAAAGAATTTGTTGCCACTTCTTGCAGCAGCAGCATTTTACTGGTGATTGTAACTTCCTGTTCTCATCCAAGAAGAATAGCTCTCAGTAATTATATTACTCACAGCTCACTCTCATGTACCATGCAGCATCATCTTTCATCACTGCCCATTTTTATCAAGAGAATTTTGAGCTATTACAACATTTAGTATTTTCGAAATTGATACCAAGAAAGCATTAAAAACTGAACATTCCAGTTACACTGGTTCGCCCCATAGAAACAAGGGGGTGTGTAAAGGTTTAGCAGCTTTTGTGTGTGAGCATTTTATTTGGAATGTCAGCCTGTCAATACAAATGATATTTAACAGCTTTAATTACAAAAAGCCTCAAGAAAAAAAATTATTCATCTTTTCCAGCCATAGCCTGAACAGATCTTACAGACATGATCATTTCAGTGTTTTAACATAAACCAGTAATGAAGGTTTTTAATCTGTAAAGACAGACCAATAACATTTGAAGAACTAAAACACACACACAGACACACCATTTGCAGCCTATTCTACAGTGTCTTCAGCATAAGAATGTACTTCAGGTACCACCACCAGAATTAGGATACTGCAAGAGACACTTCCTAAACTACTGTAATGCATAGGCTCTTTTCAGCATATTTTTCAAGTGTGCACTGGCCTAATGCACCAGATAAACTAGTTTTACTGGTACTTAGTTTCACCAGGAATTAGAATCTTATTGTGCTTCCGTTCTCAGATGAAGCAACATTTAAATTTCAAGGCTCCAGGAATCCAAATAAACTGCCAACACCTATCCCAACAAAGCACTGTCTTACCTTTGAAATCCACTTCTCCATTTCCATCTGTGTCAAATATATCTATTACTCGCTGTACTAATGGGTTCTGTTGCAATTCAGGTAGAGACATGAACTCTTCCACACTCAAAGAACCAGAGTTGTCCAAATCAAGCTTCTTAAATCTCTTTCCTAGTCGTTTTATCTCATCAGCATCAACTGGAAGGAAAAACAGAACACTCTCTCAGAAAGGCTTCAGTAAGTCCCTTTGCCAGTTAACTATAACACACATTTCACTGCTTCCCTCCCAGAATTTCTTCTACTTTAATTACAATTATTAAACATTCTTACAGACTATTATAAAGATAAGATCAAACTCATCGGGAAAACACAAGCCTTTTCATTTTATTTTAAGCAACTCTTACCTTTTTTCCTCCCCACACCAGCCATAATACAGTTTGCCTTGTGACTCACTGAACACCACATGCTGACACCACATCTTTAAGGATTGAGGATGCTTAGCTAGTTCTTAGACAGCTCTTACAAATACCAGGCATGAAGAAATTTAAGGGGAGACTGAGTTTCTTTGACGACATTAGCACTGTGTTTACATGAGACTAACACAGTTAGAAATACAGTTCTAGGGGTAAAAATGATCAAAACAAGTGCTTCTTCAGCACACAAACAAGAATAAATGGACTCTCTGAATCCATAAACACCATTGAAAAAAATTTTACTCTGTTATTTGAAGAATTTCTTCTAAAACAATCCAAAAATTCCCTAGCAGCAGCTTGATTCACGGTATCAAATTTGGTTCACAAATTGCTCAGTGAGTTTGGGTTTGAAGGAGGAACTGAGATCCTCAAGAAGTCCTGGAAAGCAGCCACACAACAAACCACAACAAACATATCTTTGCAGAATCTGAAAGTTTTGAGCTCCCCACACCAATTTCCCTCCTAATATCAACAGTGTCTCTCCTCAGTGCTTCTTGGCTCCATTCAGTGAAATAAAGTCAACATTGTGATTCCACACAAACACCACAAGTCCAGCAGCACAAGATGATCTGTCAAAACTCATTTTGCCTGAATAGTAAATTCTCACATTCTGCAGTTAGGCAGTTGTGCAACTGCTTCCAACAGAGGCAGAGGGTCAATAATGCCCAAAACAATCTTCCCTTTGCTGTGCCAGCAAGCAACAGATCCAATTCTGCCTCTGGAGCTATAAAAACAAGGTTAAACAGCCCTTGTAGAGGCATAAACTAGTTTCTATAGTTTCCAGTTTGACATTTTAATACATTTAGCTCTAGACTTCTGCACAGCCACACTGCTTCTGCCACCAGTTTGCACAGAAGCCTGAACATCTAAGAAGGTGCTTCCCAAAGTCTTGTAGCTGTAAATAGAGTCAGTATTTGCAACAGTTGACACTATCTACCCCATGTAACTTACATGGAAAGTTAACATCATAAGAGAAGAGAAATCCTCACAGCTTAAGCATTTGAAGAAGCTGAAAAAAATTAAGTGTGGCTTGTGACAGACAGTACGTATGTAAACACTGTTTCCAATGTAAAATGGATTATAAGTAGATTTATACCTGTATTACAGTAATGTATATAAGGACTTTGCCAGCCTTATCAGTCTCTCTCTGCTTTTATTGGTCATGTTTAAAATAAACCTTGGTCCAACCACAGCTCTCCTGTTCCCTTACTAGGACTCAGAAATTGCACCATATTTAAGTCCCCAAAACAAGCTGAAATACTTCATAATTCTGAAATGTAACAAAACACACAGTGGAGAAAAATGAAAGCAACACTAACACAACTGGATCTCTTCTCCCTTTATTTAAACAGCAAGTTTTGAAACATTTCTCACTCATGATTAAGAAATCTTTAAGTATCAGAACACAGCAACAACACTTGTACAAACTGGGGTGTAAACTAAGAGATGCCCCAGCCAGGACTGAAGGACAGCAGCAGCATTTTCTCAGAACCCTGAAGCAGCGCTAAGTGAAGTCTCATTCCATGCCCCCAGTCCAGTTCCTGATTTGGGAGCTGAAGTTCATTATCAGCTCCTCAAATACATAAAGACTGAAAGCAAGACCCAGAGTTCTGTCAGTGCTGAGAAGTGGCACTAACAGAGCCACATCTGAAACTGAGTCAAGCGCTGCTTTAAATTATTACAGCTGGCAAAAAAGACAGGTAAGACCACTCTGCCATCACAGAGTTCTGCTCCAGCAGAGAGATAGGATTTTCCATATAAGATGTATGAAGAAAAACTTCTGCCAGACAGTTATTTTATCTCTGGCAACTCTCCAGTAGGACCTGCCAATATGATTTTTAAAAAGAACCTTTTATTGGAACTGTCAGAAACTGATCCACAGCACACAACATTAACATGTGATGCTACACTGAAAAGAGAAGCTCTGCCATATTCTGCTGGGCAGGAGACCTACTGCTCATGGAACCTGCCTTGCACTAACAACTAGCCATTTACTAACCAGCAGTACTTAAGAGAAGGGACAATTTCTTTTTTCTTTTAAAGGAAAAGGTCAAGGAGATCAAGATTATGAGTGATAAAAAGAACCAGAAGAAGGGGAAGAGGCTGGAGAAGCAAGTAAGACTGTTTCTCAAGAATGGCTTTTGTGTTTTGCTGAAGAGTAGCAAAGCAACAATCACTTGAATGATTAAAGTCAAGAGTCTTCATTTCTTTCTTCCACACATACACACATCCAATTTCAGAGCCCTACGGTTAATATCAGTTCACCTGCAACACAGAGTCCAAGCACAGATGCCATGCAGCAGTTTCTACTAGAAATGTTTATTACAGATTTCTCATTCCTATTGAAACATTCAGCAAAAGCTTGTGTGCTTTGCTCACCAGCAAAACTCTCTCTGCTTTTCAGTGGAATCGCATCCCATCAGCTCAGCACTGATGTCTGAGCTCACAGACTTACTAAAAAGCTAGGAAGAATACCTGGGAAATGTTTTCTTGAAAAGACTTTGCTGTAGTCCCATAGGAACACCACATTATCCACTGTTTTAAAGCACACACAGTAACTTACTTCATAATCCAGACTGAATTTCATTCCCTTTGTGACTAAAGGTGTGTATGTGTAAGGTTTCTTTAAGCAGATTGAGTTTTAAGGATTTGGGGTTTAAGAATGATCATTTCCAAAAAAAGAGTCCTCATTCAAATGTTTCCAGGTTAGAAAAAAAATTCCCCGTAAGAATGGAGATCTGAGATCTCAAAATAAAACAGACCTTCAGAGCAAAAGCTCTCACTTCTATCTACAGTCTTATCTGATTCACAAATATAATGTTTCAGAGTAGCAACTAAGCCAGCCATTTCAGTCTGGGAGATCAGATTGCAAAATGATGACGTCCTTGAGAACACACTCAACCACTTGCCTTGTATGTGCTTACACACAGCTGGCCTAATCCTTCCCCTGACTTCAGATGTGTCAGTTATCATTCCCTAAGTTAGGAAAGGGATACTAGGCTCTCCATCCTAAAACCAAAACATCTTATAAAACGTTGTCTATACTATACAAGAATATACTACAAACTTTTTTCTACTATAAAGTATTATAAAATAGCTATAAAGTTAGAAAATAGCTTTTCTTCACAGCTTTTTGCTACAAAATTTTCATATTTGTAATTTGATGTAGCTTAGCCAACATCACATTTTCACCATGTGAAAACAGCACCGAATTTTCGGCACCTTCTCAGATGTGCCATGGCTGAGAAAAAACCCATAGAACTCTGGGGGAATCCAACACCACCCATTCACCCACTGAAAAGAATTAGTCTTTTAAAATCAAAGGTAAAAAGAATACTCTTAACTGTTAAGCAGAATCTTTAAGCAGTGCACAATCACTGTGGTGAGTGGCTATGATCCAAAGAGACCTCTGGGACAACTGCATCTATCCAAGTGTATGTAGTTGTGTTGCTCAAGAAGCAGCTGATTTTCTCTCTACTGCTGGAAAGGCCCTCAAAGAAGATAAAGCTTTGATAGTGTGAAACCTCAGATTTATACAACAATATCCTCAACAAACAGTTTAACCACAGAATGTAACGCAGAAACCTCCTTGTGTGCAGTGAAAGGGAACAAACAAACTCAGAAATCAACCTTTAGGTTGGCAATTGCTGCCAATAGATACAGCTTGTCCTGGAGTCAAAACTTAAGGACAGCAACACACTGCTGACTGGCACAGACATCTGGTTTAAAATAAATCATCAGAACCTTGTCCCTAAGGATGAACTGACCAGTGGAGCAGTAACCTAAAAAATTATCATTCCTTTGGAGATGTGTGTTAGGAAAAGAACACTTCACATAACTAGTTAAAGCCTCGCTTCTCTGAAAAACATACTCAGAAAAAGATTCCTCCATGATTTTTTATTCTACAAGAGCAGGAATTCAGTGATGACTAGCACAGTGAACACAACCTAGAAGACAGTCTCTATCTTGAAGTACTCATTATCCTGTTTAAGAACAGGACCTAATTCACCAAAGATGAGGAATTTTATCAAGGAGTCCATAAATACACAAGTCCATCACCGTTTAATGCTGAAGAGACATTCAAGAACAGCAGCAGTTAAAAATAAGTAGCACTTGGCCTAAAACCACAGGGACACTTCACAGTACATCCCTTTCTTTGGTCAGCTTTAAGGCAAGAAATACTTCATTATTTTTATAGTGTGGACAAACACCATAAGACAAAGCAGTGAATTTCACACTCACGTGGCCAAAAGTGAGTAATATCAAGAGGCCACTCACCTAAATGCCTGGCTGTAAGCACAGACAGGGAAAAAAACGATCTCTTAACGACAACCTCTTTTTCTTCTGGAGGTGTAAAGGCAGCTTAGGCAACATAGTTCACTCCTAAAGCCATGAGTGATTCTTCACCTCTCTGAAGATCTGACATAGGGACTGACGGAAAAGCCTAACAAGCATTCAGAACTGATCAAAACTGAGTTTCATGTTCCATTAGGAAAAGTGAAGAAATCTTTGTTGAGTTATTTTCAAAAATGGATTGAGTCTAACACCAAAAACTCTTTTCTTTCCAAAGGTAATCCTACCTTTCAATTTTACTCTCTTGGTTTGTATATAAATAACAACTTCTCAAACTGTAAATTCATTCATTTAAGTGGTACACATCGATCTCCAGAAAAGATTAACCTAACAATATCAGGTACCAATTGAAAAACTTACAGTGCGAGCACATTTCCAAAGGGTAGCTTGCCTCATTTCCCTGAAACACAAACAAAGAAAAGTTGCAATTATTCCCAAGTTAACTTAGAGGATCAATTTTAAGTTTCAGTAAAGATCTGCGGCACTACAGATTACATTGAAATCCAACCACCAGGGACAGTGTTTTACTTGAATAGGTCTGTGTTACCAAAATATAAAAGAAATAGAAAACCAGAGGTCTCTTCTGATGAGAATTCCCATGAAAATATCTGCAGGCCACATATTGATAAGAACTTCAGTTCCATAATCTAAACTGTGAGAAACAAACTCACTATTATATGTCGTGTATATGCTACTTTTCAAGTTAAAATACCATTGAATTTCCAGACTACGTACTCTGCTTTATCATTTTATGCACAGAAACAGACATGTGCTCATGGAATACCATGACAAACCTTATTCAATTAGCACAAGAAAATCACAGCATATTTTCTCCCCAGAGCCACCTGCCCACTCCCCAGCCCAGAAAGACTCACACAGGAAGAGTGATGCAAAAACAGTGTTTACACGACCAGAATTTCAGATGAAACAGCTTTACATTTCAATACATCTGTAATGGACTATGTTAATAAGTTCCTGTTTTGTAGCCAAGTGGGAGGCTGAACTAAGGTGTTAAATTTTTGCTGCCCTATAGCACAGTCATAGCAAGAAAAATAAACCTTTGAGGGTACAGCCAGTTTGAACTCGCATGTATACAATCTGCAACTACTGCAATGCAAACGCCAAAAGACACTACAAGGCGGTACCTGTTCCCCAGATGCCTCACTTTGAGACAGACAAAAATCACAACGCACACGCTTAATGCTTTTTCAGAATCAGCAAAGAAGTAATCAAGTAACTGAAAAGATCAATAACCAACCACTTTAAAAACATTATTTGAATGTTTTATACAAGAAAACAAAACATATATGAGTCTAATACAATTTATTCAGCAACAATTCTCTTTGTGGTGTGTAGTTTAAGGGATTCCACAGCTAACCACTTGAACAGAAAGACTCCTCAAAATTATACAAAATTGAATGGAAATACAGAGATTACTTGATAGAAGAAAACAATAAGAACTACATTTAGCATGGAAGCATGTGCCTGCATTGCTTAATAAAGAGAGAAAGGGTCTGAACAACCATCTCATGAATCTAAACATGTCCAAGAGGAGATGTGGTGGTGTTGGGGGGAGCTGTTTGCCTTTTTTTTTTACCTCCAGAACACATTCACTTTGATTATCCACCACAACCTCCCTTGGTCCTTTTAAAGAGATTAATACATTCACTTTTTAAGTAGAACAGTAAAAGATACAGCTGTACCTTCTTCCCCAATGTCTACTTAAAGCAAGATGAAATAGCAGAACAGAAATGTAGACGAGGACTATCGGGTCCCTAAAAACCTCAAAAGCATGACTGAAATGTTCTACAAGAGCAACTTATTCCATTGTGGCAAGGAATCCAGAAGCCACATGGAGAATCTTGGATGGAACCCAAAGTCTTAGAAAAAACAGCAAACACCAAAACAGGCAGTCAAAGCCACCTGTATGTGAATGTAAAATGGATGGGAATTTAAAATGGAGAAAGCAGAATTTTGAAACAAGAAGAAACAGGAACCAGGGGATCCAGTTAGGCTGTTCAAGACACGAGGTCATGAAGAGGCAAGAAAAACACCATACTGGAAGGCTGCAAATTAAAGGAGAAAGTTGAGTTAAAACCAATACACTTATGCACATGCACACACAAATACACTATCGTAACTAACTGTGAACCTGCTTCAGGTGCTGGGGAAAAGTTAATTTCTAGTACAGGTAAAAAGTTAAAAAGTTAATTTCTGAAATCATTCTGCCTAAAGCAGCATAATACGTTTCTGAAAACTGAACAGTAAAAATTAAAGCGAGAATAACTTTTTGCACTTCATGAACTGAATAAATGTGATGTTTATAAAAAGTCTCACTATGCCTCAAATGCATATGCTAAGCCATAATCAAGTTACCTAAATAAAGTACCCTAAAAAAAAAATGTGGTGAGTAAAGGAAAAAAGTAAGCTTGAGCATAAAGCAGCTAAACTCGACACTGCTAAAAAGAAAAGCTAGGAATACTTACCTATCTGGGACTGCAACTCCGATATCTACAAAAAATTTAAAAAAAATCTAGTTAGTGACAATGTAAACACGACATGGTTAGTCAGTATCTGCCAATCAGTATTATTTTAAAAGTAGTTACCTGCTATTGATTTGCTGAGTGTTCATTTTCACAGGAGAATCCAAAAGTCTATGAAGTTTTTTAGAATATTTTAATCTTTTTTATACAAACAAATGCTCAAGCTACTCATGCCAAGATTCCCGTTTGCACAGCTGTGACCTGGACAAACACAGGTTTTTCTCTACACCAACAGCTTAATCTTCAGAGGTGAAGATGAATTATTTGGTCTCAGGGACAGGTGTTATTCGTATTTCAAACCACAAGTGACAAAAAGGTCACTTGTTTGTACCCAGATACAATTCAGTCCAAGTTCTACAATGGAAGCTGTGAGACACAAGGGCTATAGAGGCTGAGTACTTTCTTGCTGCTTTACAATAGGTAGTAAGATAGAAGGCCTAGAGCTATATCCACACTAGTGTGTGTGGGTGAAAGCACAGCTATGACACTTTATAAAGCATCAAAAGAGCCCCTTAGAAGGTGCAAATATCAGGAACTCATTTTCAGTTGTACAGATTTAATACCTATTTAAGACCTACAGAACTTTAACATCAGGACTAGGGAGCATTCTAAGGGAAATTGTGATTGGCTGCACTAACAGAAAATTTGATTGTTACTGCAACAGACCTAATTATTAGAAATTATTCAGCAAAATAACACTGCATTGATGTATATTTTGTGTCATTTTAAGAGAGTGAGACTCAATTATAAAGACAAAAGTCACATTTAATCTCTGATGCAGAAAAGTAAATTTATACAACAAATGTGTAGAGTACAAAGTTCTGATATAACTCTTAGGATTGCCAACTTAAAAATCACAGTAAGATTAGTGTTTCCTGCCAGACAGATATTCTACATGCCTCACACAAGGTGAGAGTATCCTCTCAGACACACCATATTAGAACATTTAGAAACAGGTGACACGCAGTTTATTGAACTGCAGCTTGCACAGCATCAACAGGTTTGCTCAACACCTCGAGTAAATAGGTTTACTTGCCACCTACACCTAGGATAAGCCATACTTTTCCTCAGCTGCATCTGGCTATTGCTGCCATGCTGCTGTAGTGCAACTCTCTTCTCTACAGTTACATGATTAGAGCAAGTGGCTGGAATCTTATGGATAGATTGAATAGCCTTATGCTTTTTACAAGTCTTGAAAACTTCTTGAATGCTGATAGATCCCTACAAGTTAATTCCTGGTTAAATTGCAACAAAATGACAATTTATGCACAGAAGTAATGACAGATCTGAATCTATTAACCAGAGTCTGACTAAATTCTGGATACTGCAAAACTAGCAGTTTTCTACAGAAAAGACTAAACATGTCACTGAAGTATTTCAAAAGTTCACAGAACATATAGTGTCTTACTTTAAGAATTAAAAAAAGTTCTTTGGCATTTTATTCTATACTAGTTTTTCTCCTTCCAGCAGCTATGCCTTTTTGCTGACTACAGATAAGCTATCAATGAACTTTAGCCTTTATTTCTTCTGCAGATGATCCATAAAAACGTGTTCTAGTTCTCTTTCTTTGTCAGTTAGTGCAATTACCAATTGTTCACTCTTCTTAGGTTCAGGTTTGTACATGTTTCTCCCTCTGAGCCAGGAGAGTTCAAGGCAATTAGCTTTGCAAGATTCCTCTTAATGAAGGACATTAAGAGCTGTAGCTGGAAAAAAAAAAGAAATCTGCAATTAGCAAAATTAGCAATAGAATCTAAAGCTTTGCTGTAGCTGTTTATATAAAGCACATAGTGCACATCAGCTATCAAACCACAGAACAGTTCTTTTGCATACACAAGTGGACTACACTGTCTAGATTTTTCTGCATGACATAGCTCTTCTTATAAATAGTCTAGAGACCTAAATCAAAGGGTCAGACTTCACTGAGTTCTCTTGCTTCTGAACTCTAACAAGCCACAATGTCAGTTCATCTCACATTTGGTTTTTAACAGGTAGTGCTTGAGGAACTATAAACTCCTGGACCACTTCAAGAGGTTCAGTCTGAATGTTTTGATTTCTTTTCACAGTTAGACAATCAATGCAACAAGGACCAAAACTGGTCTCCTAAGATCTGTTTTAGTCCACATACAAAAACAGTTCTACGACATTTAGTACGTTTCTGCAGAAACGTACAAAAAAGTAGTAAGCTCGTCCTCCCTGGCTTTAAATCTGCAAACTGCCACAGCTGACTTTTACACCAACACACCAAACCTTCCCACAGAACCAGAACCTTACTGTTTCTGCACTGGTGTTGTTGATGCATGGGCACTTCATGGGGTGTTGTCCACCCATTTTATGCTGTGCTTCCTGCATTCGCTTTTGCACCTTCTACATTACTAGTGATACTTGCGATCACAAGGAAGAAAGTCCAGCATGCAAATGACAGTCATGTCAGCTGCAGAGTAGAACTAGGCATAACCGAGGTAATAAATTCTTCAATTACATGAAAAAGCTTTTTTCCCCTTATGTATTACTAAACTAGAAAAGGAGCGTTAGCAAGAAAGGTGGTAGAAGCCAACACCATTCAAGAGCCTACTCAAAAGACCTTCTTCCACCCAGCCCCAAAACGCCCATCTTTTCTCATTCTTCTCCACACCACCAAAAGTAATAATTAATGAAAATTACCTGTTGCAGAAAATTCTTCCTCTTCCTTCTTTAAGCTCGTTTCTCCATGTATTGCCATTTTCATAAGGATTTAACAAGGAAGAACCACCAGACTGGTGAAGAGAAGTTTGGTTTTGTTTTGTTGGTGATGGGGTTTTTTTTACTGGTTTTCATAATTACTGTTGTTTAACAAGTTACTAGAGCTTTGTAGAGCTTTGTCTGTCACAGGTTGGCACTGTACTCTTCATCAACACACAGTAGGCAGGTTGGCAAAGTAAAAAGGATGGTATTTGTTATCATGGTCTAAAACCCTGCACATTAACAGAATATGCCAATACATCTACAGTAGTTTAAGTATTTGTTAATATGAATTTCAGACAAAGCCCAGAAGGCTGGAAGGTACTTTTACGATTTGAATCTCTGAATCAAGTGCTAGTCATAAAAATCCACAAGAACTCACCTCCTGTAATTTTTACATTGTGTGTGTAACTTAAGCAATAAAACCTTAGGAGGAGTTTAGCAGAGCACAGATGAAAGACATAGGCAGAGTTGCTGTAGACACCATAAGAAATCTCTTAAAACAAGAAAAACGTGAGTCAGGTTTGAGGAATAAAGCAGCAAGAAAAACTGCATTCAGAGCTATGAACATACTTTGCCCTGTTTTGATTAAATCTGATTAGGAAAAAAAAAACCAAAACACCCACACCCTCACACAAGCAAACTACTCAATACACCAAAGTTGTGCCTCAGCCCAAGAGGAACCTGTGAATCAAGAAAAGCATGCTCCTGATTATCTTCCAGTATATTTAACAGGATTATCTAATTTGTACAGTACAAAAGGAAACTTGTAAAGGAGATGTCCTAGATAAGATCACTTGGCATTTATGTCTGATTTTTAAGTAAGGCACCTTCCATAGGTTTTTCCTATTGCAGCCACTACAATAAATCTACTTAAAATTGGGATATTACAATTCAGCTACCTGAAAACAAGACTAGGCTTAATTTTAAGAACTTACAGTAGTGCAGACTAACTGGCAAAGTTTAAAAATTAAAATAATTCTGAGACTTTGATACTGCTTTATGCAAAGCAATTACTAAGTACTTGTTAGAAATAGTATTCCAGGAGGAGAGTGCAACTCCTCTGAATATCAGCTCCACCCCCTCAGACTTAGCAGTTCCCTAGCAGAAGACTTCTACTCAACACTAACAGAATACATCTACCTCCGAGGTTCTTATGATCATACTGATGTGAAGTCAGATACTGTAATACAAAAGCATTACTCAAGGCCAAGAAGTTAGAAGACATTAAATTAGAAGGCAGGTAGAAGTTCAAGCTACTTCAGAGCAGTGACTGTTTCACTGCTCCCCCCAACTCTCAACCCTAGTTTCTAAGATCATGACCCCCAGAAGGAATTAAAGAAATACATGAAAATGCCTGATATCCACCTCACTTTGAGCAGGTTCTAGCTCTGTGCTTCCCAACCTTACGCTAATTTTTCCAGGCCATCAGGGAATCCATTCACTCTTCTGAGGGGCTAAAACAGTGTGGCAGCAGTTTAAGATGCAAGACCTCCAAGCTTAATCCAGCTAAGATAACCATTCATTGAACTGTCACAATGACACAGTTTTCACAGCCTCAGTTCTGCTTACATCCCACTTGTTTTTGTAACCAAAGCTGTGGAAAAGTCCCCACCACATAGCTCATGGCCGTAATCTTGTCTGTTCTAAAGTCCAATATAGTAACTGAACGTTGGAAACCATCTCGGCTCGCTCCTGCCTCTTGGCTTGTCAAATCTGCTTTACTGTGAACCTTCACTTGTCCCAAATGTGCCTCAGAAAAAAATATAACAGGTTAAAAATGTGTGAGGAATCTTTGTAGGTTATTCAGAAGAGCAAAGAATTACCACAAAAATAAAAGGCAAGGAATAAAAACATCAAAGCAGCAATAATGGTACTAGGTATGTAACACTGACAGCAA
This sequence comes from Phoeniculus purpureus, assembly GCA_028565055.1. NCBI lineage: Eukaryota > Metazoa > Chordata > Aves > Bucerotiformes > Phoeniculidae > Phoeniculus > Phoeniculus purpureus. The sequence goes on along the minus strand of JAOXOE010000256.1, from coordinate 4,645,313 downwards.
GGATGACAATAAAGGGCTCAAGCAGACTGACATTCAGTTGTGCCCTCCTGCTCTTCAGAGGTAAATTATGACATCTATGACCTTCGATTGTGGTTTTTAGTTAGTACTTCTGATGAGCTCTTAAGAGTTCCCAAAATGTACAGTGGTAAGAAACGGACTCAACATCTACCAAAGTTTAGGACGCACCGTAAATTTTAAAAATAAAAAAACCCACACTTGAACGTGTTTTTAAGTTATTCCAACTGTTTTCAAGACACACATGCTTGCCCAACTGTAAATGTTAGCCATCAGGAAAGCCCACAAAGCATGAGGAGAAATAAAAGTTGCATGAAGGTTATTTATTCTAGTACAAGTTTGTTTTATTTAGGAATTTCATCAATAGTCTTTTAACTTCTCTGACTCAGCTACAATACAATACCTGAGGCTTTAATGTTGACAGTAAACCAAATGCATCCAGTAAACAGAAACTGAAAACTGCTGTTTTCTAATTGCATCTTAATGCAAGAGACATACATTTCAATTCTAAATTTGCCAGATCGCTAATGTGTTCTCCTGGAGTGTCACTTACACTCAGCTGTCAAATGCTCTAGAAGGTCTAATAATCTTTTCTCTTGAAAAACAATAAAAGAGCTAGAGAAAATGGAGTAGCTTCACCTGGGATTTAAAAAAATAACCTTAGTTATATTAACACTTTGTTGTCTAGTCAGTTTATCGTTTTCTTTGACAAGATGGAGGCATTTTCCACTTTCTGGAAGCAAAAATTATTAAGGTTACAACTACCCAGAATGCTACAGGCACAAATCCTCAGCATCTGTTACCATTCCACTCAGCTGTTTAAGACCAAGGGCATAAGCCTGCCAACATATTCTTCCATTCCACCTCCACCTTTGGTTACAGTTGCCACTCTGGGACTATGGCATAGACTGTGCTCTCCTTGTACCTGCCCACAAGTGTAAAGTCATCCCTTAAAGCAACGTTTTGTCCAATGCATTTCTTTACACTTCTTGGAAGATTTACTAGAATTCTGATAAATCACTTAACTTGTATCTATGCCCTGTTTTTATTGATGATCTTAAAGGTGAAACAGCATCAAAGAAGGCTATGAACACGTTTTAAGTCAAAACAGGGCACTAGTGGGGGAAAAAAAACCCCAAACCACACCAGAAGAAAAAAATGCATCCACATAGTTTGTTTTAACTTACCTTTGGAAGGAAAAGAAGTATTAGAAGTGTTATCCCCAGAGCAGCGTAAATTTGTTACTCCTGCCTCTGAAGAAAACATTCTGACCTTCAGTACTGAGCAAACTCAAAGATTAATACCTAATTCTTCAACATGGCCTTTAAATTGCAGACATCAGAGATAATGAAACAAGGCAAAGGGGATTGCCGGATTTGGGATTACAGTAGAGATCAAGTCGGGTTAAAGCTGTTAACAGCATTCTGGCATTGTTGTCCTTTTGCAAGTATGTGAAGTTTTATTATTCCCTTTGCCACATTTAAAAACAGAAAGTGTCTTATTACAAAACTCGTATTTGGGATACATTTATTCAGTTTGTTTATAACAAAAGACATGGTGATTCTTTAAAAGATTCTTCCCACTCGGATGTGCAGCAGGTTCTACCATGTCCCCCTTCAGGATGCAGCAGACAAGAAAGACTACCCAAGTCTTTGGAAAAGCCTGCACACTACTCCTTAGTCATCACCTAATCCAGACATGGCTTTGCTCAAGCTCTGTCAGTCATTTTAAGGGAAGCCACTTGCGCTCTGGCTGGCAGTTGGCCAGTCACTTCTGCTATGCTTTACTGAAATCCTCCACTGTCCACAGGTCTCCTCCAAAATGAGATACTAATGGCTTAAGGCCATCAGAGTCAAGGAGCTATTTCCAGGGTATCACAGGGAAGCCCTAAACCAATGAAGCAGGAAGGGAACCTGAAATTAGAGATAGCTACTGTTGCCAAAGCCTCAATCAGACAGGAAAACTCAAGGAATCAAGAGTGTAACTGTAAGAGGATCCAGCTTTTAGCTTTAACACACCCTTTGGTTGTATTACTAGTAAAAGAAACGGAAATAAAAAGTGCATCTATTCAAATACAACAAAAACTCTAATTTTAAGTATTCATGCTTTGAATTGGAAGTGTTCAGGACTGAAAAGCAATTAGTATCTAGTTATAGCAGAGACTACATGATTTATACTCACATACAGAAATGCCATACCTTTCCCATACAGTTCCAACTGCAGAACTTTCAGCAAAAACCTAAACATGCATGATCTCAAAATCACAAGAAGGTACTTGGATTAATCACACATCTCACAGACACACAACACTACTTACTAATCAGCAGATAAACTGTCTCTGTGAAAAAAACTATAATCCAAGACAGAATTGAGATTCACAGACCAAGTACAAATAAAGAACATTCTGTGAAACTGCTTAAGGAGAAACCATGGCCTAATGTGACAGTTTTACTGCAAAGTCCATTTCCTGAACTTAGAGGGGAAAAAAAGGAGCATTCACTGATGATACCACTCACTAGATATGTGTCTACTGCCATAAATCATCTTACACAAGTCTGATGTAGATACAATAAAAAAACCAAATAACAACTGCATGATTTAAGCTTACCTTAGCAGTTAAGAACAAGGTGAGGCAGATAAAAGATCGTGCTGCATTCAGAAAAACAGATCTTGTTATTTGAAGAAGGAAACCAAACTTCCTTTACAGGAGAAACCATAAATTCTCCTACAAAATAGTAGGAGCTCTCACTGCAAAAACTTGCGTAAGCACCATAATCTGTAGCTAAAACTTGAGGAAAAAACAGTTGCAGAAACAGAAATGTTAACTTTATCACCTACGGTATGATTCCCTGTGTGCACAACAGCACTTTTGGCTCTTTGGAGGACATAAACCAGTCTACTTACACAATCTCTACAGAGATGACATTTCTAAAGCTTGCATCACTCTTGAAATTGGAGCATTCTGAGAATTTTGAAGTGCATCTATGAACTCTCCAAAGCCAACAAGTTTCCCAAATAAGATCCTGCAGCAATTCAATAGGTAGTAGGAAAACAATAAAAGTCCTGCCACCACTAAATTAAAGGAAGTTCAGATGCAGGTAAGAACTTACATTAGGAAGCTTTTGGCTTAAGACAGGTTGGTCCCTCATTGCTTCTGGAGGTGTCAAAAACATTTGCAAAGTATTAGTTTATTTGTTTCACTTACATTAACTAGCATATTTGTTTCTCCTACAAAACCTCTTAGTAGCTTTACTACACAAGCCTCTCCATTGAAGCTTATCTGACCCCATTGGTTAAGGAGACCACAAGAGCCTTCTGTCTGTACTTTAAAGACAATTGCAATTAAGTTTCCCAATTAACCCACCTCATGACTGTGTTGTTGCATTAAGATCACACCAGTGAAAGCGAAAACAAGACTATGTTCCTAACCACACATTCTGTAATCCAACTACAAAACAAGGTAAAAATACAGAGAAGACTGCAAGGCAACAGACCTACCAGTGAAAAAATACTGTTAACAAACAAAAACCCAAAAATCTTTATGCAGAATAGAAGTGAACTTGAAGATTTTTACGAAGCATTTCAAAGAAAGCTACTTGTATATAAGTACATAGTGCAAAAGCTTATAATAACAGTATGAAAGAGAACATAAAAAGTGACCAAAGATGTAACAAGCAACAGTAAGGTGTCCTGGGATTGCCAAAGTAACAAAGAACAAAGGAAATAAAACTTGCTCAAGATGTAAGCTCAAATACATAGGCATCACCAAGAACCTGGAGGGACTACAAACATCATCATGCATCTTTCACCAGTCATAAAATCAGATTATACTTAAACTACTATGTAGCATCTGTCAAATTACGACAAGATACTACCCAGAAGAGTCAAAACAGCTCTCTTTTACAGATACAATATTTAGTAGAAAATTTAAGCTCTTTCAGCTCCCTTTCCCTGCAACAATTTGGAGGTAAAACAGTTTGTCAGAAACACTGTCTCAGAAAACAGACAGTGATCAAATCTTCCAGTCCAACACAAAACAACACAACAGTGATTCAGCAAATGTGGAAATTAATCACTGGCTGACCTACATGGAAATAGGGACAGGACAGTTACTCTACAAGAAGATAGTCACTTGACCTAAAGGCTTATTTCAAATATAATTTGCTACATATATAGAGAGAGACGCAATCTCATGAGGCTGCTTTCAATTATGCCACTTTAATTCGCAGCACTTCAGGTACAATAAAACCAAAGAGAACTGCAGAGCTTCAGCGAACAGGTCTCCTGAACAATCCTAGTAAAAACTCTGCCAAGTTAATTGGCAGCTCAACACCTCCTTCTAAAGTTAACAGAAACAGTAAAAAAAAATAGCTCTGTTCTATATAATACTTCCAGTCAAGCAATTTATGAGATTTATGAGGGGTGTGAAAGGTAGGCTTGCTTTGCTCTGCACAGTTTTCAAAACATACATAATTTTGACACAAGCTTCTGTATGTGTTGTGCTCATTACCATACTTGCAAATTTAACCTTACTTTGGAGTAATTTTCAAAAAGCTGAAGGCAAGTGTCAACAACTGCAGAACAAAAAACTCTACCTCTTAAAAACATGATCTGTGACATTCCACATACAAAAAAACGTTAAGGGGTGGCCCAGTCTTCTGAAGTTTCAGAAGTTCTGAATTTTATTTCAGCAAGGTCAGATATAAAACTGAAAGCCCTAACTCTTCAAGGCAGGAAGAAAACTGAGAATCAATAGAAGAGAATCATGCAACAGCTTAGATTGGAAGGGACCCCAGAGGTCATAAGAGTTCCAGCCCCCTACCATTGGCAGGGACACCTCTCACCAGACCAGGCTGCCCAGAGCCCCATCTAACCTGGCCTTGAACACTTCCAGGGATGGAGCATACAGCCTCCCTGGACAGCCTGTTCCAGAGCCTCAACACCCTCACACAAAGGAATTTCTTCCTAAGGTTCAATCTAAATCTCCTGTTTCATCCAGAAAACATCCCCTCTGTCCTATCTCTGGAGTTCCTCATAAGAAGTCCCTCTCCAGCTTTCCTGTAGCCCCCTTCAGGTACTGGAAGGCTGCTATAAGGTCACCCTGGAGCCTTCTCTTCTCCAGGCTGAACATTAGATCAGCTTTACACTAACGCACTTCAACAATAAATGATATTGAGCAATAAAAATTATTAATATATGTCTTTGCAGAGGGCTTTCCAAAACCAGAAAAGGACCTACAGTAGTTATAGAACCCCCAAGCAATAAAACAAACCTCCTTCCTGCTGGCCTGCTTATGACTGACCAGATACATCTCACAGTTGTAGGAGAACCTAACTGGAAATGAAACAGAGCATGACGTCCTCTGACAGCAACCCACAAACCTACTCATTATTGTCTTTGCTCCCAAAATCTCTTGTAAAGGTCCACTCATCACAAACTCTTCATCAACTTGTGCAAATCAAAAGTGGGAGATCTGTATTGTTTAGAAAATAAGTTCAGAAGTGTTCATTTTTTCAGGATGGGTAAATGTAGTAGACTCACTGTACTGCCGCAAGTGGCATTTGTACAGGGGGAAAAAAAACAGCAAAAGAAAATTTCTAGAAATTTAGATGACAGATTTTACTGCATCATGTAACAGTGTTATCCTACTTACGATAAAAGCCCATACTAACTACAGCTGAATAGAATTCCCTAGTCATAATTAGGAAATGCTCAAGAACAATGATACCAGCGCATCTTTCTCTACCAACTGATTACCCCAAATTTTTAGATTTTGACACCATATTCAGTAATGGTTAAGGCTTTGGGAAGTTGCATAATATTATTTAACGGATCTGAGAAAGCCTGGAGGAAAAAAAAAACTGATGCAGCTCAACTGCATATAACTATCTATCAACAGCTTAAAAGAGCAACCTCAAGCAGGGAAGTCTAAGTGTCAGTTCAGAAAATACCACCAATTCACATAGGCTGTATGATGAGGACTTAAAGCAGATTCAAGCAAATCACACAGGTCAGTGTACCCATACTTGACTGAATGGTCTAAAAGCACAGGAGCAAGTTGCATGAACAGACGCTGCCACCAGTATTTCTCACCATTTAAGAAAGTTACAAACTGTTTAAATGCCATTGAGTGTGAAAACAGGAAACCCAAGTTTGGAAAAAAAAAAAAAACAGAGACAAGGATCTTATGGCTGCCCAACAACAAAAGCCAATATGGGAACACTACAGTAAAAAAGATAACAAAGGAAAGCAGACAATTCATAAAATGCCATTTAACATCAATTACAAAAGAGGTTGAAGAACACTGCAAAAATCATGTATCTCAAAACAGAAGCAATGGCTGAAAAATGTGATTTGATTTCACAAACTGTTAAGAACAGAAAATGAGCCACAGATTCAGAAATGGCAATATGTGCAAATAAAAAGGAAGGAGACAGCACTGATGGGGAATTGTAGCATTGATACAGAGTCTGAAGAATAAAGACTATATTGCAGTATTTCAACCATCTCTAATAGTTAACACTAATTTTAATACTTTGTTATATTTATTTTCCAAAAGGAGAATCACTTCACCAGAACTTAAAGCCATCAGCTATTAAATTGAGATATTTTAATAAGCTCTGGTTTAGTTTATGCCACTCAAGGGCTTGTGAAGAATTCAGTAAAGAATAAAGATGAGTCATATGGTTTGAAAACAGGCCTTACCAACACTGCGACCCCATCCAGACGGATTAAAACCATTGCAATTAAAATATTAAGAATTTTACAAAACACTACCAAGCATTACCAGCTTCAATTCTAAGTGACTACTTAGAACTTCCAGCTCTCTAGAATTTCCAGCAAATTACCTCCAGAAAAAGGTGCACATTTTCAAAGTCTTCTAACCCTCATTATCACAGACTTCCCAATTAAAGGAAAGACAATGAAATAGTAAAAAACAGAAATACCATACACTGCTTTCAGTTAAGTTTTTTTCCTATATAGTGTTCCAAAATCTTGCTTTCTCATGGACAAAATGCTGACTTTCATCCAATAGTAATGGACTCTTGATGTCCATTCAGGAGTTGGTTATATGAAGTAATATTTGTAGACTGTTCTTCCAAAAATTTACCTTAAAGGCAACACATATATACATTTGTACACCAGTCTGTTACGTGAACTGCAAACCCAAGAACACCTCTTCTTTTAAAATAAGTGTTTTAATGGCTCCTTGTGAGATGCAGGGTAACATGGATTGACTTCACAAAACATTTATGACACTACACAGATGCTACACAATACCTCTGAGAAAGTATCCTAGATAATATCATTGCTGAAAACCACCTACTCTCTCCCTCAAACCAACTCTTTCTGATTTTTCTGGAATCTGTAGCTGCTCTGCCCCCTACCATAAAACATAACAGCACTACTGTGTCATTACATACTGCGCCTACATCTTAAACTACCAACCTCTACTTTTTTAGTCACTTTCACTTATACGACTTTGTTCTCTCACCAAGAGGGGGAATTAATTTGGCCTCCTAAAGCTTCACTGTTCATTTCTCTAAGGGCTCTCAAAGCACATGTTTTTCAGGACTGAACTCTGGCAAACTCAGCTGCAGCAACACTACTGTTACACTGTAATGGTTAATCAAGATTATGCAAGATTCAAAGCTTCAACTTTTCATATTTTATAAGTTAATTTGTCTCTAATCTGATTTTTCAATGCATTGAAATAAAAAACAGTGACACCCAATGCAAAAGTTTTCATCTTATTATAAAAATACTCAAACCTAGTGCTTTGAATAAAAATTTCAGAACTAACATAACTTTTATAAAAAGCCCTGAAAAGATTTAAGTAGGGAAAAGCTATCTTACCAGATACCCTAGTGAAGAAGAGTGATTAGAGGGCTAAGATAGTCTAAAATCAAATATAAAAATCAACTCTATTCTCTTGGCATTTGCTATTGCTGCTTAGAAATTGTTCAGGATTTTTTCCCTAAACTTATCAGTAGCTCCATACAAAAACAAGCTTTTAGCTGAGAAATCTGTAAAGTTCCTCAGTATTATCAACAAAACTGCCCCCTGGCTGTTCAGATACCAAGGTGCTAAGCTCCTTAAACAGTGGCTCAATACTAAACTTCCCCAATGGAACATCATTTACATACACCACAGTGAAAAAGCTGTTCAGACATCATGCCTGCAAAATACATGAGAAATTCTTCATAAGCTCAAGCCTAAAGCCATGTCCCTGGAGATTATGTCAGCAAAAACTCCTTTTAAAGTCCTCTCTGCTGGCCAGGTCATCACTGAGTAGACTTCAAGTGACTTCTGATTCAGAACCCACAACATCAGCAGTGAAACAACAGTTTTGTCTTTCCCTACCTATTACCAAAAAAACCACAGAACACCTAATAAATGTAGACAGAAGAGCTATTCACATGGTGACAACCCTGAAGGAGTAGAAAAAGAGAAGCACTGTAGCTGAGGTCTTCCTTCCCAAAGCTTCCAGTTGCTTAAACTAAATGGTAAAAACCCTCCATACTTCTCTCACATATACCAGAGGAAATCAGAAGTTCCAGAGCATTTAAAGATGATCCTACGATTATATACTTGTGAGAATCACAGCTGAATCCACTGTTGTGGTAGCTGGGTTTCTTCCCAGAAATGTATTAACCCTGGCCTTTATTTCTGAACTTCCTATCTGTTACCCCATCCCTTCCTCTCCTGCCCCTCCCAAATTCTGACTGAAGTTCTTCAGCAAATGTCTCACTACAGTTTTTAACTTCTGCTTTCATCACAGCATGGTTTAGGTTGAAAGGGAACAAGATATGGAAGTTTGTGAACTTGAGGCTGACTGCATAAGCTTTTTAAAACAGGTACAGTGTCAGCTTATTCAGGGAGCTTCAATTCTTTGCCGTAAGTCACTTTAAAATGTCTATCAGCACAGACTTCCCAAATACTCACTCAGATCTATTAACTGGCACCACAGTTTGGAACCCAAGGTTTTTAAATGGCACTTTATGAACAATGCTGTCCATTAATCCAATGCATTTAAAGGGTTTCTGAGACTTCTCTAATGCTGTTAAAGATTATTATTTTTATCACATGGAATTCCTCCTCAACTGTGGAAAGGACAAGTAACAGGACAAATCAACTGCTAAGTTACAAGAAAGTCAGTGACAGTCTCCAGCATCAGTTACAGTAAAAAGGTGCTTGTGTGTGTGGGAGGTACAAAAAACATTAAAAACGTCATATTAATGGTCTTTCTCTTTGTGGAAAAGGCCTAACAAAGTATAGTCACTAAATTCAAATATTCAAGCCATGCATGCAGAAAGCTACATAAAATGTCAATATTGCATTTCCCTATTTAAACAACTGACACTCCAAAAATTACTTCACTTGAAAGACATGGAGTTTATTCTTAGACATATCTGAAACTTGAAAACCAAAGCAAACCACCTAACACAATCCTCTCCACAGATTTCTGCCATTCAAATTATACAGGACAAACATGATAAACTTACCTCAATACTCAATATTACTAATGAATTATGGTAATTCACATGGTGAATTAATATTCACAAAATAACCTAGTGACATCATCTATCAAGAGGAACACACTACTTCCAGTCCTTACTCAAATCATTATGAAATAATGAATTTCAAGTCCTTTAAGCTCCCTCATCATTGATCCAGGAAACAGCAGTGAAAATCTTTCCAAAATATTGTATATTGGAATATCTACCTACACCAGATTAAAAGATGTTGGTCCATGTCCAAGTCTATCCCACTTCATTCAGCATGTTAAGGAAACCTATGTAGAAATCCTTCTCAAATTGGCATCAAGATTACTTTAGGCCACTAACACCTAATAACCTGAATAGCTTTTAAGGGATATAAAAGGCCCATTTCCAAAAACAGGCAGTTTTAACCACTGCACATCATCACCTGGTGCCTTAAGTCAGATGGACAGGGCAGAGAACATTTTCTAGTGACTATATTCTCACTCCAATAATTCATCAGCCCTACAACCTCAAAATTCATACCAGTTGATTTAGACTTATAAGATGAGCTCATATGGTCTTGGGGAAAGAAATAACATGTTTAAGTAATTTATATAACCAAGACAGCTAATAAATTTCTTACAGCTTCCATGAGTTCAAATTTGTTTTCTGTTTTAATTAACAAGCACATGAAACCAACAGAAGACGTATCTTCTCACAATGATCTTCCCAGAAGGTTCAAACCTTTAAGCACTCCTCTTCTGATGTAGATCCATGTCTCTCATCATTCCTTCCCCATCACTTCACTCTTTACTCCCCCATCCTTGCAGTGTTTTCTCCTCCAGAAGCAGAGGAGTTTGATCGTGACAAGGACACCACACAGTAGCACCTTCGCTATTTGTGCTGATGATTCTGGCAAAGAATCGGCATGTAGGAAGCCTTGGAAGAGAAAACCCTCTTTGCCCCTCTGGTTTTTTGGTAGGGAGCACACAGGAATAAACAGGCTTAGGAAAAAAGAAAAACAAATAGGCCAGAAGGAGGAAAGGATGGAAAATACACAAATGTGTCATTAAATGACTTGACTGCTAATCAACAAAGAACAGCACAGAGTAGTTTTCCTCAGGGTTAGAAATCCACAAATGTTACTGCCTGAAGCAGGGAGAACAGGCTTGGAAGAACAAGAGGAGGGACAAGGAAATCAAGACCAAATTGCTTTCAGGAAGACAGACACAAGCACACATTAAAAAAAATTTTTTCTATGAACAGAATTTCTGGTCAACAGATGAGTTTCACTCTCAACTGATATTCAAACACTGTAGGAGAGGCTTCAATTTTCTTTCACGAAACTCAGCTAAATGCAAGCAGTAAAAAAAAAAAACAACACACCAAAAAGTAAGTAAAATAATTCTTTTACTAGAAGGGAAACCAAAACAATGTTGAAAAATTGCACGCAAGTGTAATTTATGAATCAAAGTAGAACACTATTAAGGATACCTACAATTGAATGATACTTATTTCTTCCACAGCACTGCCAGGTAAGCTACAGAGGAGCTCCAGTGCCTTCACCACTCAGTTCATTTTTCAGGAAAGTACGTACTATGTCAAATAAAACCCATCAGTAATTTTATAGTAGCCTCACTACACCTTCACAACTGTTTGTATGTCTTTCTGAGATACAAAAATTAGGGAAACAAGAAAGCAGAAGCAGACCCAGAAGTGGTTTGACACTAAAATGTTTATTTTTACTGCATCTGTTTCCCCAGAAATACCAGAATTACTGAAGCCTCCTTTTTCTGGCACTGATCGACAGAAGTCAATCTCCTTTAGAAATCCCAACTCCTTCAAGATATTAATAGAAGACAATTTAGAAGTTATTAATCTCACTCCCTTAAAACACCCCTTTTAGTGCTAAGTCAGATGCCTTGGAAGATGAATATTCTGAAGTTCCTGAGCAAGATCACCGAAAACCATTTTCCCTTAAATTATTTGATTCCTTCCTAGTGTTAACAGTTTAACCGCATGAAAGATAGAATTCCACTACTGTAGAAATAGTTTTCAAAATCCAATCTCTTTTTTAAAAGTATCTTCCTCCATCAACAAGGATCTGTCTTCCTTTGTAGACTGCAGCTAACCTAAACATGCAAACTGGCACCTAAACTATGTCACTGAAAAACACTTCCAAAATAAAATCTTCTATTAAACTGCTTTAAATCAGCCCAACAACTATTTATTGAGACCTACACAGGTTGGATTCTAGACCAGTTAATCCACCAGTAGGCTATAAAATTTAAGATGACCCAACTGACTGCCTCTCAATTCCTGTCACCTGCTAGAAAACTCAAATGACTATTGAGATGTTTTTAACAATAGCAGTGCAATTATGACTTGGTAATGGAAGAACTTCTGTTTTTCTCTATCTGAGCACCAAAGTATTTAATCCTCCCCCTGCTAAACAGCAAACAGTGATTCAAGATGTTGTTTCTGGTTGGGTTTTTTTGTATCTTTGCAAAAAATGTTTTGGTGGCTCTTGGCTTCATTAAATTAGAATCCCTGCGCTAGATCAGATTTGGCTGCAGAAAATACACCATGAGCACCACTAGTCAAGCAATGTAAGTCCAACCAAGTGACTGGATTCCAGCAAAGGTTATGGGTGCACTAAGCAACACAGTTTGGTGACTCCTGAGGAATTCCATGTCTTTTGTTGTACAACTATAAAGCTCCAGAGCTGGACATGAACCAGAATACCCAATTTATCTATCCAATCCCAAGACTGTTTAATAGTCTCTATCTGTGCTACTTACCTTTTCCTAGAAAACACTACTCGGAGAAGAAACATGCTAAGTCAACTCTGACAGAAATAGCCCATCAACATTACTTCTAGCATCACGTAACAGGCTCATCATCTTATGCTCTGCCTCACAGATTATTTTAGAACTGGCTATACCAAAGCATCAAAACTCCATTATTTGACTCGCTAGACGTTCATGTTTTATCTTCTGCTTCCTACTACAAATACAATACGTTGACCTCTTTCCTTGCTTGTCAGGTCCCCGGTCCTAAGAGAACATAAAAGAAGTATCATCCCAAACTCTAAAAAGTAAACACTAACTTCTAACGAAGGTTAAAAGGTCTACTCCATTAAAAGTCAACTCCTTCACTGAAAACATCCACATGGTAATGACAGGAAAAAGAATGGCAACCGAATGAAATTGTTTCCCTTAGTTTATCAGCTGTTTGCTTTTAGCTTGGTGTTCTGACTACACGGCACCTAAGATCAGGTGTTATCAGAACCAGCATACTGATACAGCTACAGTGAAAAGCCTTTTGCTCATGTGAGCAAACAAACCACCTTGACTGGGGGAGAGAGCATTCAGCGTATCTTTTCCTCCCCAAACACCAGCATTTACATATTACAACTGATTGTACACAAAACTTCCCAAGAAGTCAAAAAGTAAACATCAATGAGATTATATCATCAGGAGGTGCTAGGTCAACTGTAGTTAAAACAGAAGGGAGGAAAAAATCAACTTATTTTTTATTAACATTCATGTTAAATACATGAATGTTACAGACCAAACGCAGATATCATGGTTCTTTGCTTTGATGTTTGTTAGGCAACTCTTTAAGAACAACATTTTCACTAACAACCCAGCCACTGACATCACAAACACAACTGTTGAGTGGAAGATGATCTCTGTTCATCTATATCTATTGTTCACTGCAATTAGCACTACTGCAACCATGGCTCTAATAACTTTCTTCTTCAGTCTTGACTTCACAAATTCGTGGTTCCCAGAAACTGAGCCTTCATTTTTCAGTCTTAATGTTCTCCAAGATCCCATGAATCCATTCTGTAAACACAGTGGTTTAGCCCCAAGCAAAACTAAACCTTTATACATCTCAAAGCAGTTCCCCAAACACACCTCTACCAGTCTTTTAAGTGCATTCATGACAGCCTGACCACGGTGCTTCGGTTCGACTACAACTGTATTTCTTAAAAACAAAAGGAAACCAAATTGTGGCCCTCAAGCCCTATGAGGTCTGATGTGAAAAGTGGTGGAACAGCTGCGCTGCCTTTTAAAGAGTCTAGAGGGGAAAAAAAAAAAAAATATCTTTAAACCACTTATGTTCCTCCAGTTGTAAAACTCAAAATACTGCCAGGGCAGTAGATAATTTGGGCTCAAATAAATATTTATTTTAAAAAGGGCGTTGATCTCTTGGCAGCGCTGAGAGGCAGGAGACACCCCTAGTGTCGGCATAAATTACTACAGGACTTCTCTATACTGTACCTCTGCCTGCCTTTCACACGGCAGCAAAAAGGGAAATTTAAATGGTCACTATTTACAGAGCTCAGCAACTGCCCCGCACACAGCCCTCCTGCCGCAGCCCCGCATGCCACTGCCACGCGGTGTGCCGGCCGTGTTAGCCCGCAGCAGCTAACGCCACAGCCGTTGTCACCTCCCTACCCGGGCTACGTGCGTTAAAGCTTTCCGGTGCGCACCGACACAAAACCGCTGCTGCACCGGCGAAGGGGGGTGTGCGGGGGGGGGGCAGAACCCCGACGCGATGCTCAACAGCCCCAGACGGGGAACCAGGAACCCAGCACTACTGCAGTGGGGAGAGGGAAGGAACCGAGGTGTGAGGAGGCGGCGGGGAGGGGGCGAGGCGGCGGCCGTGGGCGGCGGCGGGGAAGCGCGGGGACGGGCCTGGCCACGGGGAAAGGCCCGCAGGGAGAGGGGCGGAGGTGGACGGGGAGGGGGGAAGCACGACGTGGCCGGCAGTGGGCAGCGCGGAAGGCGATGCGAGATCCCCGCGGCGCGGTCTGGAATATTCGGTCGTTGCGGGAGCTGGGGGCTCTGCAGGGAGGGGAAAAGAGGAGAGGCTGCTCACCATGGCGGCGGCGGGCGGGCGTCAGGCGTGTCCCCGCAGCTGAGTGTCGGCCTGGCCTGGCCGGGTTGGGCGCGTGCGGCCCCGGCTCCCCGCGCTGCGGCAGAGGCTCTCACGGATCCGCAACGGTGCGCGCGGAGCAAGGGAGGGGGCGCGAGCGGCGCTAATGCTCGGCAGCACGGGGGGAGGGGACGGGG
>JAOXOE010000256.1:4610573-4630135 GCA_028565055.1 Phoeniculus purpureus | reverse complement strand
CTGAGCGCTGCCCTCGACTGTGACGTCAGCTTGAGGCGGAGGAGGGGACGGAGGTGAAGGGGGGTACAAAATGGTGGCGGGCCTAATCGCTGCTTCTCTGGGGAATTAACTGAGGGTGGGGAGAGGCTGAGCGAGGGAATCTGAGGCTGAGGTGCTGCTGTGCCGGCAGGAGGCTCCTTCTGCGAGGCTTCGGATGTTGAGTGTTACCACAGAGAAATTTGTGGTGGCTGCTTTACATTTCCCTTCAGGGAAATGTCCTCAGAGCTGCTGTTGCTTCTCCTCCAGCCCCTCTGCTCAAAGTGCTGGAGCCTTTGCTGCTCCAGGTGGCTGCTCCAAGTGTCTTCGCTGTGTTAATTCTCTCTACCAAAGTACAAACCACAAAACTCCAGGTAGGGAAGAAGCTCAGCAGATCTGGGCCTTTGGAAGGGTAACCCTGAGTGGTGCCTGGCCCCTTCACCTGTTAGTATGTTTTTAATGTTCCATTGCGGCCCAGGTTCAGTACTTGACAGAGTTTTGGGTACTACCTTTCAGTTGTGTCAATAGTTAATTGCACCAAACTAAAGGAGCCGTGCTGTAATAATTCTTTAAAGTGTTTACATGTGTGGTTTTACACAGGAATTAATGCGTTGTGCCCTGAATAGTTTACAATGACTGATAGAGTTGAATGCAAACTCACATGGAAGATACTGTCTTAACCCCTTAGAGGCAAGATTTAGGGCAATGCAACTACTTGCTTAAGTAAGGCTTGACTGACTGGGAGCGATCTCTAAAGCTTGTAAAGTTTTTAAGTAGGCCAAATGACACCTTGAAGAACTTATCTGACGGGTAGAATTGTGAGTAAAAGATGGGCTCATTTCACATGCCCTTTGCTGTTTTTCTTCTTCTTTGTGTGTTTTGCTGAATGTGTTTATTTTGGAGTACCAGGACATAGCACATAACACTGTGACAAACAAAGTGGTGATGTGAAAGTAATAATTGCACATAAAATACTGTTGTGCTAATACTGCCAAAGAGAAGACTCAGTACCGTGTTGATGTTGTTTTTCAGACATTTGCTGTTTGGCTCACAATAGCTAGATGCTTTGCCAAGGAAATACAAATCAACCCTACCAAGTCCAATGTGAATGGCAACCTAATAGAGGGGAAAAAGAAAGACTGGGTTAATGTTTTTAAATCAGGTTAAATTTTTAGGACAATAACCAAGCATGAGTTTTTGAGTCTAAAACGGTAATTTCCTTTCCCTTCAGCTTCTGGGAAAGGAACTGCCTCTTCACTGTTGCCTTGTCAATGAGAGTCTGAGCTGGTCCAGGGCTAGCCAAGATTACCTTGAGAATTCCCAGCAAAACCTGGGATCTTGAAATCAAATGCTGATGCACAAATGCTAAGGGGAATGGGGAATCTGCTTCACAGAAGCCTGCTCAATAAGCTAGATAAATAAAGGGTCACTGTGAAGGACAGATTAGAAGTCATAATCTAAAAGATTGAAGCAAAGCACGCCAATAAACATGCAGTTCTTGGAAATTGTTAATAACTGACAAAGGTTCTGTTGGGAAACTGATACTTGGCATGTCTTTGTATCTGCAGAAAGGAGAGAGCTTGACCAGGAAGAATAAGGAGTGCATTGCGGGATAGCACTGAAACATCTAGCAAAAATAAGTGAGTGAAGTGCATGGTGATGAGTGAAACTTCAGTAGTGGTGAATAAAAAATAATTTGCACCAGAATAAATTAAAATATGCACCAGTGCAGATCTGTAGGCTTTGACTGTAGAGACTTTGCTAGTAAAAACTGGGGCTGGGCTGCAGTGAGAGGTTGTGTGTGGTCCAGGGAAGGAATGTCTTGTTTTACTAACTGATACAGGTGATTTTGAAGGGGGGAAAAAAATTTAGATGGCAGCATATCTAGGAATAAAACATTCTTATATTTCACTGAAAACTGGTGTTAGAAGTGACTGGAATTTACCCAAAACATAAAAACTGCTAACTAAAGATCTCCAGAAGAAAAAGAAATTCTGATGTAAAACAGTCTTGCAGCTTGTATCTGTCACTGCAGCCTTATTTAACAGATGCAAATGTGGAGTAAAATCAGCTAAATTAAGTGGAATATGGTTAGAATTTCTATTGCATAATGGAATGGGACTAAAATAAACAGAAATGAGGTATACTGTACCTAGGTTGCTACTCTTTTACATGCCAAGTAGGGACAGCCAAGAATTTAGGAAAATACAATTTTTACCTTTTAATGCAGTTACTGCTGGTAGTTTTGGATCTCTAGATGTAGTACAAAGACGACCTAATCAGTTTTTTATTCCTTTCTCTGGTGTGCTAATGTGGAGCTGCTTTTGTTTTATATCTGACTTTAAAAGATGTTAAAAATAGAAGGTGGCATTTGTTAGCCTGCAAATAAGAACCTGTAGAAAACCACTACTTGTATTTAAAACTTTGCAGTACATTATCTGTTTTTCTGACTGGTATTATTGTAAATATCAATGTTTGAATCCTTTTTTCTTTTCATCTTGCCTTGTGCTGATCTTTATCTCAACATGCCTTACAAACAAATGTAGCTGGATGCAATTTGTGTGGAGCATTCCCCTCTCTGTAAACCCAGGGTGAAGACTGCCACTTAATGAAATAATCTCCTGCCCTGACCCTTAGCAGGCTGTAAGCAGCTTTTTCCAAAAAAAGCAGGTAAACTCTTGAGACAGTGCAATAAAGTTTGAAAATAATATTTTTTTTAAGCATATGTCTGTTCTTACAGGCTCCAGTAATGTCTTATAAACTCCTTACTGTTCTTTAATGCTCCAGAAGGAAAAAAAGGCACCTTTTCTGAACTGGTGTTGAGGAAAGTGCTTTCAGCTCCAGAGGGTGGGGGAAACTGCATTTTATCAGTGAAAGAGGAAGCCCTTCTAGATAGAAATGAAAACTCTCCTTTCACAGCATGTTTGAATTGCTCTGCTAGTGCAGGTCTTGAATTCTAAAACAAAATGTCTGTCAAGCTGATGCACCATATTTATTAATCTTGTTTCATCTGTAATAACAGGAAGAAAAATAAGCAAACCTAAAGATAACCTACTGATTAGGTCTGACAAATGCTTGGAAAAATAAAGTGCCTCTCATTGTATCTCTCTTACACCTACATCTGTCTTTTTAGTTGAAAGAAATCAAACGGAGTCTGCCCTTATTTTCTTGCATCTTTGTGAGGGCATGTATAAACTGCCAGGATTTGGAAGGGGAGGGAGATCATGTTTTTCAGGCTCAGCTAGAAAAGACTGGTCAAGTGGGAGGGTGAGGTATGGATGCAGAGGAACTGTATTCTCTTCACCTAGGAAACGGAGACCATGGAGTCTCACTTCTTGAGGCCAGCTGGAAGTGGAGGGCCACACAAGCCTTGTGAGGCTGTAGGTTAATAGGGTAATTTTTTGGTTATTCATTGATTTGTTTTGCTTCACTGCAGGATGCTAGATTTCAAGCCACTAGAGCAAAAGTGGATGGAGAGTTGTCTCTAGCCTGCATGCATGCATTTACTGAAGTGGTGGTTGTATATGCTTCTGGTCTGTGGGTCTTGCTGCCTGAGGTCATGTGAATTTAATGGCCCAGCTGCAGGGTTATTTCTACTCTTATCAGCTCTTGATGGTAATTAGCAAACCCCAAGTACTTGAGACCACAGATGTACTAAACTTTTCTTTGCTGGGTTGTAAAGAGTGATCTTTGCCTAGACTTATTCCTGGTTCTGGCCAGGATGGACTGGGGATAAAAATGTTTTCTGCATCTTTGATCCTGTGCTTGAATGGTATCGCTGCATCAGATGACTCTTTGCAGAACAAATACATGGAAACCATTTGCCAGCATGATCAAGACTAGAGGGTTATATTTTTCTTGAGAATCTCCTGTTTGCATAATAATTTCATGTTATGATCTTATGGGCTCCTAGGCAAATAAGATTTCTTGATGGCATCCCACAGTAGTTACGGTTGGTATAATTTGCTGCTTTTTTTCTGAAGACATTTGTTCTGAGGAGCTCTGAGAAGAGCTGTGGGCTGAATGTTCAAAGGCCTTGCAACAAGTGGAGGTAAAGGCTGCAAGCATGACTATAGGGTTTGATTCCCCCCCCGCCACTGGTATGCTTGGCTACCACCTTTGTAAAGGCTTATTCCTTCTGTTTATATCTGCTGGAGATAATACATGTATTGGGTTGACTTGTGAAGTTCTTATCATCTTGTAGTAACTGATTAGGCCGTTGAGATTGGCCTGAGCAGCAGGATATTTATGAGCTAACTATGTAATTTCAATATTGTGGAAACAATCACTTGGACTGTTTTAAGGTGGTACCTGGTTTATCACTGATCATGCATTGGTTGACTGGTTCAGGTTCAGGCCAGTACATATTGTCATGGTGGTGACTCAAGCAGCAAATTAGACTGGTATTTCAGTGGTAACACAACAAAAGTCTGAACTGAAGCAATGCTATAAAGTCTTAATTTGTTCTTTTTTCTGGCAAATTTTTTGACTGTTGATCAATCCTCTAACAATTTGAGTTCAGGACAAGTTTTGAATACCAGTAAGTAACTCAAGTCTTTCAAAACGAATCCAGATGTTGGCGTGTGCAGAACCTTTTACCATATTGGTGTGTGTTGTGGGGAGTTTAATGTAGCATGAAGTTCTTTCTGTTAATCCTTTTGGTTGTCATGGAAGACAAAAATAATTGCATTGACAAATGCTGCCTGTGGTACAGTAGGGCTGATTGCACCCAGTGCTCACTCATGTTTTCATTTACAGCACCATCACTTGAGTTACGATTGATGCAGTTTGTTAGAGCTTTTAAGAAGATGATCATGCAGTATGGTCATTTATGTTCACATAAACATTCAAGGTCCCCTCAGTCAAGGGTACACACTGAAATGCAACTGTTTTCTGCTTTGTGCCTCAGTTCCATGCAGAGCCTTTCTTGGGAGTGTACATTGAGGACTTTGTGGTTTGTAGTTTAAATTTAAGACAAAGGAAGGAGTATAACTCCCTAAGCCAACTGAGTGTCTTTGTCACAGGATATGATTTTTTTTTTTTTTGTCATGGGAATTCAACAGTGCCTCTCAACTCCCAAGGAACTAATGTGGTGCTAAACAGAATACTACCTGTATTCTGTAACTGTGATAGGTCTTACTACTGGTGAAACTGGGTGTGGTGGTGCTCTTAAGGTTCAAAGCACCTGATCTGTCAACTGTGCCTGCCTGTCAGTATTTGGATCATCATTAGATACTGCCTTACTGCTTTTTTCTTATAACGGATGGCTTCAGATATTTGGGATCTGCTTGGGACTAGAAAATTGCTTCAGCTGTTTAGTGGTGGATGAAGATTCAGTCCTGCTCTGCTGCTTTCAGTAGAAAAGTGAAACGCTGCTGGATTGGGAGACTGTTTTGTTCCCATAAAGCAGGTTTAGATCCTGAATCCAAAGTGTTTGGGTCTTGTGTGGACATCTAAGGAATCATTTAAAAAAAAATGAGCTTACTGGCATTTTCCTCTTCCTTTGAGTCATTAACAGACCACAACTATTTTTTTTTTTCTGGTATGGAGTCATTACAGCTGCTGGGACCTCTTACTGTGCACAGAGGTTTAAAGAATCCCTTACAGGAATTATAACTTGGCTAAACTTACTGTTAATCTGAAGACTTGTGTGATGTAGATCTTTGGACCTTAAATGTTGCAAAGAACTGTAATTAAAAGAGGAATTTGCCAGGGATGGGGTGCACCTTGTTTCTATGGCAGACTATAAATCATGATGCTTCCACTTCCTCCCTCTTTAGGAAGGTCCCATCAACTTTCTGATTGGAATGAATTTAAAACTTTGGATTTATCATTAACTTCTCATCAATCACGCTATTGCTGAACTCTCCCACAAGACATTTCCAAGAAAAAAAAAAGTAGCCTTTTTCTTTTCTGAAAGGATCTGTAGATAAAGCCAAAATAAAGACATTTGCTCATATTTTCATGTCAGGCTTCCCCCTACTACTTCTGTCTCTCCGCAGACAAAAGAAGTGTGTAATGCAATTGAAGTTCCTAAGTAAACACCATGAAATGTTGGGTGCCTTAGTCATACAGTACTATTGTCCTTTCTTCTGTCAATAGGGAATAATTCTGCTATCTGGAAACTGTGTTTTATTTTGCAGCCTCCTTTGCACACAGGAAACCAACTTCAGATCTTGTGTTATAATGTGCTGGAATCTTACTGCAGGTCAAACAATTTTACCACTGGGTGATAATCTCAATTGTGCTATCAGATGCTTAAGCAGCATCTGTCATACAACAGGAGATACTCCAGGCTATACTCAGTATGAAGTGTAGCACTGTAAACCTTGTCTGTGGCATAGTCATAGTAGACACAGACCAGTAGTGAGTCCATTGGTGTTTTTTTTTAACTAGTGAGGAGTGCAACAGAACAGTTTGTGGCTTGGCTGTAGGGTATAAAGTAGTGCAGATTATTCATTATCAGGATAGCACTAATTGAGACTATTTGTGTTGAAAAACGTCAGCAGTAACAGCAGCTTGTGGATTCTGACAAACAGTGTAATTGCAGTCAATATCTTTTTTCCTGTTATAGCTCACACCAGTTTTGGACTGGAATAAACACCACTATAGTGGCTTTTTGGTCAACGTAATTTGCAGTTTTCTGGCTGGCATGTGCACAAAGGAGTATTTTGCTACCTTCCTGTTGCTAACCAGCAGAGCTAAAAGTGTAGGATGTGTCTGTAAAATGTTTACATTCTGGCCTTCTTGCAAATAGAAAACATTTTGAGAAACACCCCTAACGACATGGTGAGGCAGCATGCTGCTTGCTGATTTGGGCATACAAATAAATACAGGTCTTCAGTACTATCTTGTCCTGCTGGGATGTAACTCCTGGGAGTGAACCCCTTTCTTCCTCTTGTTTACCAGGCCAGTGGTGATCAGTAGTCTGCCAGATGGCCCACATGTCTGTCCTACATTTGGTGCAGTGAGAGAATTTGTCCACAGTGTATGGAGGCTTCCTTGTTTTCTTATAAAACGAAAAATTCAGATCTACCTTGCATGTTGAACAACCTGCAGCCCTTCTTGTGTGGGCTGTTAAGGTTTTTTTTAAGCACTGCTGTTCTGAGTGTGATAGAGTGTATTATAGATGAATTCTCCAGGGAAATAATTTCAGCATAACCTGGTTGTCAACACTCAGAAGCCTTTGGATATAACCTGAAACTGTTTGCTGCAAACCTTGGGAGCTTTTGAAATAGTTGTGTGGAGTAAGCAATGTTTTTAAAATAAAACAAAAAACTTCCTCAGATCTGAGTTGTTTGCTTTTAGAGCCTCCCAGAGCCTGCAAATCTCCGTGTCCCTGCAAATTGACTTTTTAAAGAGAAAATGCATGCACATGATCTAGAATCCTAAAAGTTCTAGAGAAGACCAGATTTATGTGTAAAGCCAGTAAAGAAAAAGCCCTGCAGGTTTGGGAATAGATCTTTGTATGCTGTTCTGTTAGGTATCTGGTTTATATAATCGATGCAGAAGAACTCACTTCCCTACCAATAAGTCCTTTATGTGTATGTTAGTAACATTCTGAGCAAGTTTTACTGCTCAAATGGTTAATTTGTTAGTGAATCTGTGTATTTTTCTTGTTTTCAGTATGTGGGAGTTTGTTCTGACTGACTGCATACTTCTGAAGCTGGAGTATGTCCTCAATGAAGCTGAGGAAGGCTCTGGAGCTCAAATGCTCTGAGGAGTGGCTGAGGGAACTGGGAGGGCTTCAGCCTTGGGAAAAGGAAGCTCGGGGAGCCCTTCTCATACTCCACTCTGATAGAAGGTTGGAGTGGTGGAGGTCAGGCTGTTCTCTCAAGAACAAGCAACATGACAAGAGGAAACAGCCTCAAGTTGTGCCAAGGAGGTTTAAGTTGTCCATGAGGAACAATTTTTTTCTCAAAAGTTAAAAATACTCCACTCTTTACTGTTTCATGTTTAAATGAAAACAAGATCTAAGACTGTGTACAATAGAAGTTTGAAAACAACTCAAAATATTGAAGGTATTAATAAGAAAATCATACCATGATTTGGGTATGAAGGGACCTTTAAAGGTCATCCACACCCCTACAATGAACAGACATCTTCAATTAGATCAAGTTGCTCAAAAATCACCTTTGAGATTGCTTAATTATACAGTAAGTGATTAACCCAGCTCTCAGCACAACTGACAGCTCTAGTATCAGTGTTTGGGGATGGCTGGTGCCTTTGCTGTGATTTCTGAATTAAAAGTAACACAGAGTTTATAAGAGAAAAAGATTTAGTTTGACTTAATTTTTCTTGTTACTGCTTTTTGCAGTTCCCTGAAGCCATAGCTAAATGCTCCATTGAAACACATCACTTCTATAAATATGTAAAGTTTTGTCACTTGAAAATCCTTTGATAGAAGAGGTTGATGCTGTAAACTTTGGTGTTTGAGAAGATCCGGTTTTGATTTGGGCAGTCCCTGAAGAGATACTCAGATTCTAAGCCAGTCTTCCAATACTTGCATTGATACATTTGCATGTGAGCAGGAGGAAGGCATTTGGCCTATTGTTAGAGCAAGTCAGAACTGTGCTGCTTCTCTGTGATCCATTGTACATCTTCCGAATATCTCTTGTGCAGCAAGTGTGTGCCAGGCACAGAAGAAAGTCTTTGCCTTGCAGCCTACACAAAAAGGATAACTGCTCCTTATATCTTAAGGTTAAGATCTTGCTGTTATTTATTACCAGGTTGTAGGGTGCACGTAGATGCCAGGTGTATACATTGGCTCCTGCCATGCAGCAGGAAAGGAATATATGCTGTTGGGTTTGCCTTTCTGTACTGGAAAGTGGAGTTTAGGGAGTGAGTACATGTGTGGTTGTGATGGCAGACAGGAGAAAGGAGAAACATTTTGGAGAACACTGTCATAGGTGGCTAGGAGTAGAAACCTCTACACTTTCCCATTGTCACCAAAGTACCACCTCCACACAGAGATGTAGTTACTGACATCCATGGGGTGGGTAATGCTGGGTTTCATTATTTGACTTGAGACCAGGGCTGGGGCTGGGTCAGCTGAGAGTTGGAGAGTATATAGCATCTGTGGACAAAGAAGAGCTGGCAACAGATGGCATCATAGTGAAAAGAATGAGGCAGCTCATCAGCTGGCAGTGAGTCTCCTGCAAGCGTTTGGTGTTCAGTTAAGTTTTGTCATTAGTTTTTAGTCATTGGTCCTAGGAAATCATATTGTCTACATTTAAGGAACAGTCAGTTCAGAGTAAAGCAATTTTAGATGCTAAGGAATATGACTAGTGATCACGTTTTAAGACAGGATTTTCTTAATTAAAAATAGGTCCAAGTTAGAGATAAAAAAGCCTAGACTGCATTGTGATTCTGTAATACATGAAGTTTTGCAAAGTCTTCTCCAAAACCCTTGTCATGGCAGGATGGTTCTTCTGTAATTACTAATAGTCACTCATAAAAGGAAGTAAGCTACTCATTACAACTGTCTGAGAAAAGCTTTTTTTTTCCCGTATCAGCTTACTGCTTTTACAGTAAGCTTTGAGATAGGAAATACTACAAGGAGGGTTGAGTAGAAGAAAGGGATATATACTTTTTTTTAATTCAAATTACTATTTGTTAATCTTTGTTAAACACTGAGATAGAATTTTATTGTTGTTTTCATTAAGGAAAAACCTAAAATATGAAGTAAAATATAAAGCCAAGCATTAGCTTACTATCTGGGGAGTTGAGCAATTTAGTTTTTGGAAGAGATGAGATTTTCATTAACTAATATTTCATGTGCTTTTAAAAAAATTACTGGTTTAAATTATCATTAACTTGCTAATAGAAGTGGTAATTCAAGCTTTAAATTTTTAATATTCTGTTTATTTTAAAAAAGTGAGTAGCAGCCTGTGAGAAGGACAACTGCTTTCTTGAAGGGAGCATTTATCTAATTATATATAAACATTTATTCCCAGCTCATCACCATAGTAACTGAGGCTTCAAGTCTGTGCTTTGCTGAGCAGGGTTGCAAATATTGTAGCAAGGCCCAACTGCATGGAAGTGCAGTTTCACTTTTGGTTGAGGCACAGCTAGTACCTGGTACACCTTCTTGACATCTCCCTTGCTTCACAATTTGTGTTCCCATGGCTGTAAGTGTGGTGATGGAATCAGAGAGCTAATGTGCCTTAAAAACAACCTACCCCAAAATTAGTGTCCACCAAATAATTCTGATCTGGCTGACCACATGGTATCAGTACTGGTGAGTGTCAAGAATGTGGGGAGAGGCACCAAAACATTAAGCTGATTACAAAGCTGCTGAGCTATTGGTTTGGGAGATTAAGCCAGTTGAAGTGAGGATATTATCTAACCTATATTAATTTTGAAATGGCTTTGCAATATATTACTGAACCAAGTATATCTCTCGCCTAAACTCACTTGCTGTTCTGAGAAAGGAATTTGTTCAAAGGCTGGAAATTCAACATCTCTTTTCATGTGTTGGCCTCTGAAATGTGACCACAGTGTTTTATCAGAACGTTCACTCTGTTACAATCAACTTACTGCATCTCTTGAGTCTTGGATTTATCTTCTTTCCATCTGTCTGTAGAGAACTGTTTCCAGAGAAGCCTCATCTTTTTACTTCAGCTTTCTTTTTAAGAGCAGCAGGGATAGTAGCCAGCTATTTCTGTAACCTATTTGTAAATAAATCTCAGACATAAGGCTTTTTGGGCTGTGGCCTCTGTCTTACAAAACATAGCACTTGTATGTGTTTCATAAATACAAAACTTTGCAGACTCAGCTTTTCAAACTTTATCCTAAAAACTTGACTAAGGCTTTTACTCTTTATCTGCTACATTAACCAGGCCTTCATTTTGAGCCTTTGCAATTATGATGCCTTTTTTTTGTCCAGTGTGCCTTAGACCACCACTTCTCCATCCAAGGTCCTGATCCTATGGAGACTCACACACTTGTTCAATAATACATATTTCAAGCAGTACCCACCAATTTATTACTCTTTCTGTACTGTCACCTGATTTGAAGACAGTTGGGTACTGGGATATCTACATTACTTGTGCAGTATTTGCAAAATGAGACATGATTTGCAGGTCTAATGCAGCACTGCTGTTAATCACACTAGCAAACAACCACGTGAAATGTGATCTCCTATAGCCATTTATAGTCTAGGGTTTTAAGAGCTCACACTCTGTTTTTGGCTTGGTTAACTTGTATGGCTGCTGTAGATTACGTTTGCCATCGAGCTGTTGCCAAACTTCCACTCAGTGTTAAGGTCATGTTTACTACTGTGCCACTGTGTAGTGAAGAGCTGCAATAAAAGCAAAGTAAACTTTAAAGACTCTTGACGAATCAGCTTTGTGGGGGCATGATAGTAAGTGAATGTTGGACAGAAGCTCAGACTGACTGTAGAGCAAACAAGAAACTGTTGGCAGCAGTTAAATTTACTATTTTGTTCTAGCTGATGTGTCCTTGACCACAGCTCTAATAAAAACATCTTGTGCGTGTTCTGAGTGCTGTTCAAAAAAGAACATAGATGTAGGAAAACTGGAGGCTGCAGCTCTCCATATGTGGTGATAGTGCTGTGCAGGGTTTTCAACTATTAGCCAGACTGAGTTATCTGGTAGTCTCCTGAAAGAACTGCGCACATGCAATTTCTGGCGCATTTCTGGCACGGCTGATGAAGAGAAAGCTGTTGCTGGAACACTCAAGTTGCTGTTACTCTTCCAGGGAATGGATACAAAAGCTAGATATGGTCCTTCCAGATAAGAGCGAAGGTATGCCAGCAGTGAGCTGCATTGGAGCTTACATTAGGGCGATGACTATTCTGGATTAGATACCCACACCCATGCACGTCTTTTGATTTTTCAAATCTCATAGATGCAGCTTTGTTGGTGTGAATGCTAGTAACTATTTGAGCTTTAAAAAAATAATTAAAAAAACCACCATAGCCAAGGGAAGTAGTAATCCTGACATTTTGAGAAGCCTGTTTCAGCTGTAAGAAACAAGGGGTATGTGGTGATTATCAGCTGCATTTGACAAGCAGAATTCAAAATACTAAGGTCTTTGTGTGAGTATAGGCCACAGAGCAGATGAGAAAGCTTTAAGTGTTATCCTTACATATAGGAGGGAACATACATACACCTAATTTATATTAAACAACAAAAATCCAGAGAGGACCAACACATTATTGTCCCACTTGTTTAAAAAGCTTCAGCTGGAGATTTCCACATTTAAAGACAAAGTCAACCAAATATGGGATGTTAGTATGCAGGAAACTTGCACTCTGAAAACTTTTATCACAACTGGACTCAGACCTTTTTCATTATCTGTTCCTTTGCTGATCTATTTTGTTTTATTATTTCCTATTTTAGACATTATTGAATTCAGTTTATGTATCAGGGAGGAACTAAGCTACCAAAATGACATTAATTTTGCTCACCCTCTTCAGTGTGATCAGTGTTTCAAGTCTCAGTGAAGATGCTCATATGCTCTTGATAACTTTCCTTTAATATCAGGTACTTCAGTGGAAAAGTGTAAATTTTTGTTACAATTAATTATAGGTGCTTTTGCTGACTCTTGCTCTTACTTTAATTGTCATATCCACAGTATGGAAAGTAAGACCAGTTCAATCTTCGTTGCTATTTCATAGATGGCAATGCACGAAGCAGAATGTTGTAAGTGTTCTTTTACCAGGCAACTCTAACTTAAATAAAGCCATTCTTGGATCATTTTGATGCCTTCTGTATGTGATGTGTTGTAATGATGTCCAAGCATTGTGTGGGTGGTTTATGTTCCATAAAAGTGAGTTTCCAAATCAGTGTGTATTGAATTTGCTTCTAAACTG
The DNA here is from genome assembly GCA_028565055.1 of Phoeniculus purpureus. Classification (NCBI taxonomy): domain Eukaryota; kingdom Metazoa; phylum Chordata; class Aves; order Bucerotiformes; family Phoeniculidae; genus Phoeniculus; species Phoeniculus purpureus. The sequence goes on along the minus strand of JAOXOE010000256.1, from coordinate 4,617,282 downwards.
GAGGTACTGCAGTTGCCAAAGTCTTGAGTTTTACACTCCGATAATAGTCTCATTGAAGCACAGAAGTCCCCGTACTATTCTGATCCCCTGTTCTCCTCCTTGTATTTTCTGTGCCAGGCAGGAGTTAAATCATGGCCTCTGCAGACTCCAGTTGACCTCTCCAGTCACATTCCGTTTTCTTTAGTTTAAAATTGTGGCATGCCTCCTATGCAAAAGCAGCACAAAAAGGAACCATATTGGGATTAAAGATCTGATACTCATTAATGTTTAGGGTTACATAGATATGCAGCTTAGGGTAGATAATAACCTAGCACTTATTTTTGCTAGTTTGGAATAAGAGAAAGCACTGAGATCAAGAAAGCCATAGAGAGCCAAATTATGAATTGTTAGAAAGCAAACCTTAGAAGGAAAATACATAGATCATATTCAGTGATTATCAGTGTTATGTCTACGAGCCAGAGCAATTTTAGCAGCATGTTACAGAGGTAAGGAGTCTCTTGTTATATACAATCTCATTTATAAAATTCTGCTTGTAGAGCTTTTCAGACCAAAACAGGCTTTAGTAGAAAAATTTCAGTGACTAGATCAAACAAATGAATCACTCTAAAGTTCCTGTTAACTTCTTGTGTGTAAACAGTTCATTTCTGCTAACTATGCTTGAAAACAAAAAGGATTTGGTTAAGGTTTTAGCTGGCATGTGGATTTTTTCTGAAATGATTTTAAAAGTAATTATTGAAGGTTCTTTAATGTTAGGAAACACTTTAACACTTCTTTTCAGAATTGTCTGAAAGTTTCATCATTCTTAGAGTATCTGATGTCCCTTTTCCTTTCAAATTCAGTAAAGGAGATAACTTGAATTTCAGAAGTCAGAATCTATGTCTGTAGGTATCTAGCTGTGGTTAAAACATTCTGCGTCAGTTTTTAAGAGTCCTTGTTGGACATGAAGTGAAAACAAGTAATTATCATTACCCAGATTTGAATTCCAGTTACATACCTTGTACTCTGTCTTTTTATGCTAGAGTAAAATCTGCTCTGGTTTTGTGTGAAGTAAGAGAGTGATTCTTTTCAGGAGCTTTAAGAAGTCTGATTTCTTTTGAAATGTAGGACAAAAAGAAAAAAGCATACTTGAAGAAATAGACTAGGAGCCATGGAACAGGTGTAAATATTGGCATGCTGTCTTTATAAACTACAAGTCTTAATTGGAAACTTGATGTCAAGTTCACTTAAAGTCTTTGTACACAAAATAAGTCAAATGAGTGGTGCAAATGCAGTGTTCATCAAAGATTTTTTTTTTACTTGACCTAAGGAGGCTTAACTTTCTAAGTTGGGCTTGGCTACCTTCCAAAATGTATCACCAAGGATGCCTTTTTTATCTACTTTCTATGTTCAAGTTTTATCAGCATTTACTCTGAACTTCCAGGAGACTCTCTGGATGTTTCATTTTATGAAAAATCACTAAGAGATGTAGTTCAAATGTGGACAACCAATGTGGCTTTGCACAGCTGTCCCTTTTCCCTCTGGGACTTATTAAGCGTTATACAAACAAAACACTCTGGTTGCCTTTGCATATTGAGACTTATGATCTGTTCTCAAACTCTGCTCTCTTCTCTTCTGTTTCGTTATTAGTATTTTGTTAGTCATTTGCATTTACTCCATAGCACAATCGTTTTACAGAAGTTTTGTTCTGAAGAACTATCCCAAACGCAGACTGTTCTGGTATGGTCTGCACGTCGGTTGTATGTATTATTATTTTTACAAAAATGTTAACTAAGGTTTTGATTAAGAGATTTTGTTTTATTACCCCAGAGCTGGCTCTTCTGAGTTAATGTTTAGCCTTCTGTCTAGCTGCCTGTGGCCTGCAGTTGGATCTGTGCTAGTGTCGATTATGTGGAAGCCAGAACACAGCCTGCATGCTTATACCATAGTTGGCTTTGGAGTACTAGCAAGTATTGAAGACAGGCAAGACTTAATGCTATGTCTTTAATAGGAGGAAAGAGTTCTCAGCAGCATGTGCTGTTTTTTCTGTGGCTAGTAATAAATAGAGATCGTGAGGCTTTTGCAGCAGAAGATGTATTTCAGCTAATCTGGTCTCATTTTGCTCTACAGAGCTTCCATCTGTGATTAGATCTGTGTATATAGACCTGCAGTTAGTTACTCACAGCAGAACCATTGAAACTTGTAAAGCTGGAAGCTGGGTGAACAGGTTATCATTAGTGCTCTGAGTGTCCAAACCCATAATAATGCATATTTAAACCCAGAACTCAGGCTTATTGCTTATCACATGCAACTTCTGTTTACCCTGATACTTTGAAATTACTACTACAACAGGCCTCAAGGGCTCACTGTCCCCTCTGTGTGCATGTGTTATTTCCCCTGTTGACAATGCGAATTAGCTGTACACGTCAGAAGGAGGGTATACCAGCTGGACCAGAACTTAGCAGCAGGGAATATCAATTCTCTAGCTATTAGATGATGAGAACAGCACAGCTTAAGCACTGCTCCCATGTGGCTTGTCACCTCTACATTTAAAATTTTTTTTCTACTAAGGAGATAGTAGTGAAAGTAGCAGCTGTGAAACATGATGACAGCACAGTGTTACCTTGATAAAAATTGCAGCTCAGAGCTGCAGATCGAGCACAGCACAGAATTTTGAATGATGGAAGTGAGCTGTTTTCCTTGAAAAAGCAGCCACCCAGGTTATCTCTAGTAAAAGCTGACTGTCACTTGCTGGATTGTTAAATGGTTGTTCAAAGAGAGGATAGCTTTCATTTATGTCCTTTAAAATATATTTTCAGATTTGTTTTCATTCATTTCTTTCTGCTGTTTGGTCAGATTTCTTCTTAAGATATTTTTTCAAGATATTTTTGGTTTACTGTATCTCTTCTAGTACTTTCTGGATAGCTGATAGCTTCAATCACATGAGTGAAGTTTATACATGTCAGATACGTATGGATGGAAATTGTGTTGGACTTGATGTTCTCAGATTTTCAGCTGTATAAGTAATTGCGCTAGGAATGAGGAGCAGTAATAATGTGATATAACTCAGGGGTCTAAGAATGGTTTAGCTCACAAATGGCCTTTGGTTTTCTAGTTTTTCTTCATTTTCTGGAGCTTCTTTGCTAATCATATGTGGAAGCTGTCAGGCGTGGGGCACTCCAGAACTGTTTAGAGCTCCTACACGTTTCCAAAATGAGAACTGTGAAAGATATGTCATCATTTTTTCAGGAGAAACGCTCCCTCCTGTGGAAGAGAGGAACCTCTGCAGTGAGGAGCAACGTTAGGCCATAATGCTGGGGTTGTAAATTAGCAGTAAAGAAGGGCACAAGCTCTATAGGGGTTTGTGGATGTTGAATTTCAAAACCATGTTCCTTGTTATTTTTTTCCCAAAGCAAGTTCTTCAGATTTTGTGTGACTTCTTTCTAAAAGTTTAAATAATGTGGCCACAGTGGAATCTTTAGTGTTAAAGGGGTCTAAAGCAGTTGATTTTTTTATACAGATTTTGCCTTCTGTAGCTCTTTGCTGAAAAAACTTGGTATTTTGAGTCCTCCTGTGACTTCCAATTTGCAGAGTTCACATTATTTTTTTTCTTATTTTTTGCTTTTCTGAGTGTGATAATTTGTTGTTTATATCCTGAAGATCTGTATCACAATGATTTTGGATCTTGTTGCAGTTCAGGCTACTTGGTAGAAAGCTTTGCTGAGCTCAAAGCCCTGTCTGAATTGGAAACTACAGCTGCACAGAAAACATAAACATGAATTTGTGATGGAGGAGCTGGAACTGAAACTCATCTCAATATCAAATACATGACAGAAACAGTATTTTTACTTTTGAGCTCAATAGGATTCATGCTTATGATCTGTAGGTAGAAGATTCTAGCTTATTAGCACATTAGAAAAACATGCTAATGTTATTCCCCTGAGAATGAAGCACTTCAGAGGAGGTGGGGAGAGAAAGATCATTTAACATTACAGTGGAAATTTAAATTTACCAACTCATTGGATTAATTGTCAGGTGGAGGACTGAGACAGTGCAGCACATGCTGACCCATTGCAGGAAAATGCTGCATTGAGATTGGGCATTGGGATCCTGTTAACTGGCAAAATGTTAAATTATAGTCTTGCTCCCTGGATCTTGGTCTGTATGTGAACGCCTTCTACACCACAGAGCACTCAGATTGGCTTTTCAGGTGGCAGTTTGAAATAAAATAAACTTGGCAATAGCAAAGGAGAGTTTTTTCTACATATGAGTGCTTGTACCAAGTTCTGCAAGACACTTCTGTGCTTGTGTGGGAGAAGTGACCCACACAGTTGCAGATGTGATAGAGCATCTCTTGTGTGCCTTACAAATGGCTCCTGGGTTTTTTAAGTTCCTCTTGGTAGCTCCATCTAGTAATGATACTCTAGCCTGGAGTATTTTTAATTTCTGCATATTCCCCCTCTGGCAATACTAGTCTGGTTTCTTAGGAAATTAAAGTGAATGTCGAGCACATTTTGTCTTATTTTCTCCTCTTCTGCACCCCTAATGCTCAATGTTTTTTTCTGAAAATCAAACAGGTGCTGAGGTTCCACACAGATTTGCTTCAAGTTTATGAAATTGCCTATCTGAACAGAGTACAGTGGATGAAATCAGTGTCCATGATGACAGTGGATCCACAGGGGAGGGACAGGAAATCACTTTCCGTAAGTTCCATGGTTCATTGTGATACTGTGTTTTCAGTGTTCACATGGCAGTGTTTTCTGTGAAGCAGTTGTCAGTTGATCAGTTGGAGGAAAATCACATCCCTTATGCTCAGGAATTATTTTGCTTTTACTGGGAATTGAAATAATGATGAAAACACAGAGGAGATCTTAGAAGATCTAGGCATTTGTTCTTGACTGCAATGACTAATTACCTGCTCATTTTAAATTAAAATTTTTGAAAACACTTGAGAATTTGTAGACTGTGGATGAAAGAGAATTGCAGAAAAATGTTCTGGTGTTTGCAGTAATTAAAAGCTCTGGTGTGGATTATGTGATGCAGTTTTCACTAAAACGTTTTCTTCCTCCAATAATTCGGCATCAAAGGGGCTTTGCAGCAGGTAATTCATGACTGATCTGAGAGATGATGGAGCCAGTCTACTATTTCATAACATGCTAAGGGCCTTGCATCATTTAATCTTACATTTCTGTGATTTTTTTAATAAAAGCCCAGAAGGTAGAAAGATGGACTAAAATTTATTCCCTCTTGTGTCTCTTCATCTAAAGTTCTCCAGTATTAAGTAAATGTAGAGTAAGCCAAGCTTTAATCTCGTGGAATAGAAGGTGTTAGCATCACGCTTGTAATGACTACATAGAGGAGACAGATTTCCCAAATTTGACAATTAGACTTGCTGTTAACTTCGGGTTTACAGGTGAAAGATGAGCTGGGACATTAGGGGATGGTAGGTAAGGTATGACAGTATTCAGTAGCAACTGCTGAGTACCTGCAGGATGCTTTAGTGAGATCTGGAAGATTTTGAGATTTATATGAAATCTATGTAAAGTTACCGACACTGAGCTTAGTGAGCCAGAAGTTTAAAGCTCTGTAAAGGTGAAAACCATGGGAAGTTCCGTAGAAGATTTTTGACAGGTTTGAATCTTTCTGTCAGAACCTGGGAGGAGTATTAGAGGTGACTGAGATGGAGACTACCAAAAGAATTTCTTTGGGGCTTCTCTGGTGTGTTGCATTTTCATATGAAGATTTCTAGGGATTCTGTGGGTCTTCAAAAACTCTCAGAGGTTCTCCTGTCTCAATGTATGAATTGTGCCATGACTCCAAGCTTGTACCCCTCCGGTGTTTTCCCGTTAGATACCTGGACAGAAGCTGGTGCCTCAGATAAGACATGATCTCTCATCGATTTGTAGAATGGAGTGCATGGGAAAAAACCCCCATGTACTTACTTGTTCTGCAAGAATAAAGGCTATGGATAGTCATCTCCCTTTCCTGTGCTGCTTGGATGATTTCTCAGTCCTGGAGCTAAGTATATGGCAGCATTCGTTCTTTGCTTGCGTATTTTTACTTGATGTCTGCTGCTAGCATTCCAGGGCTGAAACAGATGGAAGTTAGAATTTATAGCTGGGAGCCAGAAGACCTGTGTGGTTAAACAGGGAGCTGCTGGGCAAACTCAAGAGGAAGAAGAAAGTCTATAGGTCGTGGAAGAAGGGAATGGCCACTTGGGGTGATTATAAGGCTCTGGTGAGAGAATGTAGGGATGCAGCTAGGAAAGCCAAGGCCGCCTTGGAATCAAACCTTGCTAGAGAGGTCGAGGGCAACAAAAAGGGCTTCTTCAGGTACACTGCAGGTAAAACTAGAGACAATGTAGGCCCCCTGCTGAGTGAAGTGGGCGCCCTGAAGACAAGAGGATACAGAGAAAGCGGAGATACTGAACACTTTCTTTGCCTCTATCTATCGTAGACTCATAGAATCATTAGGGATTGGGAGGGACCTTGAAAGATCTAGTCCAGTCCCCCTGCCACAGCAGGATCACCTAAACCAAGTCACACAGGAACATATCCAGGCGGGTTTTAAATGTCTCCAGAGAAGGAGACTCCACAACCCCCCGGGCAGCCTGTTTCAGTGCTCTGTCACCCTCACTGGGAAGAAGTTCCTTCTGATGTTTATATGGAACCTCCTATGTTCCAGCTTGCACCTATTGCCCCTTGTCCTATCACCAGATGACACTGGGAAGAGC
>JAOXOE010000256.1:4593686-4603885 GCA_028565055.1 Phoeniculus purpureus | reverse complement strand
AACAGGCTGAAGGCTCCTGTTAGCCTCCTTCCCTGTTATGCCATATCTTACCTGTTCTCCAGCACACAACTGACTGTGAGTTGCTACACACCTTCCTGGGAAATGAGATAATTGCTGCCATGTTTGGCATTGAACATGGGTATTTTCCTTGGGGAAAGCATGTGTCCATCTAACTGACACATTTCGCCCTCCTGAGCCATTTCTTGTACCATTTGTACTCAAGAAGACATAGTTTAAGTCCTTTATTATAAAGATCAAAAGTCATGGTTACCATTTACATACACAATTTACAAATTATTCACAAAGGGAGTAACAGATAGGCAAGAACGGACAGCTTACTTCAGCCCAAGTTGGGGGTGGGATAGTGTAGTTGTTTCCTTGCTTTATTTGCTGGGAAAAATTATATATATATATTTGGGTTTTGTTGTTTCTATGTGTTAAACACTGATTTAGTGTTTATGTAGCACCTTTAGTCATGCAAATACTTACATGCTTACTTTCATCTGGAAGAGTGCAGTGCAAGTAAAAATGTGCACTAGGATCTGCACTCTTCATGCTGCAGAGTCAGAAATAAATCCTGTCCATTTTGGTACAATACAGTGATCAGGTTTGAAAAAGTAGATTTGTAGAATTTCACTGATTGGAGCAATGTGTCATCAAAGAACTAAATTAAGTATGGCTGCTGCATCTTTAAAGAATAGTGTATGGTTTTAAGATAAATATTAGCCATGTTGTTAGAGGCTTTTGATACCACAAGTGGTTTATTGCTTTTCCTTCATTCAGGTGAGCATATTTTATCCTATTTCCCAAAGCTGTTCCAGAGACTGGGAAACTTAACTACAAAGAATCCTATTTTAACAGATTTGCTAAATGAGCAAGTTTCCCAGGATATCTGTCAACTAAAGGGAAATAAATGTGCTTCCAAACCCCCCCCAATATGAAAGCACAATTTCAACAGTAGCTAAACCTATACATATCCATGATTTGCAGGTTTTGCTGTCCACTGGGATAATTGCACAAACCACTTGAAGGAGCACACCAATTCAGGAGGACACGCAAACGGAAACTTAGGTATCACTGATGAGATGTTGCATCCAAATCCTAAGCAGTAGAGCAAAACACTTCACAAAAGTTGTTATGCCTAGTGGAACCGTTTAGCAGGAATAATCCAAAGAGTCACAACAGTAGTACAATGGTATGTATGACTTCCTACCCAGCTATCAAATATTCACTACTGTGAATTTTTCAGTATTCTCAGGGTGACAGATAATGTTGCAGATGCCATGGTAAACTTAAAATACAGTAATAGGCAAAGGTTTTTGTGGCACCACCTGTATATGTACAGCGTAGTTGTTGGACCCTTATGGAACAAAGCAATATTACAGGAGGCCTTTTTTAAGGCTTCGTGCTGGTTTCAAAAGGTAGATTTTTCCTCAGAGAGATTGTCCAGCAGTATTGGTTTCACATCTCTTCAGTGGAAGGTCTCTTTGTTGATCCACATGAGGCTGCGCGTTTCGTTGGGTTTGCATTCATATTCAATACTGCCAAAGCTGTTTCCCCATTGGCAATGATCCCGTTTGTGGTAGTTATAGAATTTGACTTGCCAGACTGTTTCAAAAATGCCAATGTCGTTAAACTGCAAGAAAGAGGGGATATTAGTGTTAGTGAGCTGATAATTCTGTCGTTTTCTCTCTCAATGAGAAACAACAGTCTCATGGAACTGTAAACCTAAAACACCTGTTTCAAGGGCTATTGGTCCTCAGGTCAATAAATCAAAGATTGGTAAAGCCTGCTCTAGCACTCATAAAGACTTATGCTTAGACATACATAAAACATGAAGGATCAGGTTCCCCATGTGCCATCCTTTGAAGTGGCTATTGCTATAGGAAATTTTGTAGAATAAAATCTCCTTTTAAATTTTTTTTAATCCACTGCTAGACACCCTTATAACATCACAAAAACTTCATGAGTGAGACTCAAAGATATATTATTATTTCAACTATAACAGTGATGTAAAATTTGAGTTCCCATGCCTTGAGGCCTTGTGGGTTTGAGTTCCTGTGCCAAAGAGTGGGTGTGAAGCCTGTATGTGTGGCTATTGGTCCTATGCGTATGGTGGTAGTTGATGGTGATCAGTTAACAGAATCACAGAACATTAAGGATTGGAAGGGACCTTGAAAGATTGCCTATCAAATCCCCCCACCACGGTAGAATCACCTAGATCAAGTCACAAATGAACATATCCAGGCCGGTTTTAAACATTTCCAGAGAAGGAGACTCCACAACCTCCCTGGGCAGCCTGTTCCAGTGCTCTGTCACTCTCACTGGGAAGAAGTTCCTTCTGATATTTATATGGAACCTCCTATGTTCCAGCTTGCACCCATTGCCCCTTGCCCTATCACCAGGATAGATATCAGACCTGGTTCTTCCTACCGTGGTGTAGAGGGGAGTGGTTTGGGAAATACATCAGTTCCTGGGTCCTTAAAGCATTAACCCAACACATCCTGACACCCACCCCTCACATATTTATAGACATTAATGGGGTCACCCTTCAGTCTCTTCCAAGCTGAAGAGAGCCAGCTCCCTCAGCCTTTCGTCATAAGGGAGATGTTCCACTCCATCATCTTTGTGGCTCTGCACTGGACTCTCTCCAGCAGTTCTGTGTCCTTGAACTGAAGAGCCCTGAACTGGACACAATATTCCTGATGCAGTCTCAATAGGGCAGAGTAGAGGGGGACAAGAACCTCTCTCAATCTGCTAACCACTCCTGTTCTGATCCACCCCAGGATGCCATTTGCCTTCTTGACCACAAGGGCACATTGCTGGCTCATGGTCATCCAGGACCCCCAGGTCCCTTTCTCCTACACTGCTTTCCAACAGGTAAGTTCCCAGCCTATGCTGGTACCTGGGGTTGGTCTTGCCCAGATGCAAGACTCTACACTTGCCTTTGTTATAGTTCATTACATTTCTCCCCACCCAGCTCTCCAGCCTGTCCAGGTCCCACAGAATGGCTGCACAGCCTACTGGGGTGTTGGCCACTCCTCCCAGCTTTGTGTCGTCAGCAATCTTGCTGATAGTACTCTCAAATCCCTCATCCAAGTCATTAATGAATAGATTGAATAGTACTGGTCCCAGTACCAGCCCTTGGGGGACTCCACTAGATACAGGCCTCCAGCTAGACTCTGTCCCATTGACCTCTACACTCTGGATTCTATCCTGCAACCAGTTCACGATCCACCTCACTAGCCAATCATCCAGACCACACTGCCTGAGTTTGGCTGCAAGGATTCTGTGGGAGACTGTGTCAAATGCTTTATTGAAGGCAGGATAGATGACATCCACTGCTTTGCCATCATCTATCCACCTGGTTATGCCCTCACAAAAGGCTATCTAAAGTTGTTAGAAAATACTACATGGTGGATTCAGCACTACTGAACAGCTTTGTTCTCTGACATATTTTCCTTTAAAATATTTCCATCACTCACTTTAATGACAGCTTCTTCACTTGACTATTTTTCATTCCCATCATGTGCCTGAGAGCTGACCTTTTGTCATCTGCTTGCGAGAATCACACCAAAGGCTATACAAAGCCCTTTTACACAATGACTCCTCTTGAGTTGTAAACACTGCTGTCTGTATCCAGTTCTCTGAGAAGGACGTGTTGGGGGGGCGTTGTCAATTCAAAATGTGGTTTGTAAGCTGCTGAATGTGGCTTTAAACCTTCTCCCAGACCACCAGAGTGACTTTAAATTTAGCCTTAACAGCAGCAGGGGTTGCTCTGTGCTGTTGGTGGAAGGATTTTCATTTGGCTCTAGTTCTAAGTGTTACCTTAAAGGAGCAGCTGCTACTTCCTTTGACAAAGAAAGAATTGGTTGTACAGGCTATTTTATCTCTCCCAGCAAGTAAAACCTTAATTAGGGATTTTTTTTTTAATTACTAATCATCTTCATTAGTAACACCTCATAATGCCAGATAGTAAATTTTAAGCATGATGGATATTACTGTGCACAATCCACAAAGAGAAATTGTCTGAGAGAGGCATAAGCCTCACTCAGTGGGGAAACTGAGGAAGAAAAAGCATTTTGAATAGCATTTCATTTCTTTAATGTATGGAGGAGCTGAATCTTAACAAGATAGAGGAAGAAAGCAAATTCTCCCCTCAATGACCCAGTTTTCTGAGCTGCCCTAAGTAGTTTGCTCTGGATTTCCAGTAGAAGAAAGGAATTAATTGCAGAGCTTTCTACTAGTATATTGCACCCCCCAACCCAGTACTTAGCAGATGCAGCAGCTTTGGGGCTTGAGAAGCATTCTGCATCCTCAGAGCTCCCTCAAATTCCTGTAGCTCCTGCAGCTGAATCCTGGACCCGTCTTGGTGGGGGGATGGTCCTATTCTTTGTAAGTCAGGTTTAGAAATTTGTTCACTGTCCACTGTTTTCCATCATCCAGTGCTATAGGAGTGAAGAATTATTTAATCACTCCTTCTGTATGTGCCTGCTAGGATGATTTGATGGCTATTTCTTACTAGGATGGGAGGTTAGATTTGCGGTATTGGACTAGTTTTGAACTGCAGGACTATTTCTAATGCAAGTTCAGATTTTATGATTTAAATACTGCCTTTATCTCCTCAGGATGCATCAGAACCCTGCCTATTCTAGAAAAGGAAGTGGAGGCAAAAGTTCCTCATAGCTGACGAAAAATAGGAAAATTTAAAGTTGTATGCAATAAGCCCGATTTCAATGATTTGGGAAGTAGCTATTAGAAGTAGTTTTCAGACTGGTTAACTGAGGTTGGCTCCCTAAATCTGTTACGGCTTTGTCTGGCTAAGCAGCTAAATGATGGGTTAAACATGTAAATCCCTGCTGAGTTGCCCATATTTAATACTTTGAAGTATCAACTATGGACATCTAAGTCGATACTGAAGAACCTATCTGTCAAGATCAGATCCTAAAAGGGTTGAGGACCTGCTTAATGCTGGAAAATCCTATTAGCTTAATGGTTAATATCCCAGGATTTGATTTGTAAAAGCAACTGTTTGGACAAATATTGTGGCTACTCCTGATGCTGCAACAAAGACATCCCAGAGCTTGTGTCTGTAGTCATATAGGGGGGGTTTGGATTTCCTGGATCTGAAAAGGAGATGAATGCATAGAAAATTGATTAACATGGACAAATACTTCAGAGTAATCTTGTTGAGGTTGTTACGTGGTAACTGTTAATGTGATGTAGGTCTCCAAAATTAAGCTATGCATGCTGTAATTGTTAGAAGCTCTAAATGGAGACACTATAATTCTTATTCAGAAAAGGGTTGTCATGCTAAGTGATGATGAGTAAAGGTAAAGATCAAACTGATATCCTATGTATGGTGAGAAAAAGCTGAAATCTAGTCTTGGTGAGGTCCTAAACTTGTCCAAAATGGAATAGACCCTTGAAAGAGCTTCAAATGAAGATGGTTAACTGCCCTGTTTCCCCATTTTGGTACAGGAGGCATAGAATGAACAGCAGGAGTCTCTCACGTAGACAGCTGGAGTCAGGGGAGGGGAAACCAGCGCAGACCACCAAACCAAAGCCTGAACAAACCAACTCTGGTGGTGGAAATCTTCCACCAGCTGTGATGTCCTATGAGCCAGAGCTTTTGTCATGTCACTTTGGGGCCATGTCTTGCACTGATTCTAACATTTGGAGCTTCTCTTTAAAGTTGGGATGAGGAGCCACTTGAATACAAACTTAGGTTTGGAGATGCAGCAATAGTGTGATAGTGGGGCATGGTCTGTTCCAGAAAACCAGGCAGAAGTGGGGATCCCTGTATACTGAGAGTTTAGGATTGGATTCCCAACTAGGAACGCAGGTGGGAGTTGTGAGTAGTCTGTAGTAATGTCCTGCAGAAGAGGTGACAGCTTCAACTCAGTTTTCTTTGTGTTGCATCACCCCAAAAGGCTGTGCAGGCCTCTAGAACCCTGCTCTACTACTTCTTGGTCCTTGTGTTCTTTGAGATCCTTCTTGGGAGGTGAGGCTTGTATTTTCCACTCTGACCAGCAGTCATATTGATGCAAAGCAGGGAGGAGAGCAGCAACCATGCATGGACTTTGACCTAAAACTTTTCGCCTCCACAATTCTCTCTCTGGGACTCAACCCTTGCTGCCCTCCCTCATCTTCCCATGCCAATCTTGAAGAACCACATACCTCCATGTTGACCTGGATGGGCTGCCTTTCCCCACTCTTGGTATGGGGTACCCCTTCTGTGTCATAGATCCCTGTGTAAGAGGCCACCTGTGCATCCCGTGATTTCTCTTCCAGTGGAACATTGACACCGCCGATGCCCATTGTCCTGCAGAGAGACAGGATCCAGTGTTTCAGCAGCCCCTAGGTCCCCCTTTCCTTGAAGCCTGCAGGCTGGCAGCCTCTGTCCTGGGGGATGCTTTAGGGATTTTAGCAGACCTGCAGGTGCTGCTGACTCACTGGGACTTCTGAAAAATGTCAGAGCTCTGCAGTTACCCAGGAAAGGTGTAGAAAGGAGGGATCTGATCTCCAGTAGCTGAGGAGAGGTTAGCTGAATCTTGTCTCTAGGGCTGCCTGTCCACTCAGAGCTGGTTCCCCATTGGTGCCCTGCCTGATTCCAGTTTCTGTTTCACTGTGCTGCAGCAAGGTTTGGGCATGGTCGTCCCTGACAGTGAAGCCTGGAGGGGCCTCTGCCCTTTTCCTCCAAGGAAAGGCATAGGAGATAGGAAAGCTGCACTTAAAAATGCCCCAGGAGAAGGTGGAGAGGAAGCAGTGATCCCAAATGTGGCCTCCCTCTGGAGTCAGCCGGGCACAGTACTGGGAAAAGCCCTGGCCAGGAAAGAAACAGAGCCACCAAAGCAAGAGGGCGGCGAGGGAGAAATCATGGAAACCCCATGCTGTCAGCCTGCCAGGAAAAAATATTAAACCTCTAAAAATAAAGCAGTGGGGTAGGAAGGGAGGGCCCCGAGCTACCGGGCTGCACTTACGTAGCCTGGACGGTACCGGGCCGAAGAGCCACGTCGATCTTGTATTTGGCCCCGGTGAGCAGCTTGATGGTGCGGTTCTGGCCGAAGCGCTGCCCGTCCACCTTGAAGTAGACGGCGCCGTCGTTGGGCTGGATCCTGAGCGACACACTGATCTTCACGAGGCCAGGGATGTCGCCCATGGCTCGTCGCCGGTCTCTGCAGCTTCTCGCCCCTCCGCGCAAGGAAGGCGGGTGGCTGGGAGAGCTGAGCGAGAGGCTGCGAGGGAGAGGAAGAGGAGGAGGGAGGAGGAAGAGGAGGGGCTGCCAGAGCCCGGCCAACCCAGCCCTTCCCAAAAGCAGCGGCTGATAGATTTGGGTTTTTCCCTCCCTCTAATCGCAGCCAGCATCTGGGAGGCGGATGCCCTCCCATCACCCCAATCGCCGATTTGGCGTGCGGCGGGGAGGGCATTTGCAGCTGCTCAGATTGCAGTCGGTTTCCAGGGAGTTAATCCGGGCCCGATTACCGCAGCCTTAATCCCGCTGGGTTCGGCCCGCAGCGAAGCCGCTCTTCAGCACCACGGACAGCAGCAGGGCTCCTGCGCCCGGCGGGCACCGCGTCAGAGGGGTTTTCCGGAGGGGAGCTCCATCCAAAACCTGACCCTACTGAGCCCCTCTCCGACGGCTGAGCCACTCATTGAATGTTGATCAAGTCCCCCGGGGTGGGCTCGAGCGTCTGCGTGGTGGCATGCAGAAGCCAGAGCTGCCGGAGAAGGAGGGCAGAGAGAAAGGATGTGGGTCTGTGGCTCTTCTCTCTCCATGGAAAGCAGATGGTTTGTTGTGAGCCACCATAATAAACTGAGGGGCAGTTTATTCCTCCTTGAAGACGGTGGTCAACATTTTTAATCACTTTATGGCAATCTCCTTAATTTAAGTAAAAGATTCCTCCTGCAGATGCAGTGTCAGATCTGAACCTCATTTCTTTAAGTCTACTGCTACTCATCAGACCTTGGAACAAGCTTCCCAGGGAGGGGGATGAATTGCCATCTGTGGACATATTTCAAAATTGTGTAGGTCTGGAGTTTAGTGACATGTTTTAATGGTGTTCTTGGGGCATTTGGGTTAATTGTTGGACTTGATGATCTTAAAAGTCTTTTCCAATCTAAATTATTATGTAGTTCTATACTTTTTATTTATGGCTGGTACCATTTCTGCGAGGAGAGATCTCTCTGAAATGGGAAGTTGTACCATAATTCAGCTGTCCATGAGTCTCATTCCCATTTAAAAGCTAGGAACTGCTTTTAACCCAGGAGCAGATTTGTGTATCCCTTCCATTCTTCTGCATTTGTTGATTTTGCTAGTAAAAATGCAACATTCTTGGAGTTAGGAAAGAAATATATTTTTTTATTTGATTGGATATTATGATGTTTCAGTCAGAGAATTTTATGGCTACATGTTGCACTGGACCTGATGTTTGTTTTTGTAAAGGTGGGGGTGGCCCAGCCAAATGGAAGATACAGCATTACCCAACTGCATTCCTTTATGCATGAAGGATAATTAGTGAATTAAATGTATTGTGAGCAATAAACGAAACAATACTTTCTTCTGAAAAATTAACCTCTGGAGGAAAAATAAAAGCCTACTATATTTGCCTTGATTAGGTATCCAGATAAGAACAGGCTTCATAGTGTGTCTAGCCGGCCAGGTTTCCACAAAAATAAGGGCAGGGCATGATCCTGCCTCTCAGAACTGTGTCTATTATGAGATTTCTAAGTAATGCCCTACCTTCCATAGCAGTCCACCATAGGGAAGTCATTACACAGTGCAGTCATTGCTTCTCCCACTGAACAGTCAAGGGTGGTACAAATGCGTTTAAGTGCTTCCCTGCCCTCCACAGTGTTTTGCTGTACAGGGTGAGGTAGCAGCATTATCAGCATTAATGAATGTGAAGAATCTATTGGATTTAATATTTTGTATTGTCAGAAGGCACCTAGTTAAATACTTATTGCATATATTTGCATAGAAGTTGCAACTCATCTCTCATTTGATCATGAATCATACACTGAACTCCATTGATTTTTTGCAGATGCCCTCAAAAGTGGACCACCAAAATTTAGGTAACATAAATCCCTCCAGCCATTGTCAAGGTCACCAACAAATGGCCTTGAAAATATGTTGGAAGTTCTCAGTCAATTGAGTGGTGTGCACAGGCTTTCCAATGAGGAAGCAGCTGCTGTACGTAGGTGTGTATCTCATGACAATACAGCTCCACAAAAAAAACCCACAAGTGCATTTCTCCTTGTGTTTGTTCACACTGTGAGAAGATTTTCCTTTTTCATTATGTTCTATTGAAGCTCCTGCCCTTTGTGGCTTGTTGAAAGTTTTGCTTGCAGTGATTCCCTCTTCTGTACGTTTAAATGTAATTCAGTACGAAATCACAGAAGCCTGACACATGGGGAATGTGATAGTATCATTTAAAGTGGTGTGTGAAGAGTGGCGGCCATTGCCGGGGATCAGTTTTACTCACCTCACGGGCCAGCCGTATCATGTTGTAGTAAATTGTGTGTAGCAGAAGACATTGATTGCAATTAGTTTCCCAAGTACATGAGAGGTCAGATCTATACGGAAGGGTTTTTTTTCACCTCATTGTTTCTGCCTGAATGATCATCTTTATGTGGACAGAGCTCTGGCTGTGACTTTATTCCAGACCACTGTGGCAAACATGAAGAACAATTCAAAAAAAGGATCGTATTCTGGATTATTTATGCATAGGGTTAAGTAACTGTTGAATGTATGAAAGTGAAATGTGGTGAGAAGAGAATATTTAGGAAGCAGGAATTTTAAATGTAGGCATTGCCTTTCTTTTTAGACATCTGATAACTCTGCATGCTTTAGTGTGTTTTCTTACCTGATGCTACTAGATGCTCTTTATCAGTGTAGCTCAAGGGGAGGGTTGCCTTTGCCCCTTGTCCTATCCCCAGATGACATTGAGAAGAGCCTGGCTCCATCCTCCTGACGCCCACCCCTCACATATTTATAGACGTTAATGAGGTCACCCCTCAGTCTCCTCCAAGCTGAAGAGACCCAGCTCCCTCAGCCTCTCCTCATAAGGGAGGTGTTCCATTTCCTTCATCATCCTCTTTGCTCTCCAGCAGCTCCGTGTCCTTGAACTGAGGGGCCCAGAACTGGACACAATACTCCAGATGTGGTCTCACTAGGGCAGAGCAGAAGGGGAGAAGAA
>JAOXOE010000256.1:4560933-4588802 GCA_028565055.1 Phoeniculus purpureus | reverse complement strand
TGGTGCTGGTCTCTTCTCACAAGCAATTAGTGATAGAACAAGAGGGAATGGGTTCAAGTTACAACAGGGTAGGTTTAAACTTGATATTAGGAAAAATGTTTTCACAGAAAGGGTGGTCAGGCACTGAAATAGGCTTCCTAGGGAGGTGGTTGGGTCACCATCCCTGGATGTGTTTAAAGTTCAAAGACGGGATGAAATGACAGAAATGGTGACTTGGAAACCTCTCAGATCCTTTTGGCATGCACTGAGCCACAACACTGGGTACCATCCTGTTTGTCGTTTTGCTGGAGTTCATGTATTTGCAGAGAAGGCCTGATTTCTTGGGCTTGGACACTGAAGACCTTGTTCAACATCTCAGGACATTGTCATTGAGGCTGGCTGTTTGATACAGTTGAGCGCTTTTTCCAAGCTGTTGCCTGTTCTGTCAGAAGCAAACTATAAATATACATGTGCTTCTGTGCTTCTCTATCTCTTGCTCTGTAAGAGGAAATGGGTTTGTTTTTATGTGATTAGCAGGCAGAGGAGCAGCGGAACTTGTGTCAGTGACACATCTGTCCTGTAAAAGCGTCAGCCCACAGATCCTGCTGCCAGAGGAACTTTGCTGCTGGCGTGATAGACCCAAGAGTAGGACTGTCTGAGACATGGAGCGAGAACCGATGCGCATAAGGGAGGGCTACTTGGTTAAGAAGGTAAGCGGGCAATTTTGGACTGAGTGGAGGAGGGTAACTCTGAACAGGTTGTGGAGGTGTAGGGGAACGTACTTAGGTTTCAGTTATTAAAAAAAGATAGTTTTTTTCCAAAAAGGCAAACAAACAGAATTGCTTGAGCGGTGAACAACTGTGCTGTTAGTGGTTATAGAGGTACTTGCTAGTGGTTACATCTTGTCAGAATACTATGTGGGGCATTTTGCACATCTCAGATGTACCTTTGGATCAAAAGACTTGTATTTTATTAATTAACCTAATGCCCTTAGTGGAAGCTTGGCAAATCAGGTAACAGCTTCAAATGGCCACAGCTTTCTTGGTTGCTCTTAATCACCGAGTTAAACATTGAGGAATCACAGTGAGATTAAAAAGGTCAGATCACTTTGGCTTACAGACAGTGTCATAGGCACTTCCCTTCTTTTGGAAGGCAGTTGCTGTCCCACAGCAACCTCTGCCCTTTTAGGGTAGAGCACATAGGATAAACCTTGGTTTTCATTTAAATTCTTAGTGACTCTAATTTAATTTCAATGAAATTCTTAAAGCAGCCTAACTAGACACTACCACCTGTTTGACACATCAGTGAAACTGCTGCAAACTCTGCAACCAGAGCTTCCAGCAAGGACAAGCGTGGTCCTGATTAATGTTAACCTGCTAATTACATGCTCTTCTCTGCTCCTTTATGCCTGTAAAGTGAAACCAAGGATTTTATCTCCAAAGGGGAGCCATCCATGCAGCCACAGCTATCTGCAGAGACCGACTTTGTCCTCTCAATATTTGCATCAGGCTAGGGTAACAGTCCTGAGGCTGGAGGTCAGTGCTGTAGATGGGACAGTGTGACTTCTGGTAAATGCAAGTTCAGACATGAGTGTTGGTTTAGGTCATCTTAAGTCCTTGTGTATCTTGGGGACCTTGCGTCATCATCTCAACGTAAGGAATACCTAACTTTTTAAAGTGGCTTATGATTTCAGAGAGCGATTCGAGGAACACCTGTCTGTATCTGAAATCCTTGGGGTAGGTGTGGCAATCTGATTTTTGGTCCAAGAAAATTAAATCCAGCACCCTGATTCCTTGTATTTCATGAGATGCTTTGGATGAGAACACTGTGATCATGTTTGGGTTTGCTGGTGGTGGAGGGAACTGAGACTGCCAGTCTGACACTGTTCCACAGTGGCTTCCACTGGCAGAGCTTGTCAGAGGCTCGTCTTCGGGAAGCAGAACCCACAAACAAAAGGAAATTGCAGCAATTCTGCTCTTGGCTAATCATCTTAATTAATTTTTAGTATAACATCAACCAGTGGGTGAATTTGGGCTTTAAAAACGTAAATTCTGGTGTATTAAAAAAAAAAAAAATCAAATGAAACCAACAGTCAACCCATATGTGGTACTCAGATGAGACTTTTTTGGTTGGGTTTCCAAAGAACTCCTTCTTCAGAGGAACTGTTGCTATCCTGCACATCTAAATGTGCTTTAGTCTGAGCAGTAACTCACTTGGGTGTCTGGGATTGAGATTACTTTGGAATCTGGTTGCAGATGAGACTAGAGGTGTCATCTGGCCGGAGCGCAACAGCCTTAGTGATTGTAGTGGTCAGCTATGTGCAACAGAGAGAAACTGGTTGTTCCTTGCGGAGTCCCTGAGAGTTTTGCTGCATTTCACTACATGTAGGATATGGTGCTATCTTTTATTGCAGTATTTCTTGCATGTAGCTGCTGTGTTTTAGGAATAGGAAGTAAAAGCTTTAAAAAAGGAAGAGAAGCACCTCAGTTTCTCACCACAGTAGTTGGAGATCTGCAGCCTCAGGCCCTTAAACCCTTCATTACTCTTACAGCTTGTTCTTATCTGACTAGAAGCCCTCTGAGCTGGATGTGTGCTTTCTTATCAGCCAGCCAAGCCTCAAGACTGACTGTATTGTAGCATGAAGTCTTAAATGCAGCACAAATTCCCAGATTAATGAGGCAGTCCTAGTGTTCCAGTTCACATCCAGGAATCTTGAGGATTATTCATAATATTGCCACTCTGCCATCTTGAAGACAGTGGCTTAGGCTGGCAAGTGATTTCAGAAGAAAGGTGATCAGAAAAATAACAGCATTTTCTGTCCGCACAGTGAGCTGGGTGTGGTTGTGGTATGTTCCCCTTGAGACAGAAACTAAAGTTATTTTAGTGTCAAACTGACACTCCCTGACAGGCCATATCTTTGGTGGGAATCACGTGAGACGGGATTTATTGAACTTAATGTGGTGTTCTATTGGTGCAGGGCAGCATGTTCAATACCTGGAAGCCAATGTGGGTGGTGCTTTTAGAGGATGGAATTGAGTTCTACAAACGGAAGGCTGACAACAGTCCCAAAGGGATGATCCCACTCAAAGGAAGCTCTATTAACAGCCCATGCCAAGATTTTGGCAAAAGAATGGTAAGTACTTTTTTTTTTATAACAATTGACTTATACTTCTGGAGGCACTGAAGTGTCTCAAGGTTACAAATTCCTTACACTTACCCTAGCAGCAACTTCCATTTGTCTTAGAAGCAGATTCCATTTGTCACAAGCAGGTTTGGACTTGTGCAGTATTTGTACAGTGTGACTGCCCACGAAAAAATTGAGGATACTTCAAGAGGGACAGTTCAGAAAGTGATCTTTTTTACATTATCTTTAAAAATGTTGGAGTCTGCCAGAGAGCAGAGCTAAGTTATGTTGTGGGGATACTTAGAGCTGAATGGTGCAACTCCTGCATTAAATATAAATCCAGCTGCTACAGAATAAAGTATGAGAAGTGGAAGAATTTGTCAAAATAGCAGCAACTGTCTTGCTCAGACAGGAAGGAGAAGTGTAAAGTAAAGCTGTAATTCTGAGCCTTTTTATTACCATGGAGTAACTACCTAACCCCAGCACTTCACATTCAGGCAATGCCTACTAATCACACTTGCTTTGTCACTTGCAGGGCTTTTGTGAGAGTCTGAGAGTCACATCTACATTCAGAATGAGCAAGGGCAAAACCAAAACCAATTTGAAGAAAGTAGTTTGAATGTTGCCTCCACATTTGGGACCCTTGAAATTGAGGTAGCAAGTGCACAGACTGAGGTCCCAATTCCCAGTGAAACACACAAATCAAAATTTTTGCAAAATCATTCTTTTTGACAGAAAATAAGGTACAGGAAGATAAACATACAGATGTACTTACTGTGTTCCAGGGTTCCTGCAAAACAGTTGCTGGTAAAATAGAATTCCTAGTGTGAGCACAGAATCATATCCTTAGTCGGTTAGTCAGCAATTCCAGCAACTCATTGTCATTAAATGAGCATTATACCCCCAGGATCCCTCTGATCCTCCAGAATCATGAAGAGTATTTCATTAGTTTCAAGATATTTTGTCAGGTTTGGACTTGTGTTTCTTTTTTTGCTTCCTTTCTTTATTGTACTTCTTTCTTTTTTTCTTTCTGCAGACCACATATTTATGTATTAAAAAAGAATTGATTCTCATGGAATATTTTTAAACTTACATCTCTTAAGAAAGAGTGTCCTTTAACTGAAAGCCTCTCTGTGAAACAGTGCAATAGAAGGACAGGGCAAAGAGTACAGTTTGCTGTTAATCCTGTGCTGTCTCAAAGCAGTTCTGTGCGACTGCTTCTCCTGGGGACAAAAGATTTTAGACGGCAATCACTTTGGAAATCTCAGCTGAAGCAAAATCATTGAGGGCTACCCGCCCTTAAGTTTTTCTCACAAAGTGTTCCTTTCCAAAGACTTTGGTAATGGTTTTCTTGGTTTGTTTGGTTTTTTTTAACTTCCACAGAGGCATCAGTATTGGTCTTTAGGACTTGCTTGTAAATGGCAGTAACAGTAACACAATTAACAACAATGGAAAGATAAGTGATGAACATCAGTGTGTTCTACAAAGTAGGTAAAGAGAGACCTCTCTGAGGTATCATTGCAAGTGTCCAATGCCTGCTGAAGGCAGAGTGAGAGAGGTCCTCACCTGGCCAGAAGGTTGCTGGAGGATGTACCAGTTTGCAACAGATACATTTCGTCTGTATTGAAGGGTTACAGTCTTTTGAGGATTATTAATTTGAGTTTCTTTTTATGCTTCATTTTACATTATGAGTTTGTGTAATAGATTGGACACTTTAGTTGCTGAAGCTTTTTTGGTGGAGGATAGAGATAAATGAAGGATCTCAGACCTGGGGCTTGAGGTTCTCAAAGCATCTATTCATAAATAAAATCTGATGCAAAGTTTACTGAAGTTCGTGGAAGTGACTCAAAATTATTATGAGGAGGTCTTCCTCATTGAGTTGGAGAGATAATTCTGCAAGTCCATAGACCAACAACCCTTAGAATTTGTATTCTTCAAAACGTCACCCCTGCAACTTGCCATCATTGAGACTGTTCTTATGAGTAGTTACCACCCAATATAATTGAATCTAAATTTCTACTTTTATTCCTTGAAAATGTTGTCTCTTGATTTTTGTATCTTACATTGTATAGCTTTACTGTACTGCCAAATCCAATGGTTCTGCCTTGTGTGCCAATGCCTTCGCATTGATTCTGTACAGTTCTTCCTCTTCTGAGACTAGAATAATTCTGGAAATAGAATTATTCTGGGAACCAGAATAGGTTCTCAGTGCTTTACAAACAGTTACTTCATATGGCTGGAAAGAAAAGTATATTTCTAGGATGGAGGTTCTGAAGGGTGAAAGGTGGGCTAATCCTCAACTAGGCCCATTTTAAGTCACCAGAAATGAAAACTTTGACGTTTCATGTATGTTGCTTCTCGGTTCTTGGACTTTGAGAAGGCGGATTTTTCCCTTTGGTAAGAGCTTGCTTTAATGCTTTGATATTTCATTCAGTTAAACTGATGTGTTGACATGACTCTTAGATATTGGATTTGGAGAGATCTGCCTCTTTGCTTTTCACATGCACCATACATTGATTTTCAGGATGTAGCTCATTACTGCAATAGAAAGCAAGGGTATTGCTGACAACACCCACTTATGGGAAACTATATTTTAGAGGAAGTGGAAAATCTCTTGACCAAGTAATTAGATCCAGATTTTCCACCCAGAAGATCACTGGCTGAAAATGACATCAGTGTGAACCTTATGGGGTTTTTTTAAGGCTATTGTTAGCTTTTTCTGCTTTCTTATAACTTTTTGTGCTTTTCAGTGAAGGGAATTGGGGGGGCTTTATCCTGGAGGAAAGGATGCTCAGGGAAGACCTTCTCACTCTCAACAACTCCCTGATAGAAGATTGGAGCAAGGTGGGGCTTGATCCCTTCTCTCAAGGAACAAGGACAAGAGGAAATGATCTCAAGTTGTACCAAGGGGAGGTTTAGGTTGGCCATGAAGAACAATTTCATCCCCAAAAGGATTGTCAAGGCCTGGCCCAGGCTGCCCAAGGCAGTGATAGAGTCATTGTGTCTGGAGGGGTTCAAAAGCCGTGGAGATGTGGCGTGAGGGACAGGGGTTAGTGCTAACCTGGCAGTGCTGGGGCAACACTTGGACTTGATGATCCTGATGGTCTCTTCCACCCAAAATGCTTCTTTGATTCTATGATCATAAGGTGTAGCCAAAGATTAGGTGTTTTATCAGCCTACTAAGCTCCTGAAAATTTGTTAGACTGCAAGTATGCTCAGCTACTCTCCAGCATGACCATGTTTTTTTCCTCCTTCAGGCTGACCACATCTTTATAAACATTAAGAAGAATTTACACCCACCATAAGCCTTGGTGTCTCGGCATTTCAGCCCTTCAGCTTTTGCTGGCAAGTCCACTACAGCTAGAATCAGCAGCTACGTCAGAGCTGCTCACTTGGGCTGAACTAACAATGTCAGAATCATACATGGGAAATAAAACAGAGTCAGTTACCTCTACTGCCTGTTAATGGTTTATTTCAGAGGTGTTTTTTTAAATTTAGCTCTAAGGCATTTTCCACAGTCCCTTTGGCACAGGTAGGCTGAATGTACTTGTGGTACTAGGCTAATCATCGTTAGCTGGATATAACAAAGTCACTTAAAAACCCCACTCTGTCATTTATCATTCCAGTTTGTCTTCAAGCTCACTGTGGCCAAGCAGCAGGAGCACTTTTTTCAGGCTGCCTACCTGGAGGAGAGAGATGCCTGGG
Organism: Phoeniculus purpureus; assembly: GCA_028565055.1. Taxonomy (NCBI): domain Eukaryota; kingdom Metazoa; phylum Chordata; class Aves; order Bucerotiformes; family Phoeniculidae; genus Phoeniculus; species Phoeniculus purpureus. The sequence continues at coordinate 4,581,994 of JAOXOE010000256.1, read as the reverse complement.
TACGGGATATCAAGAAAGCAATTCACTGCATAGATGGAGGCCAAAGGTTTGCCAGAAAATCCACAAGAAAGTCTATCAGACTGCCTGAAACAATCAACATGAGGTTTGTTCTCCCCATTTCCTTCCATCTGCAGGCAATGTGCCAGATATGCCACCTTGGTCTGAAAGAGCTATGGGCATGTCTGTCCATGCTACCTCCCTGGTTTTGCTGAGAGTCCTTTCAGAGCATACAATATGGTAGAAATGAGCTGCAGGTCATAACTTTTACCCAAACATGCTTATTTATCAAAGGATTTTGCTGATAAGGAGATTCCTGTGCACAGTGCAGTGCATAAGGAGACCCCAGCCAAAGTGTGATTCTTCCAATAGAGGCATTTTTATACAATATCTAATTTATTGCAAAAATATTTTAAAACTTTTGCTTGGTCTCCACAGAAATGCTGGTATTTGCCTGGTTCTTGGAGGGTTAGGGCGGAGTGGTGCCTGCCAGGGAACTTGGAACTGGCAAAGGGAGAAGAAGAGATAAAGGGCACACATAGGAAGTCATCTGTCTGTCAGCACTTAAAGAATTAAGAACAGCTTAATTTTTGTGTCTGAGCAGTAAACACCAAGACACAAATAAGCCTGCAGTGGTCCTTACAAGGCAGTAAAAGTCAGCTACAAAAAAAAGCCAACCTGATCTGACTTCACAGGCTTCAGCAGAGAATCACCCTAACAAGCCAAAGGACTTAGCCTGTGGCATTTAATATTTGTTCCTTGTTATTCCAAAGTTCCAAGAAATTAAATGTTCACTAAGTGAAAAGTGGGTGGGTGGAAGGACATCACACCGAGGTTCACTGAAGTTACTTAGGATCTCTGAGAGCAAGCAGGCTCTGAAGATGTCACAATGACAAGTTTTCTGCTCAGTTGAGAACATTCAGGAAAATATAGCACAGAGCAGTGAGTTCTCCTACAGGCTCTACGAAGGGGCCTCAGCAGTGGGTGTTCCTCTGTTCACACAACAGTCACCACAAGTTGTTCTATTCTGTAACTGTGGGGGTGTGGTGAGCTGTTTGTGTGCTCTGCTCTCTGCTCCCATAGCTGTGACAGTTATGTAGTGAGGCCTCCAGGCTTTGCAGCATGAATTTTTCAGGAGATGAACCTAAGCCATGCTAGAGCTCTGCGGAGAGCAGTGTGCCAGCAAGACCTAGGAACACTCTAGAGGCTTTGTGTCTCTACTAACAATTTCTGTGGTTCTTTTTACACGCAGTGCTTTGTACCTCTCTATGAAAGATCCTGAAAATGGAATAAAGGAATTGAAGCTGGAAAAAGATAAAAAAGTGTTCAATCACTGCTTTACAGGTAAGGAGCTCTTATGTGTCGGGGCTCTTTTCCATACCCTAAATGGAGCACAGGGTTGAGAGGTTAAAGATGGATAAAAGAGCTCTAAGCTTTATAAACTTGAGAGATGTTTTCTTGACTAACACAGGAGGTGCCCAAAGGATGAAGCTTGAGAAATGTTCAGTTACAGCCATGGTAAGCAAGAGAGAAGGAAGAAATTTAACCAGTGCCAGAAAGATTGAAGTAAATCTTGTAGAGAGTTGCATTAAACATGTAACTCCAGAAGAATTATTCCTTTCTGAATTTGTCATTAAAACACTGTGTTGCATTGTAGTTTCTGTCCTGTTCCAAGTTCAGTCATAGAATCATAAAATGGTTTAGGTTGGAAGGGACCTCAGAGATCATCTACTTCCACCTAGGCTCCAATGGGCAAGGCCACCTCTGTCTTGACCCGGTTGCTCTGTTTTGATTGTAACACCGCAGTCTGGACATCTGCCTTCGCCAGGCTCAGTTGTCCTTTCTACTTCCCCTGTCCCTGAGGCTTCCCTGCTCAGCCCTGCATCCCCTCCTAGCTCTCTTCTCCCTCAGGTTTAGTGTTTGAGAGTTGTACTGGACCCTGCCACCAGTTGGATGGGCTGTATCTCAGTGGTTGACTCAGGTACCTTTCGGATAAGGGTGTGGTCACTAAGAACATCTTTCAGGAGGCTGATGAATAGATGCAGTAGCCTTGTTGCCAGTGTGTTTTTAGGTTTCTTTGTGTCCGTCTTGGTTTGTGCTGATACTTTTTGTTTCTTTGTAACCAGGCACCTCTGTGATCGACTGGCTGCTGTCCAGCAACTCCATCCGCAATCGCAGAGAAGGTCTCATGCTCGCCTCATCGCTTCTGAGTGAAGGGTACCTCCAGCCTGCAGGTGATACATCCAAGGCTGCTGCCGAGGGACTGTCAGATACCCCCTTCTTAGATCTCACTGATGCCTACTATTACTTTGTGAGTGGTGTATTCTGTTGGTTTTTTTTTTTTTCAGTGTTCCAGACTTGCTGATGCTCTACTTTTCTCAGGCTTCTTGCTGAATTTCTTATGTCTCAAAGGAAAGATTTTGCAGAAACAGAGAGATCCCTGTTAATTGTCTTTCTCTACATAACAGTCAGAATGAGCTTTAATATTAGTAAGCAGGATGGGTTTTTTCTGGCATATTTTCAAGTGTGAACTAAGAGCTGAGATCAAGCTGGGTTTCCTTAAACTTGAACTTTGCTCGTGGTTATTTCACCAGGGACCAGAATTTCACCACCAGTTTCCCTCATGATTCAGTGGAAGGCAAGAAAGCAACTCAGTATCATGGGGCTTCTCCAAGAGGCACAAGCTACAAACTCATTTTTGTGCAGAGCCATAAAATCTCACTCACACACCCTCACAGTTTGCCTGGAACTTGCTCAGCCATTTCAACATATTGCTTCATATTCTGTAGAGTGATTTGTAGAACTTGCAATGTCCCAGTAAAATACTGTTTTAAAGATACTTTGCTTATGAACTAATGCTAACAAGTAAAATGCTTGAGATACTAAAATTCTCTTTACATTTACCACAGACAATCACTTGGCTTCAGCAAAAGTGCATCTCCCATTACTTCATTTCTTCTCCCAGAATGTGTCCCTGGTAGGGAGACTTTATCTGTGCAGCAAGAAAAGTAAGACATGCTTCTTGTTAGGGTAGCCCTGTGGCCATTACAGTGCCTGGCTGCCTGGGACACTTCTGCCAGCAGCCTGTGTGTGCTCTGCTTGCTTTCAGCTTGTTTTTACTTTGATTCAAGGCCAGTGTGATGTTGAGAGACCACAGCAGGTCAATGTCTGATGCATTAGTTCTCTTCACATACCCTGAGACCCATTGGTGCAATCGTCCCTCACACTTCAAATGTGACTTGGGGAGCTCCTCACCCTCACTATGAGATTCTTCTAGTAAAAAAGTTATATTGTTTAGGTGGCAAAAAGCAGAGTGGAGGGAAGCCAAAGAGACATCAGAGTTGCACACGGACATAAACATGCAGCAGCTCTGTTACTTCTGAATTTTCTTTTTGGTCATGCAGCCAGACAGTGGGTTTTTCTGCGAGGGAAATTCTAGTGATGACGATGTGATCCTGAAAGAAGAATTCAGAGGAACAATAGTCAAACAAGGATGTTTGCTGAAACAGGTCAGTATGGCATATGTTTTGTCCTGACACTGAGATGACGTTGCATGGAGACAAGATTCCTCTTTTACAACTAAAAGCTTTAGAAAAGAGAGAAACTTGCCTATGCCATCACCACACTTGACAAGTTTAGCATCTGTCCCTCTTAGCACAAAGAATATATACTGTAGCATGGCATCAGAGCATCATTGCAAGGGTTATTGCTCTGACTATGAAATCAGACAGTATATAAGTTAATTAGGAAAGAGCACTAGAGCAGGAGATGTGACAAGTCATTGGTTTAATGCAAAACTCAACTCGGGTAAGAAGGCAGCCAGTCTGGGGTCCCTCTGAACACACAACAAGATTCATTCTCCAGTTTCCACAGACTTTTTCAGCCTACCTGAGCCAAGGATTCCATTCAGTCACTAGTATTTGATTCTGTCCCATCTGTAAGATGGACAATAACTGTATACATGCCTTTCCAGCAAAACTTTAAGCAGTACAGTGAGTGTTACTTCCTGAGGCTATTGCAAGTAGATATTAGTGAACTGAAGGCAAGATCATGATTCTTCAATGAATAGCCTATTTCAGTTGGAAGGGACCTAAAATGATCTAGTCCAACTATCTGACCAATTCAGGGCTGTCCAAAGGGCACTGTCCAAATATCTCTTAAACTCTGACAGGCTCAAGGCACCAAATGCCTCTCTAGGAAGCCACTTCCAGGGTTTAACCAGTATCTCTGTAAGAAAATGTTTCCTAATATCAAGTCTGAACGTCCAGTGTTGAAATGTTCCTTGGAAGCTTACAAATGAATTGGTGGTGGTGGTGCTCACTTGTATTTTTTTTGCTTGATCAGATTACTCAAAATCAGTGGACGAAATTACATAGAGGTCTTTTGCTTAACTGTCACAGTAATGTCTGCCTAATTTGTAAGTGTTCCCTTGCAAACAGCATAGCAAGGAGTTGGAGTTCTGGTGAACAATAAGTTGTCCATGGAACAGCAATGTGCTCTTGTGGCCAGGAAGGCTGATGGAATCCTGGGATGGACCAAGAAGAGTGTGTCCGACAGATCAAGGGAGGTTCTTCTCCCTCTGCACTCTGCTCTAGTGAGGCCACATCTGGAATATTGTGTCCAGTTCTGGGCTCCCTGGTTCAAGAGGTATAGAGACTTGTTTGAGAGAGTTCAGATGAGGGCCACAAGAATGATTAGGGGACTGGAGCACTTGCCTTGTGAGAACAGATTGAGAGATCTGGGACTTTTCAGTTTGGAGAGGACTTAATTACTGTATATAAATACATGAAGACTGGATGTCAAGAAGAAAGAGACAATCTCTTTTCAATGCCTTGTGAAAGGACAAAGGGTAATGGTTGTAAGTTGGTGCACAAGAAGTTCCATCTAAATATGAGAAAATATTTCTTTACTCTAAGGGTTACTGAGCACTGGAACAGGCTGCCCAGGGAGATTGTGGAGTCTACTACTCTGGAGACTTTTAAGACTCCTCTGGATGCATTTCTGTGTAACCTCTCAGGTTTTATGGTCCTGCTCAAGCTGGGGGTTTGGACTTGATGACTCTGGGAGGTCCCTTCCAACCCCTAGTGACCTGTGTATCTGTGTGTATCTGTGTGTGTGTAGCTAGTTGAGAAACTAGTGTTTTGAAATGCTGTGAGGAAGTGATTTATGACAGTCTTCTACCAGTTAATCTGAGTTTGGTCACCTTCAGTGAATTGTGGATCACTGTGTGGAAGTGTTACTGCTTCTGCTGATCCAGATTTTTTCCTACCCAGCACTTGAGCTTTGAAAACAGGCAATGAGGCATCAACAGCTGTATCTGAAGGTGATGATCTGCCTGAGTTTCTTTGCCATGAACCCTCCCAAGGATGCTTAAACCAGATAAGCCAGTTGGTCTTTGCAGAGTGAGAAGTACCTTCAGCTCATTCTTGCCAATATTTCAGAGTACCTTCCTGCAAGACATTTAGCAGCTATATTTACTGGCAAGCATTTAAACCCATGTGAATGTCAGAACTACCAGACTATGACACGTGTTTAGAGCAATTTTCAATGTTGAAACTGTTCTGCTTTGTGCAAAACATAAAATCAGAAATCAGTGCAATAGCCCAGTAGTTGTGCAAAGCAGTAGGATGCCAAATGGCCAGGTGTGAGTCCTACTCCAGTGAGTATTTCCTGTACAAAATATTCAGCTTTTTGCCTTTTGTATTTTCCTGTTCTGTCATCTGTGGCTGTGAGTGCTCGCAGGCAATGCAATTCATGACATTCCTGTGTTTTAATTGCCCTAGGGACATCGCAGAAAGAACTGGAAAGTGAGAAAGTTTGTTTTAAGAGATGATCCTGCATACCTTCACTACTATGATCCTGCTGGAGTAAGAGACATTTGGTTTAAATCTCTGCTTGTTTTAAAACCAACACCTTTTAGAAGTATCCAACTGGATTCTTTGCATGGGACTGTGTGACAGGGAAGAACATGCAGGACAGTGGAGCTGGTTTTGCTGACACAGCCTGGCCATCCTCTGTAAAAACAGAGTGAAGGATAGTTTGTGGGACTTCCGATCAGGGTAGCAAGTGCTACCAGACTTGGGAACAGGTGACACTGAACTGTGCTGTCACCTCTTAGCTGTGACTAATTAGGCAGTCATTTTGCAGTTTATAATTGAAGTATTTTCTGTGTAAAGGCTGAGACATGATGTTCCATTTGTTTCCTAGTTCTAGCAGGCCAAACCCTGCCCTGAGAAAGGAAGGAGTGTCACTATGGGCAAAACTTGCGCCACCTCACCCTAAAGCTGTCACATAGCTGGATACAACCTGCAGGTTTTATTTTGTCCTGCATGAGCAGAAGCAGTGATGTTGTGGGTTACAGGTGCTTTATGCGATGATGCCATGCCAGTCCCTTTGGCAGACTAGAGGGGATTCTCCAGCCTGGACACACTGGAGAATCAACACTGAGGAGTTTCTGACCTCCCTGTTCCCAACTGGCCTTTCCCAGTCCTGGCACACTCTCACAAGGGGATGAGGTGTGCTGACTTATAGGGACAGCTGCTTTGAAAATTCTGACAGCAAAAATGTGCCTTCATCTGTGCTTTCACTGTCGCAGCCCTGGTGCACAAGAGGCCAAGTTGTAAATAAGGGGATAGCTGCTCTTACTGCTTGGTAAGAATCTAATTCTAAGACGACGTATTTTTCTGTCATTTTTCTAGTCATTGTGACACCAAAAGAAAACTTACAGTTGGCACAAGGCCAAAGGTATTTTTCTAGTACCTTTTTCAGGACATGTTAAATACTCTGCAGATCCTGAATTCCAGATCACCAAAGAGATTCCCTTACCAAATGCCCCACCCTCCCTGTCACACATAGATCTCCTGGTTTCCCAGCTGACATACTGAATCAGCAAATACATGTTTTTGTTTCCATTATAAAGTTGTAGTAGACAGGTATTGCCATGTGAACAGGTTCAGAAGTGTTGCATTTCATTCTTATTTCATGTCCTCACCAGGGAGATGATCCACTAGGAGCCATCCACTTGAGAGGCTGCGTGGTGACAGCAGTGGAAGATATGCCAGACAGTAAGGAACCGTATCTTACAAGTTTTTGGTGCATTCTTCCAATCTGCCTTAAATCACAAGTGCTTCTTTTCTCAAAAAAAACCCTATTGAGTAATTCTTCTAGTAACTACTCTATGTTGCTGTCTTAATTACTGGAGAAGGACAAGGTGGTAAAAACAGCAACAGGCAATCTTGTGTTTTGTTGGTTGTTTAGAGAAGACTTGTCAGAAGGATAGCACCGTCTCTGTGTTAGCATAACTGGCCTTAGACAAAGTAAGCTAAGTTTGCTGATTTTAGTCGATAAATTTGGGATAGAAACTTCACATTAAACATGGTTACGTCAACAAAGGATTACTGTCCACATCCTGTTCCCTGTCAAAACTAGAAGTTGTTGAAGCAGCAATGGTTAAGCATTGCTGCAGTGAACAAGTATCACTCCTAAAGGTGAAACATGCAGAATTCATAGATTCTTTCTCCAAGAGGCAGACCTGCCTCATGGACCCCATCTTGGAATCTGTTTGTGAAGTACTGATTAGGCATAGCTATAAAAAGGAAAAAATTGCCTTTCAGTGTGTGAAGGGAGAAGTGCTGTACAATATTTTATTCTCTCTAGCTGATTTCCTTATTTCTTCCCTGTAGCCAAGAAGTACGATGTTGAGAACATCCTCTTTGAAATCATCACAGCTGATGAAATCCACTATTACTTGCAAGCAGCCTCATCCGCGGAGCGTACGGAGTGGATCAAAGCAATTCAGACAGTTTCTAGGACTGGAAAATGAGACAATCTGCCAACAAGACAGAAAATTGGAATCTGTCACTGAAAAAGAAACAGGAGTTTCAGCATTTCACTGAGAGAAAACAGTGTCACTCAGAAAGGTGTCCTGAGGCTTGTGGGTAGGGATGAGGGTGGGAAAATCGATTCAACCCTATCGTGAGCACTAACAAACTAACATTTTCCACTTGTGTTACAGGAATATTTTACTAAATATTTTACTAAATTCTAGCACAGAACATACCATATTAGTGTGCCCTTCTTGAAGTAATTAGCCTACCTTTCCCTGCTCTCACAGCTGATAATGATAATTCACCATTAACAGAGGATGGAGTCATGTCACTGACTGAGGAACTCAACTAGTCACCAGCCATTCAGCCTGTGTTGTGGTTCAGTATCTTCAGATATTTCAAAGTCTTCCTGAGACAATCTTCACACTTTTTCATCAGCCAGTGATCTTTCTACTGCCATGTTCACTTACACATATGGACTATGCCTGTTGCAGACTGCTGTTTCTGAATGCACGTGAACTTAAAAAGTTTTAAAGTGCTCTTTGTAGATCTGAAAAGGTCCTTGGGAATTCTTATTCACATCTCTTCAGTCAAAAATAAATCAGGAGCTAAAGCTTCTCTTTATGTCTGCTTAATTATACCTGTGTCTGAGCTAATGAGCTGTAAAGTCCTCGTCACAAAGAAAACACAGCCCTGTGCGGCAGAAGAAATCAGCTTCTGGCAGGCAATTCCTGGATCTTACACAAGCTGACAGCATCTCGGAAGCATGGTCTGTCGTTCTGAGAAAGGAAGTACTATGGACAAGAGATACACTGTTCACTCAGCTTGCTTTCTTGATAATTGCTTTGTGGTTGCTGCTTATTTTTCTTTCAGAGCTTGCTGAGCCCAAAATATGGCACAGGAAATAGAAAAAATAACTCCACACAACTGAAAAACAGAAATGTGACTAGCTTGGCATAGGAGGGATGCCACTGCCATTTTTTAATAAAACTGAAAAGTTTTACCAGTCTTTCACCTTGTCATTTTTCCCTGTGCCCAGTGAAAGATACAGCCAACCACTTGAGAACGGTGTTTGCTCTGGTAGGTGATGCTCCATAGCATATTTTTGGATGAGCTCTGCTGTCCAAAAGCAGTGCAAGCAGTGCATCTGCTTGTGGCAGATCTTTTGAAGACAGGTCACAAGGGTTTGTAGTTGTCTCCAATTCTTGGTGGAAGCAGGAAGATTGTAAGTATATGTTTGATGCCACTCTGCTTACATTTCTTGCTGTGAATGCTTTCAGTTGCCTGAAACTGGTATTGCTAAACTCCTTTTAGTCAGGTTCTCATGCACTTCTTGACTTCAGCAATTAGCTCGACATTCCAGGGTGAATGTGCCCTAGTCCATTTTCCTACAAGACCTGACAAGAAAAATACATTACACAGACTTTTCTCTTTGGTGAGCACTTCACGAGAGGCCACTTGGGGACCAGCATCATAATGGGGACAGTTTTCAAAGATGTTTGATTTCCTACCTCATGGCAGATCTTTTGAAAAAATAGAGAAGTTACCTGAATGCCTCCAGGAGTCTGACCTTAGGAATTGTGCATGAGTTGATGACAGTTGTTGTGACCTTTGAATTGAGTCAGGAAAGTCACTAAGAAGAGAGCTACTGGAATTGAGAGGAGTGATGAGGAAGACTACTTTAGTGGATATCTGTATATAAAAGATTAATTTTACATCATTACAACTTACAGGGATTATAAATGGATCTTGCCAAAGGGAATTCACTATTATCAGCTACAAGTTTATACTAGATTATGAGGCCAGTCCAGTTACTGAGAAGGCATGAAAATGAAGAGGCAATATCCTGAATGGCAGCACCAGAGAAGAGAGAACAGGCCTAGAACAAGGACCTACTGACTAAAAGAGAAAAAATAGAAGAGCATTTCTTCATGTGCCATGCTTCCTCCATCTGTTTTCACCCTGTAGCTATTTAAATCACACCTCTTCTAAGCACTCAGCAATTACTACATCTGCACCAGTTCCTTTTTTACTTAGAATATAAACTAGTCATTTTTTGTAGACTACAGGACAGAAGGCAAAATTGACTTGGAACGCTGGCTTTGTGCTCACTGCAGTCAGGTTTTCAGGAACATTTATTAACCTTATATCCATATAGACATGGAGCTGCTTCTTCCACGGTTGAAAAGAAAAGATGACAAAGCAGGGTTAGCATTATTGTGTTGCTAAATGTCATTAGTTTGGTGCTGCTCTTTGCAGCGTGCTCTATTTTATGCTTTTTTATTTGAAAGAACAGCTAACAGAAAGTGTTAAAGGTCTGCTGAAAATCTGGGTGTAGTAATAGAACAATTTACTGAGGGATCTTTAATCAAAGTTTGTTCATAAAGAGGAGTAAACTAGTTAAGGTCTCTGAAGTATGATCTGGTGTGTACTGCCAAACCCCTCTTCTAGACAAAGTTTTTATTTGCTTATGTTGATGCAGTAGTGCAGATAATTCTTCAGTGCAGTAATGCTGCTTCTGTCTTTGTCTTAGGTTCTATTCATAGAATCATAGAATCATTAGGGATTGGAAGGGACCTTGAAAGATCATCTAGTCTAACCCCCTGCCAGAGCAGAATCAAGTCGCACAGGAACATATCCAGGTAGGTTTTAAACGTCTCCAAAGAAGGAGACTCCACAACCTCCCTGGGCAGCCTGTTCCAGTTGAACACTAGTTCTTTACTGATTTTTTTTTTCCTAATTTTTTTCTCAAATACTTTAGAAGTTATTATAAGTGTAAATAACTTACAAGGCTATGGATAAGCTCTTTTTATTGTCTGTAACAGGCTTCCAGTTGTTCTGAGTTCAGGCTTGGGTAGAATCAAAACTGGAATCCCAAAAACTTCCCTTACGTAATCTTTTTGGTGAAGACTGGAAAATTTTTTAATAGGATGGGTTTTTTTAATGGGGTTTGTTTTGTGTTTTTGGTTAGGGTTTTTTTTTAGTTTATACATTTTAAAACTGTAAGAGAGTATAGAAGGAATCTTAAAAGGTAAACTGAGTACACAACGATCTCCTGTTGGTAGTTGATATTTCTATGGGTGCCTTCAATTTGTGCTTTGAAAAGTGCATATGAGCTTGTGAGCTGTGGTCCCACTATCAGTGGGGTCCTGAGAGACCTGTTGTTTTCTGGCCTGGAGAAGAGTACACTCCAGGGGTACCTTAGAGCAGCCTTCCATTACCTGAAGGGGGCTACAGGAAAGCTGGAGAGGAACTTTTTATGAGACACTCTAGTGATAGGAAAAGGGAGATGGTTTTTGAGCTAAAAGAGGAGAGATTTAGGTTGGATCTTAGGAAAATGTTCCTCCCTGTAAGGGTGCTGAAGCACTGGAACAGGTTGCCCAGGGAAGTTGTGGTTACTCAATCCTTGGACAGGCTGGAGCAATTGGTTGAGGCCAGTGGGATGAGGTTTAACAAAGCCAAGTGCTGGGTCCTGCGCTTCAGTCACAACAACCCTCAGCAGCGCTACAGGCTTAGGGAAGAGTGGCTAGACAGCTGCCTGTCAGAAAAGTCTCTGAGGGTGTTGATTGACAGCCGGCTGAACAGGAGCTAACAGTGTGCCCAGGTGGCCATGAAGGCCAATGGCATCCTGGCCTGTATCAGGAGAGTGTAACCAGCAGGATTAGGGAGGTGATGGTGCCTCTGTACTTTGCACTCATGAGACCTCACCTTGAGTAAACTGTGTCTAGTTTTGGGTGCCACAGTATAAGAATGACATTGAGGTGCTGGAGCAGGTCCATAGAGGGCCAATGAGGCTGATGAGAGAAAACATACTGTATGAAGAGCTGCTGGGGCAACCGGGGTTATTTAGTCTAGAGAAGAGGAGGCTGAGAGGAGGCCTTATTGCTCTCTACAACTACCTGAAAGAAGGGTGTAGTGAGGCTGGTGCTGGTCTCTTGTCCCAAATTACTGGTGATAGTATGAGAGGAAATGGACTCAAGTTGTGTCAGGGGAGGTTTAGATTGGATATTGGGAAGAAGTTCTTTTCTGAGAGAATGGTTGGGCACTAGAACAGGCTGCCCAGGGAGGTGGTGGAATTACCATCCCTGGAGGTGTTTAAAAGAACAGTAGATAGAGCACTTGAGGCCATGGTCCTTTCCAGCCATGATGATTCTATGATTCCATGGTTCTAAGGCCAAGTTGGATGCTATGAGCTGAGCAGTACTTGATATTTCAAGCATCAGATGTTTGCTCTGTAACATCAGGATTGAAGTCTTAGTTCTGCTCCTTCTGACCAATGTCAACACTGAGTAAGGAGTTTTTCTCTTCCTTTCTAACCCTTTCTCCACTATCCATGAGTGAATTCCTGAATATCTGTCTTAATATCTTTCTATGTTACCCATGTGACACTAAGGAATACAAAGATAACTTAAAAAGCAAATGATTGAGGCAGGATCAGTTTTCTGACTGGTGGAGTGGTAATGCCTTTCTCACTGTCCTTGGCTCAGCTGCTCAAAGGAGCCTCATTGCACTGTGGAACCATTGAAATGCTCCCACCTGGCTTCAGCAGTTGCTGGGTTGGAGCCCAAAAGAGGAAGAGACTGGCTTTTGCCAGCTCATGGAAGTAGCTTCAGTTTGAAAAGGCTGATCTGCAAAATGCATGTGGCAGGGAGCTGCCAGTTGTGTCTGTAAATTGGTTTTTTTGGGTGGGATGATGATATAATTGAAGTCTAAAGCTGATGCATGAAGACTAATTTGAATGTGGTTACTTCATCTTTCGGAGGTATCTTAGGAATGACTTTGCTTTACTTCTTAAAACGGCAAGTTGGTAATCTGTAAGCCAAGGAAACAAAAAACACTGTTGAAAAATCTCTGACTGAAAACAAGCTTCTTTTATTGCTACTTGGAAGACTTCTTGAAATAGGGCTTCTTGTTTGGCTTCAAAATAAGTTGGGTTTTTTTTTCCTGGATTAGACCGTAGAACTTCCTGCTTTGCATTTAGAACTAAAAGCTGTGGCTTTCCACACAGATTTCTTCTTCTTGTAGATTGCTTAATGTTTTTCTTTTGGTTTGGCTGAAAGAGAGAGTAAAATGTATGAAAGCTGAGGGAAATGCCCCTTTTTATACTCCATTGGATATCCATTGTACATGTAATGGGATACAGTAAAACTCTTCTTCCCTGTACAGGCTCTGCCGTTGGATGGATTTTTGCTTCTAGCAGTTGAAAGAAATGGAAATTATGTCAGTAATTTTTTAAAATTTGCCTTTTTACCAAGTCTTGAATAGTAATAAACCAGAGTGATTAGGGAAGAGGAACTGGAGGTAGACTAGTTTAATAAAAACATTATCTAAAATTTCCAGACTAGACACCCCAATGTTCCACATCCTCAAGCCCAGATATTAAAAGGACATTGAGAACTTTCTTCTTAGTGTAGTGCTATGAGCTGCTTTCTCTTTATCAAAGTTTTTAAAACAACCTAATGCAGACCGATAGAGTTCCAACTTCATAAATCAATGCATAATGAGCCTTTCCATGTGCCTTCTTCAACATCATAAGGAAAAGTCTGAAAAGCCTTGCAACATAAATGCCTAGTGGCATTTCAGATGTGCTACAACATACTGTGTAGTTTTAGTCACCACTCTCGAGCAGCAAAGATGGTCTCCTTATACCTACACACCACGTAGAGATGTTTGATTACTTCCTGAGTATTGAGTGCATTTGTAGTCTCCCTGTTTAAGCTTCTGAGGAGCCCTTGGTGTTACTATCTCTTAAGTATGTGTGTGGATAAGAGTTCCATGTTATATTGACTGTAAAGAGCAGTATAATAGTATATATAGTGATAAAATTGTCTAAAGTTTGGAGTTGTTTTTACTTATTACAGTTACAGGCTTAAGGTGGCTGGTTGGTTGGTTTGAAGATTTCCCCTCTGTTCTCAGCATACTAAACCTATACCTTTGAGTGGATCCTCTGATAGGCAGCTGGTAGCATCCTGTGGTCATTAGTATTTGGTGTTCTGAAATCAGTGAGGTGTTTAAAAACAATAGTTAATGATGTGGCTCATGGCTGGTGGTGTCCTGTGGCATCTGGAGAATTCGTCATGTAGACCCCTCAAGTGCCTGACTTCTCATCAACAAAGAGCAGTGGATGCTCCTGTATATTGGCAGCTGCTTTGCTTGTTAAGATCTTGAAGGACCATGCATTAATAACAGCACAAGCCAAACAGTGTGCTTAAATGTGGATTATAACTCCTGATAGTATATGATTTGGAAGCTCTAAAAGGCTGAATTTTATCCATCCCTCTCCCCAGCCTCAAGTTGATTTGGAAAGAAAATGAAGACACCAACACCCTACCCCAAATCCTCCTGTCTGGTTTTATTTTATTGAAATTTGAGTGGTCTGATGAAGAAAAGTATATAGTGATTAAACATCTTGTGCTTGCTTTTTCACATAGTCTGACTGTTTATGGCAATGGCCCAAAGCCACATCCTGCACCATGATGAAATAAAGCCACACTGACAGCTCCTCCCTTCACAAGTGGAGCAATGTAATACTGGGTAGTTGCAAGGAAGGTTCTAACACCATAGGCAGCTTTGGCAATGCAGAAACAAAATACTGACCTCAGGGGACCTCAGGTTGACCTTCAGTGCTGGGTGTTTTGATGTCCAGCCATGTCAAACAGCTCAGGATATTTTGTGCAGCAGGGAAGCTTTTTGTCATCCTAGGAACCTGGCTGGTTTAAGCCCCTAGTGATAGGATGGCTGGGGCATATCCTATCACTCTGCAGCACACTGGCATCACATGCCCTCTTGAATGGGCTGTCTTTGGAAAGGGAGCAGCAACAGGCTGTGTGGCTAGTGGGATGCCAGGGCAATAGGTGCCTTTCCTTAGCTGACGCCTTCTGAGTAGGAGGGTAGAAGGTCGGTGGAGTTTGCAAAAGCAGAACTTTCCACTTCCTCAAAAATGAGTGGGTGTGAGAGGTGGGGTCTGGAGCAGAACAAGGGTTTCACCAGCCGCTGACATGTGAGGGTAGCTGGCACATGTTGTGGAGTGGTAGGTTGTTCCCAAACCAGGAACATTTCCAAATTTAGCAGTGTGTTAAGAAAGGAATCAAAGATGGGTAAGTATGAAAAGGCTGCTACTCTCTGAAAGGAGGTAGCATGGTAGGAGTTGGTCTCTTCTCCTTAGTAACAAGTGACAGGGCAAAAGGAAATTTTGCCTTAGTGTAACCTCCAGTCACACTAAGGCAGGTTTAGGTTGGACATCAGGAATAGTTTCTTTACAGAAAGTGTTGTTCAGGCCTGGCCTAGGCTGCCCAGGGCAGTGGTAGATTCTCCATGCCTGGAGGGGTTGAAAAGCTAGGAAGCAATGTGAGGGACATGGGTTAGTGGTGACCTGGCAGTGTTGGTTTAATGGTTACACTCAATGAGTCTGTTCTTCCAACCTAAACGATTCTATGATACCTACACACATCAGCACTAACTTTGGCACCAGTACAATCTTCCTGTTGCTGGCAATTCAGTGGGATTTTTTTCACAGGTAGGAGGGGAGAGATGAACCCCAAACAGCTGGTGTAGGAAGTTCGGAGCTGCTAACAGGGTGCATTTAAAGGGAAAAGAGCACATCCAGCCTGCTATGGAGCTGAGAGATTGCTGAGGTGCTTCAAGGGCTAGAGATGGGTGAAACAGAAACTCAGAATTGACAAGTGAAATCTCCAGGTGGGATTCAAATGCTTACAGGAGGAGCTCAGAGTGAGAAGGGGAAACAAACTTTGTTTTAATGAGGATTTGTGCTTACATACTGGTTTTGGTGTCTGTCTTGTGTGTTTAAAGAGGCTGATCTTGGCAGAGGCATGATGGATACTGGTGATTCCTGCACTGTACAAGAATAGGGGAAAGCTACAGCAAAGTGCACAGATACTAGAAATAAAAGGGAGTTTAAAATATATTTTTACCAGGAATTATGAAACAATTAAATAAATGTGACAGTATAAAAAAGCAAAAGCTGGAAGCAAATTTAAACTAATGTTTTGTTTTGCCACCAGCACAAGCAAACAAAAACCCTACTGGATCTCAGCCCAGAGGACTGCAGTCTGAATCTTCCGAGCCAAGCTGCTCTACTGCTCCATCTAGTGTTACTGGACTCCCTTAAAGATAAGGGCTGGACCTCAGTGAACTACCTAGTAGGGGACTGATCTGGTGCCACTGAACCTTATGTTTGTGACAAGACACTTCTTTCTTTGCGCTGCCATGTCCTCTGCCAAAGTCCAAGTAGTTGATTTGAAAGACTAACTAAGTCTGATAAGCATAATTCAATTCATGCCTTTCTATAGAAAAATGGTCTCAGAATTTTGTAGGAACACCCAAAGCCATAGGGTCAGTGTGATGAGACATCATAAAAGGACAAGCAAATGAAGTTTTGGAATGTATTTTGGCCTAACTACAAAAACATGTTGTCTTGTGTGGTTACCAGTTGTTTCGTTTAACGTAACACATTTGTTTCTACTCTGCATCACGCACATGACCAAAATGCACAGCTGATGGCAGAGGCTGTCAGTCCTGCCTGTTGCCTTCATCCTTGAGTCCTAATCCAGAAATCCCACAGCTGGGCAGGGGAAGTGCAGCACTGCTGAACAGTTAACATGTGGGGGACAGATCTGGATCCCTGTGAGGGCTCTGTCCCTTGAAATAGGCACTAGCGATGTCCAGCTGATCCTGAAGTGGCCAATGTCTGGATTTGTCCTTTGCCCAGACTTCCCATGTGGGCTCTCAACGGTGTGCTGCTGCTATGATACACTTCAGCTTAATCACTTACTTTTCTTTTTTAATAAAAAAGCATCTCTTCCAAAACAAAACGTGCAAACTGGAAGTACGATCAACATTATTTTCAGCAATACAGCAGAATGTTAAATTTATAAATATAAAATTACAACAGAGTACTTAGAATCTGACAGGAAATAGATCATATAAAGTGCAAATAAAAAAAAATCAAGCATAACTTTTTTCTTCTGAGAAGCCTTCATCATACATTTGCAAACACAACTGATTTTGAACTGCAAAATATTTATAGGTTGGCAGTCTGTGAATTGGGTTTTATGAACCAGCACTGGTTTCTCATCTCTCAAGTTCTGCCTCCAGGATTTCTCCCCATGTGTCGACATCCATTGGATACATGCTTTTGTCTGGCAAGCTGCTTTGGGAAGGAATGTTGCTGTACTTCCCACTCAGCCACTCCTGCTTCACTTTGCTTTTCCAGTAGTTTCTCAGCAATGTGATCTGATGGGAAAAGAGAAAGATCATATCTCAGAAATTAACTGGTTTAAGTTAAATTCAATCGGAAGGCAGTTCTGCGTTGGAAAAGTAATGCTAGAAAAAAAGGATTTGGAATGTGTTTTTGGCTATGTAGACACTAATCCAGCAAGGTGCTCTGATGCCAAGAAGCAGACCCTGGACTGCTTCCAGATTTTCTAAGATGGGTGGCAAAATTCTTCTTGCCTGAGTTGGAGTCAAGATGAAAATCCTAAACCAGGAATTAATCTTATTCCTTTCATTTTCTTTTCCTATTCAGGTGATGTGTGACCCTTACCTCTTCTTTGGGCTGGATGTAGGTAGGCTGGATTCTTCAGCCAACCTTTTACTGCAAGGAAATTTTGGTGTATTTGTGGCCTCTGCTTCAAATCTCCTACAGATAAAAGTGGAAATCCCGAAATACATGTGCAGGAGTATTAAAATCTGTACATTTGAAGAGCAACCAATACCTGTTCAGTGCTTTGCCTCATACTGAAACAACTCTACTGAAATGTGAGTCCAGAAATGATTTTTACTGATTGTGTTTGCTGCTGTTTCTCTCTTTTCACCCCTCTATTGCCTCCCTGCTCTCAAACTGGCTGGTCCTGATCTACTTTACTCAAGAGAGACAGATCTTCCAGTATACTTGGTTTCTAAGTCCTTAGAGTAGCTGTAACTGGAAGTGTGGGTGGGGACAAGTTTCACAACACTTTCTCTGAGCTCCTGCTTGTTTCCTTCTTAGAGAAGATATTCTTCAATATTTTCTCAGTCACTCAAGATATATTGAGGCAGAGCTACCCAGGATGAATTTGTTGGGAAGTCATGCCTCACCAGTAGGCCTATTCCCACCAAATACAACCAGAGAGGACATGCTGTCTAGCAGGAGTTTTCTCTCCTCTGGCCTCACTACTGGGAAGCAGGTTTTCTTCTGTGTTAGATGTGTGCAGACTCCAGTATGATGAACGTCACTGTAGGGCAGTGTAAGGACTGAATGGGGAATGATGAGTCAGCCAGATGTGTCCTGGCTGGGCAGTTGAGGTGCATGACTGAGCCACTCAGTGATACAGCACTTCTCACAGTAGTCCCACATGAAGTACCATCCAGTTCTGGAGTCCCCAACATAAGAACATTAAACTGTTTGAGCCGAGTCCAGAGGAGGCCACAAGAATGATCAGAGAGCTGGAGCACCTCTATGGTGAAGACAGGCTGAGTGAATTTGGGCTGCTCAGCCTGGAGCAAAAAAGGATCTGTGGGGCTCTTAAAGCAGCCTTCCAGTACTTGAAGGGGGCTACAGGAAAGCTAGAGAGGGATGTTTTACGAGGGACTGTAGTATTAAGACAATGGGAATGGTTTGAAGCTGAAAGAGGGGCTATTTAGATTGGACCTTAGGAAGGAATTCCTCCGTGTGAGGATGCTGAGGCACTGGAACAGGCTGCCCAGGGAAGCTGTGGCTGCTCCATCCCTGCAAGTGTCTAAGGCCAGGCTGGATGGGGCTCTGGGCAGCCTGGTCTGGTGAGAGGTGTCCCTGCTCATGGCAATGGGGGTTGGAACTGGATGACCTCAGAGATCCTTCCAACCTTAACCATTCCATGATTCTCCTGCTAGCCTGGGACAGAGAAGGTGCGCTGAGGCCAGTTCCTTACTAATATTTCTATCACTGATGTCAGAAGCCTCCACATTGCCGGTGTTCCATCCCCGTTCTACTTACCTTCCAAGAATATCCATTTCCTCGGTCGCCGTCGATCTCCCGCCGGCACACGGCCCTGGCGACCAAGCAGTGCTGCCGCCAGAGGCGGTCGTTGCTCTCGATGACGCGGTGCCAGCCCTTGCACGTCACAGCCGCCCGGCACAGGCTCTGCACGTCCAGGTCACCGAAAATCAGAGAGCTCACTTCAGGGGGGAGGGCGGACAGGAGATCCCCTGGGCCTGAGCCCCGACCTGGGTCTGAGCCTGGACCCACTCCTGGGCCTGAGCCTCCGGTCAGGTCTCCTCCTCGGTATCGATCGGCATGTCTTCCTCCTCCTCCTCCTCCTCCTCCTCCTCCTCCTCCCGTCCGGCCCCCGCCGGCAGCACGCTCCCCCGCCATCCCCGCTGTCACCGCAGCCGCTGCCTGCCGGAGCGGCCGCAGTCGGCAGCCTCCGGGCCTGGTTCTTCCCTCGCCACCATTCTCTTGCCTTGTCGCCGCCGCGTCACGTCGGGGTCGGCGCGTGCGTGACGTATGTTTTACGTCATCCGGCGACGCTCGCGCTGGGCCTCGGCCTGTCCTGGTGAGGCTGGGGGGGTGCAGAGGGGTCTGGCTAAAAGCGGCGGGAGAGCTCGGCGTCTCGTGCGGTGAACAGGCTCGTCATTAGGCTTTTCCCCCCTAATTCTTTGTGCAGGTTTATTGACTAGCGGAAAAGAAAAGCCCTGAACGGAAAATTCCTACCGTTTTGTAAGTTTTTTAGGAGTGAAAAGCATTTCGGCTGTGGATGTCCCGAGCTGAGGCGTCAGAAGAACACAGGGTCGCTACTTATTTGCTTTGGGCTTCTGATACTCAAAGCTGTTGTTGTCTAACGTTTAGAATAGAATCAAATCTTGGGAAGTTGCAGAGCTTCACGGTAAAAGACGTGTTAAAGCTTTAATTTCAGTGTTACCAAAAGTTACGTCATGGCAGTGACTAGTGTAAATTATGTACGTAGAAGTCAAAATGCAGTACAGTAGAGGTCAGCAGCGACTGAAAAATCTGTGGTTGAAAATACTCTGGAAGGTGGAACAGAAGGCATACTTATTTCCTGTGTCAGTCGAGGTAATTCACTGTTGATGTTCTGTTTGATTCTGTGATTCCATTCAATTTAGAAGTGTGCTAATTGCAAATGTGCGAACCAGCTTGTATATTTGAGTCAAATGTACCTGTTTATTACAGGTTTGACTGACTAAGAAGGGTTTTTGCTTTGTCAGAAAAAAAAAGTGGAAGTTGATGCAAAAGCACTGACTTTTCATCTTGTTATGTTGTCTTGTTGTTTGTAGGTAATAGAACCAGCATATTCCAACCCTGAGACTTAGGGAGCCGCAGACATGAGAAAAAATGTTACTACTTCCAGACATTTGGTGGGTGTTTAATTTATTAATTAAATTTAGTATTTGTTGAAAGTGAAATAAGTGTGTTGCGTTTCTAAACATCTTATTTTTGTAGTGTACTAGCAGCCTATTCGTTTTGAACTGTGCAGCTGTGATGGAGTTGTTAAGATACATACAGTCACACAGATAAATAATTACCCAGTTTTCCTTGTTGGCCAGCATCTTTTCCAGCAAAACAGTTTTCAAAGCAAGTGTCTTCTGCTTTTTTTAAATGTTGCCAAGTAAAATGGCTTTCAGACAGTCTGATAAATGTATGGAGCCAGTGGGATTTTTCTTAATTTTTTCTGTTGCGTATCCAGCAATGACTGCATACAAGCTTCTGTTCTAGCTTTCATACCTCCTTTGTAACTGGAGAAGATACTAAACACTAAATATTGTTTCAGGTTCCTCCTTCTGATGCTAACAAAAGTGATCAGTCAAAATGTGTTCCAAGAAAGAGAATGCTTCCATCTTGGATGCTAGAAAGCGATCTTCTGGTTCATAGGATTTCTGAGCCTGTAACTAAAGGAGGTAGGTGTGTGGTGTGTTTGTATACCAGTAAACGTTTATATACCTTGAGGTGTTTTTCTTAATTACTTTCTACCATCACTATAACTTATTTGTTACTTCTCTTTCCATGCTCTACACCTGGCAGCTGATGGGGATTGACTTTTCCTTGTCTCTTTTGTCCTAGGCTTGTGATAAAGCTGTTTCTGATCAGCTGATTTATTTTTTTTGTTGGGTTTTTTAATGCCAGGTAATGTGCTCTCTGGATAGCTGTGTATCGTGGTTTGAAAATTCGTAGAATTTTCAGACTTATAGGTGTGTGCTTTTATGAAGGAAAGAAAACATCCTGTTGCTTTAAGAGGCTTCTCTTC
>JAOXOE010000256.1:4534392-4560833 GCA_028565055.1 Phoeniculus purpureus | reverse complement strand
AGCAGGCAGTTTTCCTGTTCTGCGTGTCTTTAATCCGTTTATTTCCAACAGCGTACGATTGGATCTATCCTTTTTTTCTGGAGCAGGGTGGGGTGCTGGAGCAGCCAAGTTCACCCCGGCTGCAGCACCGTGCTCACATGCCCGTCTTCCGACGTTCCCACTCCGGGATCTTTGGGCGACACCAGACCCACGTTATCTAAGGAACTGCTGAGCTCATTCATCTCCTTTTCACGGCCCGCTTCCTTTTATTTTTAGCCAAATCCGTCAGGCCTGACAGGCGGGTAATTTGAGCCAGAGAAAGGGCAAAGCTCCAGGTCCTTTCCACAAAGCAATTCTTCTCCTCCCTCCTGGGAAGGCTCCAAACTTGCCCTGCTCCAGGCAGATGGATTTGTTGAGTCATGTGAGATCATTTACACAAAAACACAGCGAGGCAGTGAAAAGGAATGAAAAAAAAAAAAGGAGAGAGAAAGAAGGTTTTGGGGGGGAAGGGGTGGGAGAGCGTGCGCTGCCGGGGCTGCTGCGAGCGTAGGAGATGTGCTGCGAGGCAGCTAGACAGAGGAATGCAGCAGATTCATTCTTGTATAAGGTAATGTCTCGTTTACAGTACAGGGTGGAGCCAGCACGGAGGAGAAAGCACTCGGAAACAGATTACTCATTTAAGACCCCCCCAAAAAAAAAAGATTATCCGTAAAATAAATGCCGATAATTGCACCAACAACAGCAAAAAGGCAAAACAACACCTCAGCGGCGCAACAAAGGCACCGTTGTTGACGGCACCGGGGTACAGTAGCGGTAAACTCCGGGCTGGGAGGTTGCTGGAAGATGAGTTTGCTCCGTGATGCAACCCGGAGTTTGCTTTGTCTGGCCGCCAGCGTGAGCGGGGCGGTGGGGATGGGGAGCTCGGCGGCGGCGGGCGGCAGCGCGCGTCGCTCCGGCCGGCGCTGGCTGCAGTCGGTGGGGAAGGATGGAGGGATCCTGAGCGGGCAGGCTGCAGCGGAGCTCCGTTAAGAGTGACAATGGGGAGGGGGTGTGCGTGCAGTGGGGTGGGGGACAGCCGCTTCTTGTTTTTGTTTTGAACCAGCTATGGCATGATCTTCGTTACAGCAGGGAGTGAACGGCAATTATTCAGACGAGTGTTGGTTTTGTTAGTTTGCAACCCGAGCTAACCTCGGCGTGTTGGGCTGGGTTTTTTCAAGTGGGTGTTAAGAGAGAACATCAAACTTGGGGCTTTTGAGATCTCGATGCATCCTGCAGAATTAGGTTGGGTTAATTTATGCAGTGTTCTAACGAGACACGTTCAAGCCTTTAAATAGGCACGGACTGTATTTGGATACTGCCAATATAACTTCCAGTTACTCCGGTTTTCTTAGCGAGGCAGTATCTGAATATTAGTGTTTTGTTCCAGCGATGATTAAAAAGCAGAGTAGGTGCAGAACCTGGAAATTGGTGGAAAACATGAGCAACCAAACAAGTCAGTTGCAAAGGATCTGCAGTAAAGGAGCTCGTGGGAGCATGTAAACATGGGCTTGTGTTTTAACTTGACCCTTTCCCCCACTGAACAGCATCTTCTGCTGACTTCACAGCGGTATCTGCTGAGGTGTTTTACCCCGGGGAGGGAGGGTTTGTCTGGAAACAGCCTCCTCAGCTTGTCCCTGTCTTCTTTTTTTCTCTCGTCCTGCTCCTTTTTATACACTTTTGTCTGAGCTGGCTTTCCCTGCTGGGTTGAGCATGTTCACCATGGGGACAACCCTCATTTCTCACACCTAAGTGTTTCCTCACTTGGTGGAAACTTTGTGTCTCTTGATCTGGCCACCTCATTAATTCTGTTGAAGGAGCTCTTGGCAGCACCCTGATTCCCAGCTGAGGTCTCGCCCTGTTCAAACCTGCGATGGGGTCCTTGCCTCTCAGGGTTACAGCTGGTGGCAGAGCTGATGGTCAGCAGGGGGGTAAGAACGTGATGAAGAGAAGCATGGTCATACTAGGGACCTAGACTGCACAACCCAGGCTGCGCGACACACTGTGTCTGTCGCACTGCAGGTTTTAGTGAGGAGTGAATATGGGCTGCTCTGAGCTACTCAAAAAGGTGCCAGAGAAGGGGAATGTTGTTATTTATCCTTTTTACATAGTTCCTGAACCTTTCTTTCATTTCTTCCCCAAAACGTCTATTTATCTTTTTCTGTTGCTGTGAGCAACATTTCCTGTAGTTACCCACAGCTGCAATCCCAGTTATATCCTCACTTTGTAAAGCTAATTGCCCAGCAGTAGCTGGGAGGGATTTACTAAAGAAAAAGACTTCTGTGAGGAGCCAGTGTTTTTAAGGTTTTTTTCTTGGTGGACAGTTCTGCAGAGCTCTTCTGCCGTTCACATTTGTTATCGGTTGAGACCACAACAGCTTCATCTCTCTTTACGGCTCTTAGAAGACTTGTAGTTGTTTTAATTCCCCTGCAGAGTGCCCCACTCTCCAGTATCTCTTTTTCTGCTCAGAAGATGCTGCATGTGCTGCTTTTTGTATCTTTACACCGGACAACCAGCCCAACTAGACAGGTTTTGGGAACTGTTCATGACCTGACTATTGGGAAAATCAGCCTTACTCTTCCTTCCCCATCTTTCACGGCTGCTCAACTTCCTCTGTCTGTTAATCTGTAAGATGTTATCAGTCCCATAATTCTTTTATCTTGCTTCTCCTGTTATTTGAATTCTTCTGCTCCCACTGCCTCTTCCTCTATCTCACAGTTTGACCAGAAATTTCTCTGCTGCCAGCATCTTCCCTCCTTTGGGATCTGGGGAAGGATGACTTTGGAGTTTGTGCGTGTTGTGTCACGTCCTGCACTTGGCTTCTGTTTGCACAGAGTGAGGCCATCGTCCGTGTAGTTTTTCTTTCATTGCAATCCCAAGCAAACGTTCTCAGTGCCTCCCAGTGCTCACCAGAGTCCCTTGGTGAGGGAGGCACTGAGGGCCTCCTGCTGAGGCTGCTCAGCCTCCTGCTGAGGTTGGTCATTCCAAAGCAATGTACCTCATACCCAGGGGTTTGCGCACTTTCCTTCAGGCATGAGAGCACTGTGTTTCTTTCCAAAGACCTTACTCTGTGCCTGAATTGTACAACCTTCCTCAGCCTGAAGTTGTGCCAAGGAGAGATGCTGTGGGAGCAAGATAACCCTCTATGTTTGAGCTCAAATTATCCTGCTTGACAGGACTGGATGGTGATTCCTTCCTGCACAAAACTTGGGCAAACTTCTCTGCAGTGATATCGATGCTGAGCGGGGCGGTGACCTCCCCATATCTCCAACATGCTTTTGTGGGACTCAAGAAATAGCCTAAAGATAAATAAATATCTAGCCCAACAGCTTTCCCGTTACAGAAAATCACAGAAGTTACGGTCTGGTGGTGGCAATTTCCTCCTGTTCACATGTGTGTCTACAGGGCATCCCAGGGGAGAGGTGAGATTTGTTCTAAACAGATTAATCTGAATTTCCGTGGCGCTTTCTAAGGCATTAAATCCACGTACATTTTTCTCATCCAGCACTGAACTGGTGCAGCGGCAAAGCGCAGGACTCTGTGTAATATATTCAGAAATGTAGCTGTTTTCTGGTTGCGGCCAAATCCCATTAACTGTGATTTCCTTGCTTCCTTTTTCCTCCTGTCGAGCCTTCTGGATAGCGGCTCCTCTTAACAGCTTGTTTGGAGAATCTGCTCTGAAAATCTCCCAGCCGCTCCACTCCCCTCAGAATGAGGGGAGCTCTGCAAGCAGCTTATCACCTGCTCATCGCCTGACTGCCATTTCTGCTAGAAAGTCTCCACTGGCCGTGCACCAAACAAGCTTAAGTCTCTTTCCCTTCCATTTGATCGAGCGCAGCAGAGGTAGAAGTCCTTTTGGAGATCAGACTTCGCCTGTTGGTTTAGTGAAACATCAATCCAGGCACCACAGTGTGTACAAAATTGGCTTCTTTAATTCCCCTGGAGCATCCTTAGGGATCGTTGAGAGTTGTCTGGGAGTTTCTAGTGAGGATGTGCAAGCACCCTCTGGCACTGCCCTCGCAGTGTCAGATTGTTCAAGTTTGTATTAAAAAAACATCAAGTTGTTTTAAGGCTCTGTTCACTTCATTAGCTTTTCACTGATAGTTCCTGTAGCACTGCTAACCTGGTCCTTCCCTTTTTTTGCCTTGATTCTGTTAGAAATTAAATTTGTGTCAGGAAAAGCTGCAAACAGACCATTTTTTCCACCTGTTTGCAGTCCCTGTGCAATTAATGGGAACATGCTGTTGCTCCTCAATAAATTCATTCCTGTTTAATAGGTATTTGTGAGCCATGTTTGGCTCTAAGTGAACGTGTCAGACCTCTGGAGGCATTTTCATGGCGAAATAGCTGGGATTAGACACTCCGGTTACTCACGCCAGTTATTTTCCCGCGTCTGTATTGAACTGTGGAGGTTACACTCCTGTATTTTTAGTTATCTCCTTGCCAGGCTTGTTAAGAAAAAGAGAGGTCCTCATTTTTTAGATCTGTATCAGTGAGTGAGCGGAACCTTGGAATTAATGTTTTTTCCCCAGTTGATCAAATTCTAAGTACGGAGATGAAAGGCTCACTATTACTTGCAAAAGTAAGACTTGCTTTTGCAGGAGTAAAGCAATTTATCTTCCGTACCTAGAGGATCTTCTGTGTTTTAGAGTTGTGATTAGTGGGGTGAAATCTAGGTGACTGCCGGTGATCGGTGATGTCCCACAGGGATCAGTTTTGGGGCCAGTCTTGTGTGGAGTCTTCATTATGGCCTGGACACGGGGATTGAGAGCACACTCAGTAAGTTTGCAGAAGACACCAAATAGTGTGGGAGTGTTGAGGGCAGGAAGGGTCTGCAGAGGGACTTGGACAAGTTGGATCGATGGGCTGAGGCAAATCGTATGGGGTGCAATAAGGACAAGTGCCGGGTCCTGCACTGTGGTCACAACAACCCCAGGCAAAGCTACAATCTGGAAGATGAGGGGCTCAAAAGCTGCCCAGCAGAAAAGGGCCTGGGGGTGCTGGTAGACAGCCAGCTTAATATGAGCCAGCAGTGTGCCCAGGTGGCCAAGAAGACCAACAGGATCCTGGCCTGGATCAGGAATAGCATGGCCAGCAGGAGAAAGGAAGATATTGTGCCTTTGTACTCGGCCCTTGTGAGACCTCGCCTCGAGTAGTGGGTTCAGTTCTGGGCCCCTCATAGGAGGAGAGACATTGAGATGCTGGAACATGTCCAGAGCAGAGCTACTAAGCTCGTGAGGGGTTTAGAGAACAAGTTGTGTGAGGAGAGGCTGAAGGAGCTAGGCAGGTTTAATTTGGAGAAGAGGAGGCTGGGGGGGACCTCAATGCCCTCTACAACTACCTGGAAGGAGGTTGTAGAGGTGGGTGTTGGCCTGTTCTTAATAACTAATGACAAAAGCAGGGGAAATGGTCTGAAGTTGAGACAGGAGAGGTTTGGATTGGATTTTAGGAAGAGATTCTTTGCAGAAAGAGTGGTGAGGCACTGGAAGGTCTTTCCCAGGGAGGTGGTTGAGTCCCCATTCCTGGAGGTATTTAAAAAATGTATAGACACGGTGCTTCACACCCTGCTCTAGTGGCAGGGATGGAGGGGGTTAGTTTGTGTTTGCTGATCAGTCAGGTATTTAGGTTTGTTCTTGTTGTGCTTCTGGTTGGACTCTGATCTAGGAGGTCTTTTCCAACCATGATTATTCTGTGATGCTGTGATCTGCTTCTCTAACTGCAGCCTGTAAAGACCTTAAAGAGTCCTCAGTCCATGATTTCCCTACTGCAACCAGTGAAAAATCAGATTTAAGATGCATTTAACTGATGCTCCGTTCTACACTTAATACCTCTTGATTACTACGATCGCGGCATAAATAAATACGTTTGATAGCTTACTTGATCATGCAAATGTTGAATGCCTGTCTTTTTCATCAGAGTACTCCTTTTATCAAAGATATCTGCTGCCACAGAGCACCGGGCTGTTGATTAGGTAAAGGGGAAGGCCATGTATGGAAAAACAAAGCAGCACCCACAGGTTAGCTTCTTACTGGGAAACAAGGAGGTTTCTTTTAGCACCTTCAGCTCATTGTTTTCTATTTGAACAGTTTCTCGAGATTAATACATACTAAAAACTAAATTCATGCCTTGTGGGAGGATGGCATGAAGAATTAACTTGGGGTGTTTCTCTGCTCGTTTTTGGGTTGATTGCTTATTGTTTTCCATGTATGGTCATGAATGGGTTTGAAGCTCAGCTTAGACTTGTTGCTGCCCTTCATGAAGCCGTTCACTGTGATGATGGAGTCTGGATGGATGGCTGAAGCTAGATGGTTGTGACAAATTTGCTGTCTTCTCTTTGGATGCCACCACTTGGGTACAAGTGTCAGTGAAGCCCCTTTTGGGTACAGGTTACCCAGCGTTGTTGATATGCCCTCCTTGGAAGTGTTAAGGGTCAGGTTGGATGAGGCTTCTTGAGCAACCTGGTCTAGTGGGACGTGATTGTTGAAGTCCCTTCCAATCTAAACAATTCTGTGATTCTATGGTGATGTTGGAGGCAATGGGACCATGTGCTGGTCCCACGTGGGTAGCATTCTGTTGCTGGGGGTTTGTGTAGCACAGTCAGACTTGCTTACCTGTGCTCTTTGAGAGCGAGGGGTTAAAAGGACAGGGGTAAACCACGGTCTCAGTCAAACCCTTGCATCTGGCAGGTCTATTCTTGGGTAATGCTCATTTGGTTATGGAGCTTAAGTGCAGCCAGAGTTTCACCCCTGCCCTTGGGCTGACAGTCACACACCTAACGAGAAGTTATTTTGCTGCTGGGTTTTGCCCCTTGTGAGTGTTGTCATCCGAAACAGCAATGAATAAAGAGACAGACGTTTATGGACATCACAGGCTGTTCACCACTTAGAATAAATCTTCAGTGGTTAATTCTTGGTGAGGCAAAGTGGGAGAGGAGTTTGTGCCCTGAACTCTGAAGATTTTTTTAGTATGTAATGCTGGTTTCAGCCCTGAAGCATCACTGAGTTAAGTAGAACTCAAAGTGCTGCGTTTAACCTTAGTCATTGGACAGCACTGCCGGAGGAGTGGTGGCAGCAGGGACTTTCCACGTGCAGGCAGTGGTGCTTCTAGAAGAGCTGAAGGTTGGTGTTCCCAAACAGAAGTGGAGATCTGTGCACGTTGGTGTCACATATTTTGGTTTTCAGTACAGTAGGTGGCAGGAGAGACAAAGCAACCACTTGTGAGGTAGCTCCTTGTCCATGTGCCTCCATGGCAAACAAAGGCTGCACCCCATCTATAACAGGACCCCAGAACAAAAGCAGTGTTGTGTGGCAAGGTGCTTTTGCAAGATCTGTCAGCTGGTGTGATAAGCACAAGGATATAGGACACATGTATTGCAGTGCCCATGTTAAATGCCACACTGTGCATTGTGCCTTGTCCTTCTAGAATGTCTTCTGGTGGATGTCAGGGCCTGGAGGTTTCATGGCAGCCTAAGCCAGTGTCAGTGGTGGCAGTTCATCCTCTTGCTCTCCCGAGTGTCCTTGGGCAGGATTTCCCACTCATTCCCTCTTGCACCAGTGTTGATGCTTAAGAAGCTGTACCGTGGACTGCTTGGTGGGGTGAATCCAGCCAAGCAGGCAAATAGCATCCTGGGGTGGATTAGAAGGGGGCTGGTTCGCAGATCAGGAGAGGTTCTCCCTGCCCTTACTCTGCCCTAGTGACACCACATCTGGAATTGTGTCCAGTTCTGGGCTTCTCTGTTCAGGAAGGACACAGAGCTGATGAAGAGAGTGGAACATGTCCCTGATGAGGAAAGGCTGAGGGATCTGGGTCTCTTGAGCCTGGAAAAAAGCTGACTAAGGGGTGACCTCAATAATGTTGATAAATATGTGAAGGGTGGGTGTCAGGAAGACGGAGCCTGGCTCTGCTCAGTGGCATCTAGTGATAGGACAAGGGGCAGTGGGTGTGAGCTGCAATGCAGGAGGTTCCACATCGATGTGAGAAGGAATTTCTTCCCAGTGAGGGTGACAGAGCACTGGAACAGTCTGCCCAGGGAGGGTTGTGGAGTCTCCTTCTCTGAAGTTGTTTAAAAGCTGCCTGGCCATGTTCCTGTGTGACTTGATGTAGGTGATCCTGCTGTGGCAGGGGGATTAGACTGGATGATCTTTCAAGGTCCCTTCCAATCCCTAATGTTCTGTGATTCTGTGAAAATTATGGCTGAGAGACAAATAGAAAAATTCACAATGTTGATAGTGACTCCATTTTTACTGTTTTATTATCAGAATTTTCTGCTCAGCTTAAATTCACAAATAGACAGATTATTTACAAAAGCCATTGACTCCAAAAGTAGGTGGCACTGCATACTTGAAAACAGGAAGCATTTGTCATCACTATAGAAAAGACTAGTTTTCAATACACAAAAGTCTGTGATCGCTTACATGTAGTTTAAATAATTTAATCTGACTGCTGCTGTCACCTGCTTTATCTCCATTATCAGTTCCTGGAGTTGCACAAAATCAGAACAGTAAAAGCAGCTCTGGGGAGGCAGCTCAGAATTTACCAGGAATTAAGGCCTCATGTTTGACCAGAGCTAGTTATGTCAGCCAGGGACTAGCTTGCTGCAGCCCAGAGTCTGTCTCCATTGCCTGCAGAAAGACCAGTTGTCTCAAGATCTCTGTGCTTTTCTTGGCCCTACTCGTACTTTGATGTGGTGATGCACACAAAGCTGGTGCACTGCCCAGGCCTGGTTCTGCAGGGTGGATTTTCTCCCTTAACTGGCAGGGGGGTTGGACTTGATGATCTTTCAAGGTCCCTTCCAATCCCTAATGTTCTGTGACTCTGTGATTCTGTAACCGAACTGTATATGGGTCCCACTGCAAAACAAGTGGAAACACATGTCATTGCCTCCGAATATTAGAAACCGCTTATTTTTACTACAAGGGCTGTGGAACACTGGCACAGGTAGTCCAGAATGGCTGTGGTGTTTACAGCCTTGGAATCAGGCAAAGCCCAGCTGGACACAGTCCTGGGCTGTCCCTGCTTGAGCAGAGGTGTAGGATAGACAATCAGAAGACATTCCCCACCTCCCTCTATGACTTTGTGACTGACTCTGTGAATAGCTCAGCAACTCAAGGCAGCGGGAGTTGGCCACAGGGTTTCTGGAGTTAAGGGAACAGGTCCCTTCAGTGTGTGACTGTGACAGTTCCAAATACCCAATAACCAGAGTAACGCTCTTCATAAACCTACCAAGTGCAATCTTGACAAAGTGTTCATCAGGGTGTCACGGAAGAGACACAAGATTTTCACTAGACGGCGAAGCAGTATTTATCTTTGTAGAGAATGTTATACAGTGGCCAAGAGAGAGCTGGTGGTTGTAGCCTTCAAGGAACTTCATCACTAGGTAAACCGAGAGGATAAAGAGTGACACGAAGCCAAACAGGCTTTTTCACATCTCCTTCCTCTTGTGAGCAGAAGGAAAAGGGGCAACAGATAGCTTAAAGGTGTGAATGATAAGCTCAAAGGGGTAAAGCGATTTCTCTGAGAAGAACCAAAGAGGCATCGTTGCTAGGTTCAACAATCCATCCTTCCATCATTGTCATAAGCTTTGGTGCATTCATGGAGTTTTTTGTTCATTTTAAGTGTTAAGTCTAAAATGAGTGTTCACATCTCAAATACTCGGGTGAACCGAAGCCCACCATCAGTCTGAGTTCTGGGACGAGACAGCAGTTGACGCAATGAATACTGGTGGAAATGCACTGCAGGCTGCTTTTTGATGGCCCTCACCAGCGGCGGGCGTTCCCACAGGCAAGGAGACATTCTGAGGGGGCATTATTTTCTCTACCACCTCTCCAGAACAAGTGAGATGCGACGCGCAGAACACTTACTTCAGTTTTATGCAGTCTACCTCTTCTGTGACAGGCATTGTGCTTGCTCTCAGGTCTAAATCCGTGCTTGATTTGCTGCCATTGTACGTTGATCTCCATCTTAGCAACATGATCTTCTTGAAATACTTCATGGTGTTATTTTTCACTATCACAAAACACATGGTGTTGATCATGCTGTTACTCATGGCAATGCATTCCACTATGTAAAAAGCAGTGAGATAATGCTTCTCCTTCAGAAAGATGGTGGGGAAAAAGTCACGGACAATAGTGAAGCCGTAGAGAGGTGCCCAGCAGAGAACGTACGCAGTCAGGATGCACATCAGTACCAGGACAGTTTTTCTTCTGCAGCGAAGCCTCTTTCTAATCTGTTCCGTCTGAAATCCTGGTACAGTTTTAAACCAAAGCTCCCGAGAGATCCTGGCATAACATAAGGCCATTGTGATCACCGGTGCAACAAATTCAAGGCCAAAGATGAAGAGGAAGTATGATTTGTAGTACATCTGCTGGTCAACTGGCCAAATTTGACCACAGAAAATTTTCTCCTGGTTTTTCACGATAAATAACACTGTTTCAGTAGCAAAGTATGCAGAGGGGATGGCGACCAGGATGGAGACAATCCAGACCAAGGTGATGAGGAAGGTGGCTGTTTGGTAGTTCATGCGTGGTTTCAGTGGGTGAACGATGGCCACATACCTAGAACAGACAGAGACATTAAAAGTGAAGTCTGCAAACACTGTGATTCAGAACATGCTTCAAAATACAAGTGTGTATGATTAGACGGAAGGGGACTGCTGTTGTTCTTACGGAGAAAGCCTGACGTGTTTGCTGATGAGGAGTAGAGAGTTAAGAATATTTTCCAAAGTAGAAGTGTTGAGCTGAGTTCCTAAATCTAGGCAGAAACTCTGGAGTGAGTGGCTGAAGCCTTTGAGACAGAGAGCAGTTGTAGGAGAAAGGGACCTGGGGGTCATAGTGGACAGCAGGATTCCCATGAGCCAGCAATGGGCCCTTGTGGTCAAGAAGGCCAACAGCATCCTGGGGTGGATTAGAAGGGGGTAGTTAACAGATCAAGAGGGGTTCTCCTCCCCCTCTACTCTGCCCTGGGGAGACCACAGCTGGAATCTTGTGTCCATTTCTGGGCACCTCAGTTGAAGAAGGACACAGAACTGCTGGAGAGAGTCCAGTGCAGAGCCACAGAGATGATGAAGGGAGTAGAACACCACTCTTATGAGGAAAGGCTGAGGGAACTGGGTCTCTTTAGCTTGGAAAAAAGGAGACTGAGGGGTGACCTCATTAATGTTTATAAGTACATGAAAGGTGGGTGTCAGGAGGATGGAGCCAGGCTCTTCTCAGTGTCATGTATTGGTAGGACAAAGGGCAGTGGGTGTCATCTGGAACACAGGACGTTCCACATCAATATGAGAAGGAACTTCTTCATAGTGAGGATGACAGAGCCCTGGAAAGGGCTGCCCAGGAGCATTGTGGAGTCTCCTTCTTTGGAGACGTTTCAAACCCGCCTGGGTATATTCCTGTGTGACTGGATATAGGTGATCCTGCTGTGGTGGGGGGATTGGACTGGATGATCTTTGGAGGTCCCTTCCAATCCCTGATTTTCTGTGATACTGTGTGACCTGTGTTAAGAGTGTGACCTGTATTAAGACTGTCCCAGAGAGATGGGGCCATTTCTACTAGAAGGAGATTTTTATCAGAGACAGTCCAGAGCCCTCAGTACAATTGTATTTAACAGAAAGGATTGTTTTAAACAGTGGAATTTCTCATACATTCAGAGGCTTTTTGAGCTGCACCTATTCTATATATAGGGACTTATTCATTATATAAAATACAGGGGAAAGTCTGTGGTGCTTTTCATCAGCCAAATTGTGGAAGCATGTTAAGAGATCAGGTTAGTCAAGTACAACCTGCCCTTCATAAATCCATGCTGATCTGGCCTGATCACCTCGATGTCCAGTATGCTACATGTGATGAAACTGCCCCAGAAGATGTGCTCTAAAAGTGTACATAAACCACACTCAACAAGTGCTCGTGAGTATCCAGGGCACCCAGCTTAACCTAAGCCCTTAAAAGTTTTAAGCCCTTAAAACAGGTGCAGGATGGGTACTGGACCCTTGGCGCAAGCTATTGTTTTTCAAATCCTCTTCTTTCATGTTGTGTTATTTTCTATAGTGCGGACGTGGAATTCCTGTTTCATGTGACAAGACACAAAGAAGATGAAAGAGAGCCCTACCCGAGGGAAATCCTGTGGCACAGACTTGCCATCTCTGCACAGGTGAGCCCTTTTTCAATCATCTAAACATGGAAGACTTCCGTTAGGAACCTTTTCAGAGACCAGAGCAACACATATGATGTAACCACCTTGGATGGTTTCTCTCTGTTGATCAAATTAAAAGCTCACAGAAACAACAAAAAAAAAAAAAAAAAGGAAAAAAGGCTCTGAAATCAAACCAGTGTGTTCTTGCAACAAACTGCAGTGATGAATCGCTTCCAGGACTGTTTTTAAAGATTGCCTGGGAAGATATGCTTGAACTCTTCCAATTTCTTAGGAAGCATCAGGGCTCAATGACCCATGATACTTCATTGACCTGGGAGGTACTAGCAGAGCTTTCCAACAAAATGTTCTAGAAGTTCACAGTATCACAGAACATTAGGGATTGGAAGGGACCTCAAAAGATCATCCAGTCCAATCCCCCCATCTCCTTGCACAGTGATAGCACTCTGCTTACCTGTCAACAGCTATAGCCAGCAGAGCATTGGTGGAAACATAGAGGGAGACAGTCCGTAGGTAGTTGACTGAGGCACAGAGGACATGGCCATGCTCCCAGGACAGCTGCCGCACCACATAGTAGTCCATCTCGAAGGGGCAGCACACGATGGCCACGATGAAGTCTGAGATAGCCAGGTTGGCAATCAGCAGGTTGGTGAGGTTTCTCAGCTTCTTGTAGCGGGCAAGAGCAGCAATGAAGATAAAGTTGCCGATGCCACAGACCAGCATGATGCAAACCAGAGCCACCCCAATCACAATCTTGGCGGCAAAGAAAGTGCGGGTTTTGGTCACATCATCTTCACTGTCCAGTGGCAGGTCATAATCACTGTAACTGAAATTGTAGGGGAAGGAGAAGTTTTGCAAGGAGATTGAATCTCCTTCGTGGAGATTGTAGATTGCAGCAAAGTTGAAGGTGACGGTAGCATTTGAGTTGCGTGCAGCTTGCTTTGTGGCCATGTCAATCCTCGTTTACTGCAAGCGGCTCGGCTGGCTCTTGGCTTCGCGTTAGAATTATCCAGGTTCACAGGGCACAATGGTGACAGGTGAGCGACCTCATTGAATATTTCCTTCTTGGCAGTGACTCACCTGGTTGTCCCCAGGAGATTGTGGAGCAATAGCCTCAATTGTCTCTTTCTGTGGGAACAAAAATAGGAAAACATTTTCTGAGAGGAAATTACAGCAAAAGTTCTGTGCTTAAGGGACAGCAATAGCCAGCTTATTGCCCCACAGCTCCGTTACCAGCTGTGCACAGTGGGAAGAAATACCCTGTGAAAGGATGCTTCCGTTATAAAATCCCTTCAGTTGCATAATATGCTGGTTGTTACACACAGCAGTTTTATTTACCAACGATGAGTGTTCTTTTCACAACAGTGAAATGACCTGGAGTGAATATAGGAGTGTAAAACACAGTTCAGACCTCCGTAAGCCTTCAAGCCCATAGTGCTGTCATTCCTGTGCAAGGTAAAAATAAGCACATTAAGGTGACACCTCAATTTGCCGAGAAGTATCTGGTGTGCCTTTGGGGCAGAGTTTTTGCTTTGTGCTAGATGTCTCAGTCAGAGCAACGTGGTAGGTGGGAATGAAAAGAGATTGATGTCCTGGCTTCTAAGTACATTTCTTAATTAAGTAAGAATCTCCAAAACCCCAAGAAAGTAACAAAGCCAGGACTTCCCTTTTTGCAGCCATGAGTTTCAGACATCACAATCATTATTGCTCCTCTCACACCAGTGAGCCTCTGCCAGGTTTCATAGGCAAGATTCTGTCCCATGAAGCAGCTTGTAGGGCTTTGCTGTGAAGGCAGAGCTGCCGTTCGCATTCAGAGTGAAAAAAAAAGCTCTTCATGTGAAAGGGAAAACTGTCCTTCAGCAAGACACAATGTCTTGAATTGTTGAAGATGGGGAAGAGCAGTCTCCCCTCTCTGTACTGCTGGTTCTATTTATTTTCCACATTGGGGAAACAAATCAAATCTACTCCCTAATTTTGTCTGTACTCTGTATCCAAATTCTGAGAGGGCTCTCTTCTTGCCACGCTTGGAAATCATCACAGGAGACTCCCATATGTCAGGACAGTCCCACTCTACCACAGAACAGAATCACAGAACATTAGGGATTGGAAGGGACCGCGGAAGATCATCCAGTCCAATCCCCCTGCCGCAGCAGGATCACTTAGATCCAGTCACAGAGGAACATGTCTAGGAGGGTTTTAAACATCTCCAGGCATTATTGCTTTTTCTGCTTTGAGGCAGTAGGTCTTCAAATGCTATTGAGCAATGTCGATCATGGCTACAAAGGACAATCTGCATAGTGGAGCTATTTCCCCCTTTTTTACCTGGAACCACCTTCAGTCTCCGATGTACCAACACATAATACATTTCTAAGAGAAACTCTCTTGTACAACTTCTGTATCCACATTGCTTTTCAAACTGAGACTTGTGGAACAACAGAGCAACAGAAAGCTGAAGCCTCAAACTAAATAGCAGTTCAGCCAAGTGACACCCCCACAGCTGCCTGGAGAGGTGAATATTCACTTAAGAGAAGTACTAAAGAAATGTTTAGATGCAGCTGGGCAAAGCCAGGTGCAGTACCTGTTTCAGACAGGTTTCCCTGCAAAATACCAAGGGAGAGCTTTAATACAAACACAGACAATACAACCCTCCACACACTGACATAAACTGACATCAGTTCACTGTACCTGCAGTTACTCTCATCTTCTTGGTGGTCTCAGGCACCCTGGGAAGAGCATCCAGGTTTGTCCCCTCCAAATGTCCTGTCGTCACTGGAGCAGAGGACAAGATCACTGAAAGCAGCCAGAAGACTTTGCTGAATGATCATTTCTCTCCCAAGCAGGTTTGCCTGCTGCTCAGGGGAGGATGGCTCTGCTCTCTGTGTGCATGCATCTAAAGCCTTTTCTCAGTGGGAGGCACCTTGAAGCTGTACATGCATTTCTGATTTTAAAGAGGCAGTGCAATACAGAGACAATAGAGCTCAGCCCTTTCTTCTTTTCTTTTCCCTGCATCAAACTCCCAGAATGTACTGAATTGGCTGAGCGATTTTGTTATCCAGTCTGAGCATGGAAGGTGTAAAACCCTGCTCTCCGCTTGCTTTTTGGGTTTTGTTTGTGCTGGACAGCAGTTACCTGAACCTGATGTGACACAGAAGCAAACCGCAAATCTTGCAGGGGAGAGAAGGGGGAGGAAGGAGAGCGAACTACTTTCCCAGGGACCTTGCCCTGTGGATCCCTCCTCAGCTATTGTCTTTAGGCCTGCAGCTCTGGCGGCTCCTGCAGAAGGAGGGTCAAATGTTGAATAGCCGTAAATCAGAGGACCCCTGACAGCTTTCCTTGCCCTCTCAGGGAATTACTCAGAGCAGAAGAGTGGCAGTGAATCCTTAAGGACTTTGTGTCCTTTGCTAATGCTGCCTCTTTATTGCTCTGAAGCACTCGCACACCAGCAATCAGTTCTGTAGGAGGAAAGAAAACACACAGCAGATTCCCTGTCCTTTTCTGCACCTCTGATTCAGGTTAGCTGACACATTCCAAGATGCATAGTTGGGACACATTATCTAGTCCCCAGCAGATGAGACCAGAGAAGGCTGCAGAAGGTCATGAAGAGAGCAGATTTGCAGCAAACCTAAAATACGGGGCCTACAGTGCACACTCACAAGACTTAGTATTCATGAGGCAGTGGGTACTTATCTCTGGAAGAAGGAGATAAGGAAATAAACTTGTGAATGTGAAGTATGTCTGGAGTAAAAGAGCCACTCATGTGACATTTTTCCTAGAAAAATTATGGAAAGCTAATGAGTTCCCCACTATCTGGAGCCAGCAGAAAGCATTAAGAATTTCACAGCAGATACTTTGCTTGGCTTTATTTTTAAGTCAGTGTAATGCAAGGAAAGCTATTAAGGGATTTTTAATATCCTGAAAGATGAGCAGTGAAGACAACAGACACAAATCTACTGGTGAATTATGTCACAGAATATGTAAATATAGTAAGTACAGGGAGAGGCAAAGTGAGCTCACAGCATACATCAGAATCACATCTATAGGCACTGGGGTGGGCTTCCCAGGCAGGTTGTTGAGTCCCTGGATGTGTTTAAAGATCATTTGAGTGAGGTGTGGAGGGATCTGGTTTAGGGGTTAACTTGTAAGGTAGGGTAGGTGGTTGAACTCAATGATCCCAAGGGTCTTTTCCAACCAGAGTGATTCTGTGACAGCAGGTTCCACATCAATATGAGAAAGAACTTCACGGTGAGGGGGTCAGAGCACAGCAACAGACTGCACAGGGGGGTTGTGGAGTCTCCTTCTCTGGAGACATTTCAAACCCTCTTGGACATGTTCCTGTGCGACTTGATTTAGGGGATTCTGCTGTGGTGGGGGGATTGTACTGGATGACTTTTCGAGGTCCCTTCCAATCCCTAATGTTCTGTGATCTAAAAGGTCCTCCAAATGAGTCATGTAAACCCTACATGTCCCTTACAGAAACAGCTCTCACAAGCTTTACATTAGAAATGTTCATGATCTCTTCAAAACTCTGCTGAGCCATCTCACTTTAAGTTACCCAGTGAGTTAATCATGCAACATGATAGCCAAACATTTAGAAACCTTCAGGCAAAACCTCAGCTGCTGTAGAACATTCTATCCCCACTGACTCAAGACAAGTTAGTACTGGAGCCCTGATGATGATCAAGCCCCTCCCAATCTGTACTGTGTACTAGATATGTAGCTGTTGTTCGTCCAAGGTGTTCCAAGTATGTGCTCTGTGTATCAAGCTGTTCCTCTGACAATAACAGTAGTGTTGTGAAATGATGTGATTTGCGTGAGCTGTACAGGGCAGCGCTTTGCAGTTGTTGAACAGAAATTGATGAACAGACAGTGAAACCAGGGGTTTTAAGAACTGCCCTTACTTTGCCCAGTGAGCAAAGTGTAAAGGTGGGTCCAGAGCCTCAAAAACTGGTCTGGTAACCCATCCTTATACTGCGGCAGTAGCAAAAGGACTCTAAAACCATGGGGTATATGCAGGAGGGTTTCCCATCTGCAGATGGTATGTAAGATGGCCCAAAGGCTGCCTTCATCTCTTTAGCTTAGAGAAAAGGAGACTGAGGGGTGACCTCATTCATGTTGATAAATTTGTGAAGAGTGGGTGTCAGGAGGATTAAGCCAGGCTCTGCTCACTGTCATCTAATGATAGGACAAGGGGCAATAGGTGTGAGCTGGAACAGAGGAGGTTCCACATAATTATGGGAAGGAACTACTTCGTGGTGAGGGTTACAGAGCACTGGCAGGGGCTACCCAGGAGGGTTGTGGAGTCTCCTTCTCTGGAGACGTTTAAAACCTGCCTGGACATGTTTCTGTGCGACTGGATCTAGGTAATCTTGCTGTGGTGGGGGGATTGGACTGGATGATCTTTCGAGGTCCCTTCTAATCCCTAATGTTCTGTGATTCTGTGATTAAGAAAGCATAATCTCTTGTGACGTCTAGTGCAGATGTGCTGGAAGAGCAGCTCCCTGAGGCAGCCAGGCTGTGGTATG
The DNA here is from genome assembly GCA_028565055.1 of Phoeniculus purpureus. Taxonomy (NCBI): domain Eukaryota; kingdom Metazoa; phylum Chordata; class Aves; order Bucerotiformes; family Phoeniculidae; genus Phoeniculus; species Phoeniculus purpureus. Next base: position 4,543,152 of record JAOXOE010000256.1, on the reverse strand, counting down.
GCCAGGGCAGCTATCTGTGCACAGCTGGGATTGTCATTGTCCCTGCATTGCCCAGCCCAGGGGTTTGCAGCCTATAGGTTTCCTTTTCCTAGGAATAGGGTCCTGAGAGGCTTGCAGAAACAGAATCACAGAGTCACAGAACATTAGGGATTGGAAGTGACCTCGAAAGATCACCTAGTCCAGTCCCCCTGCCACAGCAGGATCCCCCAGATCCAGTTGCACGGAACATGTCCAGATGGGTTTTAAATATCTCCAGAGAAGAAGACTCCACAACCCCCCTGGGCAGCCCCTTCCAGTGCTCTGTCACCATCACCGGGAAGAACTTCCTTCTCATATTTATGTGGAACTTCCTCTGTTCCATCTCACACCCACTGCCTTCCCTGTAGCCTGTATGTGACATCCATTCAGCAATGTGATTCTAGTCTGTTCCATCGTTTTTCAAAGTCTCCATTGTTTTGTAGAGAGCTCATGATTTCCTTTTAGGACAAGGTTTGTCCATGACATCCCTTACTGGTGGTTCACTGGTGGTGTCACAGTCGCAGAATCACAGAACATCAGGGATTGAAAGGGACCTCGAAAGATCATCTAGTCCAATCCTTTAGTAAAGTGTCACAACATTTAACACTGTGCCATATGTTGCCTGAAACTAGCGTTACCAGTTTGATGAACTCAAGCTGAGAAAGAAAAGTAGATACTGAAAACTACCGTGTAAACAATTTAGGTTCCTGTTTGTTTGGTTTTCTCATCACTGTTTGAATGGGGAAGTTGTTTGAAGGCTAAATGATGCAAAGAAGATTGCAGTGCAATCTTTTTACTTAGAGACTTTAAAGTAATTAATTTCTAACACTAGCATTTAGCTGGGGAAAAAAACTTGAGGCCTCCAGCCTCAAAACAGCAAACTCACCAGCTACTGTCTAATTTTTCCTAATTGCTAAATAAATTGGACTCTGAGCAAGGTAATTAATCCTGGGGGATTCTATAAGCTTTGCATGAAGCGTAGCTGGAGTTTTATAAAGGTTGCTGATACAAATCAGTTGATGAAATGTGACAAAAACAGCAGACATCCTGTGATCTTCTGGAAAAAACAGAGGAGAACAGCACACATGGGTTCCAACCATGTGTATTTATGCTCAGTGTTCCATACAGGCATTCACCACAGGGGCTTTGCTAAACTTAAGAGTGTGGACCTGACATTACTGGTCAAGAGGACACCAGACTTGCTGACTTGGAGTGGTATCTTTTTCGAATATATGAAAACATGCCTCATGGTGCTAAAGAAAATGGACTTCTATATGGAGTTGAGCAAAAGTGTGCACACAGGGGTAATCACACCATAATTAGCTGTGCTAGGGGTGACTTGGGCTGTGAAAGGTCCTGGGAAGGAGACAACACAAAGGTTAGAAGGGGGTTGGTTAGCAGATCCAGAGAGGTTCTTCTCTCCCTCTACTCTACTCTGGTGAGAGCATATCTGGAATTTTGTGTCCAGTTGTGGGCGCCTCAGTTCCAGAGGGACACAGAACTGCTGGAGAGAGTTCAATGCAGAACCACAGAGATGATGAAGGGAGTGGAGCATTTCCCTGATGAGGAAAGGCTGAGGGAGCTGGGTTTCTAGACCTTGGAGGAAAGGAGACTAAGGGGTGACCTCATTAATGTTGATAAATATGTGAAGAGTGGGTGTCAGGAGGATGCAGCCAGGCTCTTCGCAGTGTCGTCTACTGATAGGACAAGGGGCAGTGGGTGTCAGCTGGAACAGAGGAGGTCCCACATCAATATGAGAAGGAACTTCTTCACGGTGAGGGTGACAGAGCTCTGGAAGAGACTGCCCAAGGGTGTTGTGGAGTCTCCTTCTCTGGAGATGTTTAAAACCCACCTGGGTATGTTTCTGTGTGACTGGATCTGGGGGATCCTGCTGTGACGGGGCGATTGGACTAGATGATCTTTTGAGGTCCCTTCCAATCCCTATTGTTCTGTGATTCTGTGACCTGTTTGTAAAGAAATTTTGTCATGTACAGCTCCTATCTTCTGTATGTGACTGCTAAATATTTCTTACCTGCATCACATAGAACTTTAATTGTCCTGCTTTGAATTCCTAATATCTCTGATTCAGATCTGAAGTCTGCATATGGCCTTTTCCTCAAGAACTGGTTTACTCGTATCCCATATTCAAAAGCCTTTGAATTTAGAAACATCTAAAAGCATCTTAGTATGTCCTGGATCTTGGTCAGGCTTTTTGCTCTTTTGGATTTTCAGAGTCAGTCTTGTTTGTTTTGGATGGTGCTCAAAGGTACATTTAGTGCATCTTCTCTTTCAGTGGGTGCTGCAAGCTGCAGAATGCTTTTGGAAGTAAAGCAGCTTTTTAATCAAAGTGCCTCAGCAGGAGACAGATCCTTCTGAAAACCTGCCGACGTCTTTGGAGGTCTAAGTTGGAGACATTGGATGCTGCATTTCGTAACAAATTTAACCTTCATCCACTACAGCTGCAGTCTCAAGTGTAAGTCTCAAATTTAGTCAGCACTTCCATTTGGTATTACTATTCTCTGTTGGAGAGACCACTGATTTGTATTCAAAGCTTCTTTTTTCTGTACATTTATTCAATGAATATTACCTTCCATTCATTTGCCACAGGCAGAATCCAATTCCTTCATTACTCCTTTTTGGAATATTGTAATTATTTTGCCATTCTGATTTCTCGTTGTCAATTTGGCATCACAGAAATACATACAACTCTGTATTTCTGTGGCAGGCAGAATGATTCATAAACTTGCCCTCTGCAGATCCCATAATCCCACTTATACCTAGAAGACACTCCCCTTTTTCTTATTTCTACTATTTCATAGAATCACAGAATCGTTCAGGTTGGAAAAGACCCCTGGGATCATTGAGTCCAACCATCAGCACTACTCTATAAGTTAACCTCTAAACCAGCTCCCCCAACATATTTCCTTTAACCTTCTGCAAGTTCTCAATGCCAGATCAAACATTTGTATTTGTCTCCTGAAAGTCAAACTTTATTTTAATGTGATGATACCTCTTAGCTCCTGAGAGATCATTTCAGTGCCTTGAATGGAATTTGGGTTAATAGAGCCTATGGACTGTGTACAAATGGCTGAACAATCCCACCCCTTCACCCTGCAGCATACATAAGGCATGAGTGCCCCGCAAGACAAACTCAATGTTCAGATACATGTAGCTTTTAAAGGTTATTTTCCTTTCCTCAGTCATTTGGTGTGTAGATATGATGAGTAATGGGATGAACCTTGCGTTTCTCATCCCTCATTTTGTTTGGGTAAATTATAAAGCTAAGTATTTTCAGAGCAGATGGCGATGTTGTTCGCTTTGAGCCTCAAGGCAGGCAAAGACATGCACTTTGCAGGGTCTTCCCACTGCTCTGAGCATAAATTTGCTCTCTCTAGAAAGAAAAATAAACTGCATATTTAAAAATCTAAAATCAGACAAAATTTCCAATTCCTGCAGGTATTGATTGCATAAAATTAGTGTCAGGGGTCTGTAGGCACTAACAGCTCTTAACGACCCTGAACAGTCTCACCTGCCCAGAGATCCAGGAGCCAAATTTAAGCTGAGCTGAGCAGGGTTCTGGGTCACTTCCTGCATTAGGTGTCTTGTGGGTGAGTGTGTCTGTTCTCTTTTTTTTGACCATGAGTGGACCTTGGATTTTTGTTGTAGCCTTGCTTCAAGATCTGTTGGATCTGTCTGTTCTTGCTTTGGATGGACCTTGAATCTTTTTCTGTAAAATCATCCTTGCTGAAAAAGAGGAGTCTAGATCAGAAGATCAGAAATGTGAGTTGTGTTTTGATACTGTGATCGCTAGGCACAAGAATAATTCTGGTACTTCTTGGTTTCAGAGTGGTTTTTCTGTGGTCTGTTGCTTGTGACATATAAATGAATGTGAAGTCACATATGTGAGCTGGGTTTGGGAACTTCACTAGAACAAGCAGGTAACAAAATTCTCACTGTGGTGCTTGGCAAAGTGTATCTGTTTTTGAGATGGAGAGGGGAGAAAAGTATTATGAAGCTGTAAAGGATGCTGACATGATGATATTGTAATCTGGTGTGTGTTTCTGCTGTGAGGCAACAATTGTTTTCAAATCAATTCCAAAGTCTGTGCAATGGAGAGGAAGTTTACAAAAATGTGCCCCTATGTGTCTTGATGTATGAGTCAAATAGCTGGCCAAGAGCAAGGGACACAGACTTGAATGCTCATGTGGTTAGTTCTGCTGCCAGTATTAGAATTTAAAGGTCACATAAAATGATTGTAGGCTCCATCAAAATTAAGTTTTCAATGATCTTTGGGCTTTCATATGTAAATATTGCAACTGCAGTTTCAGGATGAAATTTTGATGTTGTTTTTCTACTTGACTATTGACTTAGCACATAGCTGTGGATAGCTGGTACCCTTCTTTGGCTTCTCACTGTGAAATTGAAGCAAAATTAAAGGGTAATACCAGTGTTGTTTTGAAAGAGTTTGGGCTGTTTAGTTTGAGGTAGAGGAGGCTGAGGGGAGATGTTGATGCTGGTCTCCTCTCACAGGTTGTTAGTGACAGAACCAGAGGGGAGGGCTTCAAGCTCCAACAATGGAGGTTTAGATTGGACATCAGGACATTCTTCCCAGAAAGAGTGGTCAGGGACTGGACTGAGCTGCCCAGGGTGGTGGTTGAGCCCCCATCCCTGGATGAGTTGAAAAGTTGCTTAGATATAGTATTGGGAGATGTGGTTTAGGGGTGACCTTGTAGAGTAGGGTTGATGGTTGGACTTGATGCTCCCAAGGGTCTTTTCCAACCTGAATGATTCTGTGAAAACACTTTGAATCTTGACGGTGACAAGCACCGTGGTAGGCAGACATATCATCACTGAAATCATGAGGAATTACTGATTATAGCTTCATAGTTAACAGGTTCAATCAAGCACCTGAAAACTCTTTAGACTTCATCTACCAGTGTTGCAGGAGTCACTAGCTTTGTGCCTATTCCTGTTTCACGGTTGTAGCTCTGGGATGTCTGAGGATGCCCAGGTGTTGGCAACATTGTCAGCTGCCAGGACCAATTAGTAAAGGGGATAAACCCCAGCAGTGTCCCCTGCAATGTGAGTATCCCTTTGAAAGTTTCAGAAATAACTAGGAGCAAGTGACCTTTCACTATGGATTTTAGGAGTGAGGTTCCAAGTTCTTTATAGGAAATAGCTAATTGGAATATAGAGCAAGTATTTCCAAGCGTTCAGTGTGGACACTTGAGCTGCTGTTCTTCTGTTGCTCGGTGGAGTATTTACTAATTTTTTTTGTTGGCTTTTTCATTTATGGAATGTTACTGTGAAACTTGTAATATGAAGGTCCTGAATCTTTGAAATCATACCTTAATGGGACTTTATATCAGAGTAGGTATTTCCTGTGACAGAGATGTATGTTTGTGTATACACGTACACACGTATGCTCCCCATGGTGGTAAAGCTGTTCAATTAAAATGGAGCTGTCTTTACTAATAGAAAAGTTATTATTCCACTAAAAGAACAGCCTGTGATCGTTTCAAAGCCCTCACTTTTGATATAATAATATTGAATGTGATGCTTCTGTGAGCTCCAAGAGCCATCTCTCATTCTTGCTATGTTGTTGTGGCAGTCAGCAAGCTACTTGCAGCATGCATCCCTCCCAGTAATGATACCTAAAATGATTGGGTTTGCTCACCTTTTTTTTTCTGAAACAGTGAAGTAGGCTGAGTCTCTGTAATATGTGAAAGGTGGGTGTCAGGAGGATGGGGCCAGGCTCTGCTCGGGGGCATCTAATGATAGGACAATGTGCAGTGGGTGTGAGCTGTAACAGAGGAGTTTCCACATCAATGAGAGCAGGAACTTCTTCCGAGTGAGAGTGACAGAGCACTGAAATGGGTTGCCCAGGGGGTTGTGGAGTCTCCTTCTCTGGAGACACTTAAAACCCATCTGGAGGTGATCCTGTGCAACTGGATCTAGGGGATCCTGCTGTGGCAGGGGGATTGGACTGGATGATCTTTTGAGGTCCCTTCCAATCCTTAATTTTCTGTGATTGCATGACTCTGATGAAGACCATTCCCTCGTACTTGTTTCATAAGACAGGTATCTGTTACCTGCATAGAAGCTTGCCAAGGGTGTTGAATGATTAACACATCTAGCAATTCTTACTCATGATTTACCAGTCCTTTACTTTTATGCTGGAAAAGCTATACAAACTAGTGTTTTGAAATGAGAAGGTGAATAGTGAGCAGTAAGCTTTACACAGGCTGTTGGAGAAGAGGCATAATTTAAAGAGCAGCCGTACTATACATCAAAGATTTAACATTTCAACCAGTGACCCAGTAAATCAGAGGCATATAGAGGCAGCTTTAACTCCAGCTTAGGTATTGTAAAACCAAAGCAGCTTTATGCACTTGTGTAGAATTTTGTCTGCTTCCAAGAGTCCAAGATACAAATCAGGTTGCCAAATAACCCTGGAAGGAATAATTAATTTTGTTTTCTTATAAGTGGTCATAGAAACATAAAGGCAAGAGTTTGGTGGGATTTTCTTTACAGAGATGTACAGGAAACCACCAAGTGAGGATGTAGAGCACAATGTTTTCTTGAATCACCCAGATAGCACCAGTTGGAACTGCATAGACCTAAGGGGCTCCTTTAACTGTAAAGGGAACAAGGGACAAAACTCAGGCAGGGGGAATTCAACTAGATGATCTTTCAAGGTCCCTTCCAGTCCCTAATGTTCTGTGATTCTGTGAACACAGCACAGACAGCCTCTGTAATTTTTACTTTTATGAAGAATGGTATAGGACTCAGATTTTTTTTTTTGCCTTGTTTGTTTGATAGTCGAGAAGCTTGGCCTTGAGAACCGAAATGTCAAATTGCAATAGAACAAGCAGAAGCAAAGTGACTGTTTCTGTCACAAGCCAGGCAATAGCTTGATGCTTCCTACATGAGTCAGGATTACTCCACAGCAAATGCAGAGGACAGCTTGCTCCTTGCTCCAGAGGGTGGCATAAACCATGATGCAGGGGTTTGTAAGTGTTCACCTTATTTTCTCTTACAAAAACAATTCTGTTGGTGGTCTCAGCTTTCTCTGTGCATGATCCTTCCTTACACTGCTGCGTTGTTATTCAGCAGTTCATGGTCATCTGACAGAAAGGAAGATGGGTTGTGCTCTATCATGGCAGGAAACTGCAGTTTGAGTCAGTATGGTTCAGAAGACAGAGAGGTTTAACTCAGACTTCAGATTGTTCAATCTTAGTCTGGTTTCCTGCTGTAGCAGCTTAGCTCTGAAAGTCCATTAGCTCAAGTGAGTTGATGGAGACTAAGCTGCAGTCAAGGGAGTAATACTCTGATCTTCAGCACCAAGTCAGATTCTGGCACCCACATGATATGAAAGACATGACAAGTTTTCCATGCCCTGCTGAATGGTGCACACCATTGCTCACCCAAAGATTGTCTTCAGTGGCAGCTGGCGTTAGTCACCCTGGAAGCACACTTGCCATTTGCACGTGTTCCTGTGTTACCCACCAACAAACCTCACATACCATAGCTTCTTGAAAAGCTGAGTTTCTCCAAATCTGGAGTAACTAACCCATAATATCCCAACTGCCATTACACAGTCCTGTGTGACTTGGTCTAGGTGGTCCTGCTCTGGCAGGGGGATTGGACTAGATGATCTTTCAAGGTCCCTTCCAATCCCTAATGATTCTATGATCTGTGGCTCTGCTGACCAGGGTTTGGTGGGCAGGGTGGGGCTGGGGTGATGGTTGGACTGGATGAGCTTGGAGGTCTCTCCCAACCTTCATGATCCTGTGACTTGTTTGGCCTTAGAGCAGTGGCCAGAATATTCAACCCACAGAATTCTACCCTGCACCTTCATTTCCTCTAATTCCAGGGAGGAAAATCAACTCAACCCCACAGAGACCCGACAGAGGTGGGAAAGCTGCTTCCAGCCCATGAGTTGTCTTTAATTATAGGGTTTGTGGAGGTATCTTTGACCTTTTTTTTTGTCCTAGGATGGCCCCAAAACCACTGTGGTGATGGAGCTGCAGATTGAAGCTGCGGCAGATGTGGGAGCTGCTGGTGCTGGCTGGTCCCTCCTGCCCTGGGTGTCTAACTGGGCTACTGGGATGTGGAACAAGAGCTGGAGGGTCCTGATTTACTTTGTCTTTACACTGGAGGCTGCTGAAGGGATTTTTCAACCAGAGTGGGAGCAGGACCAACACATCTTCACACAGGATGATGCAGGGACCAACACAGGTGAAGGGTGCTTGGAGCATTTAAAACCTCTTGCAAAGCAGGAAAATCCCCAGTGCTGGTGAAACCCACTTAAATCTCCAGGAGGAAAAAGCCCAGAACTCCAGCAGCTGAGTGCTGGGATGTTCCCAGATGTTCTCAATCCACTGGGATTGTGTAAATACCCTCTCCTCTCTGGGCTGGGTGCTGCACCAAGAGCTGGGACCCAGCAAGTGCCACAGGTTCCTGCAGTGGTGTCAGCAGGGTGTCCAGGTGCCAAGTGGCATCCTGGCTTGGATCAGCAATAGTGTGGCCAGCAGGACTGGGGTTGTCACTCTCCCCCTGTACTGGGTGCTGGGGGGGTCTCCCCTCAAGTACTGGGGACAATGTTGGGCCTCTCACTCCAAGAAAGAGATTGAGGGGCTGGAGCAGGTCCAGAGGAGCAATGAGCCTGGGGAAGGGACTGGAGGGAAAGGCTGATGAGGAGAGGCTGAGGGAGCTGGGGGTGTTTAGCCTGGAGAAGAG
>JAOXOE010000256.1:4514863-4526427 GCA_028565055.1 Phoeniculus purpureus | reverse complement strand
GATGTTCAAAACCCACTTGAATATGTTCCTGTGTGACTGTATCTAGGGGATCCTGCTGTGGTGGGGGTGTGTGGGGGGGGTTGGACTGGATGATCTTTTGAGGTCCCTTCCAATCCCTGATGTTCTGTGATTCTGTGATCCTGCTGTGGCAGGGAGGTTGGACTGGATGATCTTTCGAGGTCCCTTCGAATCCCTGATGTTCTGTGATCTATAACCTTTCTTACCTTCCTCGGAGCTGATCGGCACAAATTGATTTACTCTTCCTCACTGATAATATTTACAAGGAAGTTCTGCTTTGAATGTCTTCACAATAGCTTTTTTCAGCTGGGTGACCTGATGTGCTTGGATGGGGCTTTTGAGTTTCACTTTTCAAAATGAAGAGTAGTCTCAATTTCCATCTAATAGGACCTTGCCATGAAATGCTCACAACACCTTTTGTTAGTGCAACCTGCACTGAAGTTCTCTTCCAGACTGAAGAAGCAGAAAACTGTGTGCTATGATGTCAGGCTCTGAATAACTTGAAAAGGCAGTAAGAGTGAACTGGGTGCCTCAGCTGTGCCTTGCTGGTAGAACCTAGTGATTGTATGTGATCAGTTCCCAGCAGACCAACAAGCTGTCGTATTATTACTACTGAGCATACACTGAGTTTGGAGATTTAATGTTGAAAACCTTGAGCAGACTGCCTGTGGGGATCTGCTTTGGCTCTTACCCTGTCTCAACCCACCGATGTCAAGAGTGTTTTCCCCATGAGGAAACAAACGGAGCTGGAAGCAGCCCCTGGGCTGCTGCTGGTACAAGCTTAGCTGCTGACCTAGCAGACCACAGGTAGAGCTGGGACTATTCTTAGCAGAAAGATACGGTTTCGTTTAGATCAGCTTGGGGTTTTTAACACACATCAAAGTGAGAAGGAACTTCTTGATGGTGAGAGTGACAGAGCCCTCGAAGGGGATGCCCAGGGGGGTTGTGGACTCTCCTTCTCTGGGCACATTTAAAACCCGCCTGGGATTGGACTAGATGATCTTTCTGATCCCTAATGTTCTGTGATTCTGTGCAGTCAGTGAGTTAAATCTGAAAAGCATCAAGCAGTTTGTCAGGCACTTAACTAACATGTATGTAGATAATCTTTCGGTCTTTGAAGTGTCTCCAAACATCAAACAGTATGCAGGATCCCTTTGTAAGAAGTTTACCTTGGTGGTCCATTAGATGAGCCAAATAACTCGGTGCATAGCAGGACCACATAGATGTGTTTTCATTCTGTGGTGTTTTTGATGCTTTCTGTTTGAAAATTAGAGTGATAGTTGCACCCAAACAATTTTCCCTTTCAGGGTGTCTCATTCTGGTTTGCTACCCGTGGGTGTTCACAAGCTGTCTAGAGGCTGAGTGTCTGGAGACATTTAAAACCCTCTTGGACATGTTCCTGTGTGACTTTATCTAGGGCATCCTGCTGTGGCAGGGGATTGGACTGAGTGATCTTTCGAGGTCCCTTCCAGTCCATAATGTCCCGTGGTTCTGTCTCCTTAAGCCACCTCACTAAAAGAGGCTTTGTCACAAAAGGTCACCAGCACAGAGCCAGAGTTGTGTAAGCTTCCTTTAGCCCCAGTAAAATAGTGCCTGTAACACTCAGCAGGGAGACCTTGCTGAATCAGGAATCCTGCCTTGGAGAAGTGCACATAGTAGCCAGAAGCACTATAGCATCTGTGTGCTATAGCAAGCGTGGCTTCATAGAATCATTCAGGTTGGAAAAGACACTTGGCATCATCAAGTCCAACCATCAACCCTAGTCTACAAGTTCACCCAACACCAATCTAAGTGACTCTTAAACTCATCCAGGGATGGTTCTCCTAGTAGAAAGTGTGGAATCATTTTTAATAAGAAAGAACTGAACCTCAAGGGTTCCCCTGCAGACAGACCACTCCTTTTAGGGACTTGGTGGGGTGCTGAGAGGCTTATACGTGCATTTCCATTTTATTGGAAATAAAATGCTTGGGATCAGGGCTGCTTCTAGCCATAGAGAGAGGGATGGGTTAGTACTCACATAGGCTATTATTGCTCTGAAAGGCTATCTAAAGCCTAAAAAACTCTGCTGTGAAAACACACTGCCCACAGTCCAGCAGATTCTCCTTTGTGATCCTTTCTGGAACACTAACTTTGTAAAAAGCTCGACTGCATTGTTCGTCAGGGCAGGCTTGTCCAGCCAGAGAGCTGCATATGCCAGCATGTTTGTGCTGCATGGAAAGCAGTGAATTCATGTCCACTGCTATATAAACATCCCAAGCAGTGCTAAAAAACCCCACCTGTTTTGCCCTTTCTGTGGTTCAGAGGCTGCATGTGGAGCTTCACAATGCCTGGGCAAAACCTGCTTTCCTTTTCTGAAAGGTCGGTTGGTGTTTCCCTCTGGCTCTTCCAAGTATCTTCCAAGTAACCTGAAGCAGAGTAGGAATGACGCAGAAAACACCTAACAAACTCTTTCCCCCCTTTTGCTTCAGATTCAGAACCCAAACTTCAGGGTCACTTGTTCAACCAGCTTATTTGTTTACCTCTGCACTTGTTGTCAGCAAGGCCACTCGTCATTAAAGTTCCAACACGTGCCGTGTAAGTGCTCACGTGTGTCCGTTAAAAGTGAGTGACTTTTACAGCCATTAAGTACCAGAAAGCTGAACACTGGTCCATCTTGGCTGATGGGTTGAGTAGCTGGACCACAGGAGGTTCCACATCAATATGAGAAGGAACTTCTTCACAGTGAGCGTGACAGAGCACTGGAAGGGGCTGCCCAGTTTAAGTTTTAAAAGTCACTTGTGGAGTCTCCTCCTATGGAGATGTTTAAAACCCAGCTGGCTGTGCTCCTGCACAACTTGATCTAAGGGATCCTGCTGTGGCAGGGGGATCGGACTAGATGATCTCTGGAGGTCCCTTCCAATCCCTAATGTTCTGTGATTCTAGAAGAACCAGCCCAAGAAACAAGATTTTGCAAAGGGAGACACTGAGAAGAATATATTAGAAAAAATACAGCCATCACTTCCAGAGAAATCAAAGCCTCCCTGAGACTTTGTGGTCCCCAGATGAGAGTGAAGAGAAGGAAGGATGATGTGTACACCAAGTCATGGGAAGACACGACACTTAAATATTCTCAAGGAGATTGCCCTGCAGCAGAAGCCTGTTAAGTTATGGGGCTTTTAGTAACAGAGAAGCTTTGATTGCCTCTCCTGCCAAGAAGAAATACCTGCAGACAAGGATGACGTGAAGAAGAGTAAAGTGAGAACCAAATGGCCAGGTCTTGAGCAGGAGGCCACACTGACTTCCATACACCACTCCGTCACCCTAACCGATTGCAAAACTGCCTAATAACAAACAACTCCATCACTGCCATCCTCTCACAACAAAATCCTGTCTCAGCAGAAGGCCTTTGCACATCACCCTGGGGACACCCTGTGGGCCAAAGCTCTCCTCCCAGCGCAGCCGTGAAAGGCTCAGCCTCTGAAAGTGCAAAGCGCTCGTTTTGTTGTCGGTGGATAACACTTTAATCTGCTGAGCAAGAGCTGGATGTTACTCTCTTTTATTGCAGCCATACAAAATCACGACACTTGAAAAGAGAAGCCCTTTGGCCCCCCCCCCCCCAAACCCACTGCTCTTCTGAACTGCTGATGCTCGTATGGGCAGGCCCAAGGCGGGGCCACTGGCATTTATTTAGTTCACTGCTGCCCAGGATGCCTTTAGTGCCACTAACAGCCCTGGAGACAAGTCCCAGTCATCTGGGGGGGGTGACTATGTTCAGTTCTTCCTCCCCAAACCCCCCAGACGTTATTCAGATCCAAACTGGAGAGACAGGCAGCCGCACAACAGGGGACCACGGCACCACACAGTCCCCCTGAAGCCATGTACAGGAGCAGCTTCCTCCGCGAGGTGCGTAAGGAGAAGTACGAGCGGTCGGACGCCTACGATGAGCTGCGAGGCTCCCCCGAATTTGACAGTTTGGCCCAAGCCCGGGGCCTGGAGAACCTCCAGGAGCTCAACGAGCGCTTCGCCAGCTACATCAACCGGGCACGCGTGCTGGAGCAGCGCAACACCATCCTGCGCAAGCAGCTGGAGACCTTCCAGCGCATGGATGAGCTGGTGGGCTTGGACGAAGCCTTTGCCGGGCAGATCGAGTTCAACCGCCAGCGAATACGGGAGCTGGCATCCGATCGTGCCAAGCTGGAACGGGAGGAGAAGGACGCTCAGCGCATGCTGGATGAGTACCGCAACAAGTAAGGCTCGTGAACGAGGGGGGAGAGGTGCTGTGGGTTCCATGGTTAGCTTTGCAGCGAGGATGGGTTTGGTGCCACCAGCTGCTTGTCTCTCCACGTGTTATCAGAACTGTAGCCAGGGATGATGTGTAAGCTCTTGGTGAAAGGCGAGGTACTAAGGCTTAGAGCTCTAGCTCTGCATTTCACGGTCTCATTGCTATTAGCTTCAACAGGGCAGGTTTAGACTGGACATTAGGAAAATATTCTTCCCGGAGAGAGTGGTCAGGCCCTGGATTGGGCTGCCCAGGGTGCTGGTTGAATCCCCATCCCTGGATGAGTTTAATAGATGCAGCGTTGGGGGATCTGTTTTAGGGGTGAGCTTGTAGACTAGGGTTGATGATTAAACTCGATGATCCCAGGGGTCTTTTTCCAACCGGAATGATTCTATGATTCTAGTCAGGTAGTTGCTTCTCCCTTCTGTGGCAGCAGGTCCTCACTGTGGCACACGCCAGTTGCTGTGGTTTTAGGAGGGTTGTTCTCTGAGCTGCAAAGAGGAATAACCCAGTTAAAAACCAGCCACCACAGATGAGGGATGCTCTGGCAGGGGGATTGGACTGGATTATCCTTCGAGGTCCCTTCCAATCCCTAACAATTCTATGATTTTTCTTTTTCCTGGTGTTTGACTTTTGCCTCATTATGCTCCTTTTCTTCCTTGCATCCAACTATTTCCATCTTGTACTACTAAAGCAGCAGTGCAAGAGCAGATTTCATTGGACTGGATGATCTTTTGAGGTCCCTTCCAACCCCTAATGTTCTGTGATAACTTCATCTCTCTTTAACCTCAGCGACACCATGAATCAGAGAAGGAGCCTTGGGCGCCGAGGCGTGTGGAGTGCCTGGAGATGCCACTGGTCCCTTCCCTTCCGCAGTCTTGGCCGTATCGCTGACTTAATAGAGCAACAACCCTTTGTGAGCATTGCTTGTAAAAGGACTGCTCAGCAGAGAGGAGTCTCAGCTTCCGGTGACTTACAGGTCCAGGTTTTTAACCCCCTAAGTGTCTAGCTGGCTCATTTACCAAGGAAAATTTGGCAGGAGCTTTTAATCCTCTCACAGAGTCACAGAACATTAGGGATTGGAAGGGACCTCGAAAGATCATCCAGTCCAATCTCCCACCCCCTCTACAGCAGGATCCCCTAGATCCAGTGGCACAGGAACATACCCAGGTGGGTTTTAAATGTCTCCTGAGAAGGAGACTCCTCCACCAAAGGGTGTGAGGATTGAACTTTGTGTAACATGATTCAGCTTAGAAACACTTCTCACTGACAGTGACGGGAAGAAGAAAATGAAATATAGCGAACAGAAGTAGCCTCGGTGGAAATGCAGCGGTTCCTGGGCAGTGCTCAGCTGCACTCAGCAGATGCATCCCCTGTCTGCACAACAGACCTTCTGTCTGACCTCGCCCAAGTGACAAGATTTTTCTGTCTGAGCTTATACTAATTTTCCCCTCCATCAGACTAGTGAGACTGACAGTGTTTTCTTTTCTGTCTCTTGTAACGTTTTCAACTGTGAAGAGCCAGAAAACAGGCGTATGATAGTTGGTGTTGAGCCCATCTCTATCCTTAGACCATGGATGTCCAATCCTAACACACCCTCATCCTGCCCTCCCCAGCCCTGCACACTGCTGCTTCTGTCATGCTGCCACACTTGTCCCTGGGGCTCCCTGAGATTTTAATCAAGAAAATGAGCCACCGAAAAAAAAAAAAGAGACAAAAATAGCATCTCCAAACTGTTTCAGCCGTCTGCCGTGCGAACGTTCTGCGGGGGCTGAGCACTAAGGCACCACTAGACAGTTCCAGGCCCTGATCTCTGTTATCTGGCAGCAGAGAACAGCCCATCCAGGTGCACCAGGGCTTATCACTGCAAATGATCAATGTCCACATTGCCCTGACACAGTGCCAGTGAGTACTGAGCACCTGATGAGGAAGTTTTCTGGAAGTTAAATGAAAATTCAGCTGTGATCTGATGCTGTAATGTGGCTGCTGACTCTGTTTCTTGTTTTATTACACGGTGTCCTTGCGATTTTGATTAAGTTCACTACTTAAATATCTGGCTGTGTGTTAGTTATGGGTATGTCAAAACTGTGTAGAAACACGCGGTCCTGTGGTATAGGTGGGCAAAACTGGAGTAGTGTGTCCAGTTGTGGGCCCCTCAGTTCCAGAAGGACACGAGCTGCTGAAGAGAGTCCAGTGCAGAGCCACAGAGATGATCAAAGGAGGGGAGCATCTCCCTGCTGAGGAAAGGCTGAGGGAGCTGGGGCTCTGGAGCTGGGAGAAAAGGACCGAGGGATGACCCCATTAATGTTGATCAATATGTGAAGGGTGGGTGTCAGGAGGATGGAGCCAGGCTCTGCTCAGGGGCATCTAGTGATAGGACAAGGGGTAGTGAGTGTGAGCTGGAACACAGGAGGTTCCACGTCAATATGAGAAGATGCTCCTTGACAGTGAGGGTGACAGAGCCCTGGGAGGGGCTTCCCAGGGGGGTTGTGGAGTCTTTTCTGGAAACATTTAAAACCCACCTGGCCGTATTCCTTTGCGACTGGATCTGGATGAGCCTGCTGTGGCAGGGGGACTGGACTAGATGATCTTTTGAGGTCCCTTCAAATCCCCAATGTTCTGTGATCTTTAGTTTGAGGAAGAGGAGTCTGAGGAGAGACATCATCACTCTCTACAACTATCTGAGAGGACATTGTAGAGATGTTGGTGCTGGGCTCTCCTCACAGGTCATTATTGACAGAAGCAGAGGGAAGGGCTTCAAGCTCCTATAGGGGAGCGTTAGACTGGACATCAGGAAGAAATTCTTCCTGGAGGTAGTGGTCAGGCACTGGACTGAGCTGCCCAGGGTGGGGGTTGAGTCCCCATCCCTGGATGAGTTTAAAAGGTGTTTAGATGTAGTGTTGGGGGATCTGATTTAGGAGTGAACCTGTAGAGTAGGGTTGCTGGTTGGACTCGGATGATCCCAAGGGTCTTTTCCAACTGTAATGATTCTATGCTTCTATGAAAACCCGGCTCTGCCCTCCACTGGCAGCAGGTAGCGCAGCTTCCTTGCTTCACTTTGAAACAAAGCATCCGCCCATGGCATGCTAGCATGGAGAAAATCTCTAAAAGTGGAGCTCTGTGCATCACTTAGTTGACAAATGTCTGCCCTTCACTGACCAAAGGATTTTAGCTCTTACAACCCCTTCTGTTACACACAGGCACAGCTTAAAGAATGGATTTATATCTATAAGTAAACCTTTCCAAGCTACATTTATATAAATGGGTCTTTCAAAGCTGCCTTTACATAAATGGATCTTTTCACGGTACATTTGTATAAATGAACCTTTTAAAGGAACATTTATATAAATGGACCTTTTAAAGGCCCATGTAGAAACAGCAGGACCTGGGAATAGTAGATCTGCAACCATGAACTGCTGAGACGTAGCTCTTACATTAAAACTTACTTCTAAATCCTCTGTAGTCACACTCATAGCTCTTCACATTAACACGAATAATTCAGCCTCTGTACCAGCAGAGGATTCTTTCTCATGAAGTTGCACATGAAACGTCGCTAGGAACTGTTTGGATGTGTCTCTACAAAGATTAATGATGCTAATTTTATTGAGCATCATTATTACAGCAGTGTTGCATCTGGCTGTGGGAAAGGACGGCATTGCTCTCTCCATGATATTAGTAAAGATGCTGAAACCCAGATTTTGGCACCCTTGACTGATCAGGGTTAATTAACTTCCAAAATTAAAAGTCCTTGCTAATTGATTGTTTCATTTAAAATTCATTCCCTGCTAATCTTGCGGGGTTTGCCTGCAGTGAGGTTCCCTCGGAGTTGCTAGACGTGGAAATTGGCTCTGTGTTCCCCATCTGGGCTATGTGGTGATGCTCTCTGACACCCTGTGCGACCACAATGGATACCCAGAACCCATGAAAGAAAACATGAGAGCTGGGATGTGGACAGCAGTAGAGCCTCCATCAGTAAAGCTGACTTCAAGCTCTCTCCTCACCAGCTGCAGGTGAGAAGCTCCTGCCCCCATCTTTAAACCACTGAAATGTTGCCCCATGGCTGTCAGCCACTTGACAGCAGCTTCTTGAAGATGCAGGTAGCAGTCAGTTCATAAATTGTCAGAGCGCAGCCCTCTCAGGGCTCATCTTAGCTTTGAGGGTATAAAAGAGGCTTTATTGGCCTGTCCATCACTTCTGCAGCACCAGCATTTTGCAGTTTGTCCTGTCTTTGGCACCCGAGTGACTGCTGCCTCTGTTGAGAAAAGGCTGGCACAGGAGCTTGGGGAGACTGAAAGGGACAAGAGACAGGAAACTTCAGCCTTAGCTTGCAGCAGTCCAGGAGGTCTCGTACATTGCTGAAGGAAGGGAGGTCTCGTACATTGCTGAAGGAAGGGCTCAGGAGGGCTCAACGGAGAGGTGTAATTTCTCTTTATATTAAAAGTGCGGACTTGACACCAGAGTAAGTGTTTGGCTATTGAGCATCATGAGGATGTATTGAGGCTGTTTTTAACCTGGAGTGGAGCCAGCCCTTGCACTGCAGCAGAGGCAGGGTCTGAATAAAAAGGGTCTTGCCCTGGCCCTGTCCTTGAGAAGCAAGTGTGGCCTCTGTGTCAGCTGGGGATAGGAGAAGAGTTTTATGGGGCTGCTGGAGTGGGGTCAGGGAGCAGATGAACTTCCCTCCTGCCTGTGCCCCAGGCTTGGGTTGGAGCGTTCAAGTGGCTTAGCAAACACCTGTAAATCTGTTAGTGCCCCAGCAGAATGCAGCTCAGCTCAGAGAGGTGAGCTGGAGGGAATATTTAAAGCTCTGATCTGCTTTCTTTGAGCCTGGCAATGCCCTCTTACTCTGTCTCCTCCCCTGTGCAAATAACAATACCCTTACTTGACTAGGTGAGGTGCTTTAGGTTTATTAGGGCTTTTTTAAGGAAGGAAATGAACTTCATGGCTCTCAAGGTCTAGGAGAAACTGACTAGCAAGAAACACAGGACCTCTTCTAAACACGTCCAGCTAATTACTTGAAATCTGGTTTGGTGCATAAGAGGGCTGTGCTTGGTCAGCTCTGGCTGTCCGCCATAGACAGACCTCCGCAGGCGCAGCAGCAGTGTGAGATCTCTGAAGGATTCCTTACAGATCCTGAGTCCTTTGGCACTGAGCCCCTGGAGAGGAGTGAACATCACTTAGAAGCTGTTCTCCTTCAAAGGATAATCACACAGCACTTGCTCAAGGCTGCCAGGTGGATTTATGGCTGTGTGACGCAGCAGGGGTTTGGGTTATTGGAGAGTGAAGGAAAATGGAGCCGAACGTATCGGTCGTTGCTAGAAATCTTGAGTGGGGACCCTGCAGCTAGGCAGTTTTGAGAACATCTGAATGACGTGAGGCCCAAGGTTTAGACCCTGACTGTGTTGTATGTTTGTAAATTACTCTGAATGTAAGTCCAGCCTTTCACTGCAGCTGTGTAACTGATTTTCACAGGCTACCACAGTCTGCTTCATTCGTGCCTGGGGGTCAGAAAATATCTGAGATAATGAAGAGTTTATTGCCAACTGCACACAAACCAATTTGATAGACAGATAGATAGACACAACTAATTTAAGGTGAGCTACTCAACAGGCAAGAGATAGTAAAGTGATCTCAATTTGAAGCTGAATTGTTTTCACTTGTTTGTTTGCTGTTCATGCTAAGAGCCAGCGGCCAACCCTGCTGCTATGAAGGGACTTCTAAAGAAGGAGAAAACAGAGCACCAAATTGAGCCTGTTTCTTTGCTCTGCTAAGTTCTCCCTTTGTGGTCGCAGTCAGTGCAGGAGTGACCCCATCCCTTCAACTGTCCAGGACATGTTGAAGTAGATGATAACAACATTGTCTGTTCGTCGTTCAGGAGATCTAAAAAGAAAGAAGCGAGTTTGATGTGACAATGACAAATAGATCCTTAATGCGTTCGGATCAGGTACCAATTCAGTTCCCTATTGGCTGGAGCAAGTCCCTTAGATGCCACCAATATACCTGGGTTGAACTGATGATTTCAGAAGTCAGGCTGAAGGTTTCAATTTGGTTCTGAATTGCAGCTGCGTTCACACTTGTGCTGATGCTCATCAGTTGTACTGCAAGTGAAGGACTGGATCTAGGGGATCCTGCTGTGGCAGGAGGATTGGACTGGACGATCTTTCAAGGTCCCTTCCAAACATGTAGTTTGTTTAGGGAAGGGAATATTCAACGGTAATCAACAATTAGGAATCTTTGTGCTCTGCAGCTGAAATGCATAGGACTGTTGGCTCAGTGCAGTCCTTACTAAGACTCAGGCATGATTTGACCAAATTGAACTATGAATTGCTATTAAACAGGAGATGACGCTTGATCCATTAAAACATCCTAATACGACGTTATTCATAACTGATCGATAGGGCTGTAACCACAACCCCTGTGTTTAATGTGTCTGTCATGAAAATGCTTATTGAGCAACGTCAGGTAGAACAGCAAGCCAAGTGCAGCGTAATGAAGTGCTACATCAAATCAGGGCCAGTGTAGTGAATATTCACAACCACTGCTGGTGGCTGTCACTGTAATTCGATGTAGTTAACAGAATCATAGAACATTAGGGTTTGGAAGGGACCTTGAAAGATCATCGCGTCCAATCCCCCAGCCACAGCAGGATCCCCTAGATCCAGTCATCAGGGATTGGAAGGGACCTCCAAAGATCATCTAGTCCAGTCCCCCCACTGCAGTGGGATCCCCTAGATCCAGTTGCACAGGAACATGTCCAGGTAGATTTTAAACATCTCCAGAGAAAGAAGCTCCACAACCCCCCTGGTCAGCCCTTTCCAGTGAGCTGTATTGTAAACAATCTCTTCTTGGTCTTCCTGTGAAGAAGTGACAGCAGATGTGTGACAGTCCCTTCTCTTCTGCCACATCAGCTGAGGATAAGAAGTTAGCGATTGTGGAATTACTCTCAGCATTGGGGACCAAAAGAATGCTAATGCATAAATAAACCTTCGGGGCCCTTTCAGGATTCATGTTCTGCCATAGTGTGAAGTATACACTGTGTGACAGAATCATGGAATCACTCAGGTTAGAAAAGACACCTGGGATCACTGAGTCCAACCATCAGCCCTACTCTACAAGTTGACCCCTAAACCTGATCCCCCAACGCTGCATCTAAGTGACTTTCAAACTCATCCAGGGATGGGGACTCAACCACCACCCTGGGCAGCCCATCCCACTGCCTGACCACTCTCTCTGGGAAGAATCTCTTCCTGATGGCCAGTCTAACCCTCCCCTGTTGGAGCTTGAAGCCCTT
>JAOXOE010000256.1:4500985-4514763 GCA_028565055.1 Phoeniculus purpureus | reverse complement strand
TAGGGATTGGAAGGGACCTCGAAAGGTCATCCAGTCCAATCCCCCTGCCACAGCAGGATCACCTAGACCAAGTCATACAGGAACACACCCAGGCGGGTCTTAAACATCTTCAGCGAAGGAGACTCCACAACCCCCCTGGGCAGCCCCTGCCAGGGCTCTGGCACCCCCACTGGGAAGAAGGTCCTTCTCATATTGATGTGGAACCTCTTATGTCCAAAAGGGGTAACCAGCAGAAGGAGGGAGGTGATGGTGCCCCTGTGCTCTGCACTCTTGAGACTGCACCTTGAGGACTGGGGCCAGTGTTGGGCACCACAGGATCAGAAGGACATTGAGGGGCTGGAGTGGAGTCAGAGAAGGGCAACAAGGCTGGAGAACAGACCTTGTGAAGAGCAGCTGAGGGAACTGGAGTTATTTAGTCTAGAGACGAGGAGGCTGAGAGGAGACCTCCTTGCTCTCCACAGCTCCCTCAAAGGAGGTTGTAGCAAGGCTGGTGCTGGTCTCTTCTCCCAAATCACTAATGATAGGATGAGGGGAAGTGGCCTCAAGTTCCATCAGGGGAGGTTTAGATTGGATCTTAGGAAGAGGCTCTTTGCTGAGAGAGTGGTTGGGCACTGGAACAGGCTGTCTGGGGAGGTGCTGGAGTCCCCAGCCCTGGAGGGGTTTAAGAACAGAGTAGCTCGAGCCCTTGAAGCCATGGTCTAAGGGTTGGGGAGCTGTTGGGCTGAGGGCTGGGCTTGATGATGCTGGAGGTCCCTTCCAGCCAGGATGATTCTATGAATTCGAAGCAGAATAAACAGAAGCATCTCAGCAGAACTGCCATTTAAATCAAATTAACTTCACTAATTAGGGGGAAAAAAGGCAGTGTCTCAGTTTCAAACATAATTTGTGCTTCTACAGCTTCCTACCCCAGCTGATATACTCTGCTCTCTTAGCTCTCTCTCAGTCAATGTCCCCATCCCAACGGGAAACCAACCATGGCTGCTAAATTTTTCAATTCACAAAAGATTTTTAAAAAAATATCCAATCTTCCCAGGGGAATTTTAAGTCTTTAGATGAAACCAAAGTCATGACATTCAAATCAGTGATTATAGAGGGCTGACCGGTGGTACCACAATCATTTATTGTTGGATAGCTGAAAATAACAGATGGAGATTTGCTTGTCATAACACAGCACCCAAGTGGTCATGTTTAATTCACGTTTGCCTAGAGTCTCAGACGACTTCTCTTGACAGCTGAGACTGTGAGATGGCTTCTCCACTGAGAGGAGGAAACTTTCTAGCATCAGATGACCACAGAATCATCATCCTGGTTGGAAAGAACCTCCCAGATCACTGAGTCCGACCAGACCCACAACAGCTACAAACCTCAATACCTGATTGATCAACAAACACAAGCCCCTCCATCCCTGCCCCTACAGCAGGGTGTGAAGCACCATGGCTACATGTTCCCTAAACACCTCCAGGGATGGGGACTCAACCTCCTCCCTGGGAAGGCCCTTCCAGTGCCCAACCACTCCTTCTGTAAAGAATTTCCTCCTAATATCCAACACAAACCTCCCCTGCCTCAACTTCAGACCATTTCCTCTGGTTTGCTCATCAGTGACTAAGATGTGGCCAACACCCACCTCGCTACAAGCTCCTTCAGGCAGTTGTAGAGAGCAGTGAGGTAACCCCTCAGCCTCCTCCAGTCCAAACTAAACCTTCTCAGCTCCCTCAGTCTCTCCTCATACAACTGGTTCCCTAAACCCCTCATGAGCTTGGTAGCTCTGCTCTGGACACACTCCAGCATCTCAATGTCCTTCATATAATGACAGGCCCAGGGAGACGATGCAGGAGGAGCCACAGCACTTGGATGTAACCTCCATCCTACATCTGCTGGGGGCTCTTCCATCCTCTTCTCCTTCGAGGGCATCATGGATTGTGTTGGGTTGCAGAGGTGGGGACAACACCCTTTGTGCCACAAACACTCTGGAGGCACAGAAACAGAGCGAAGCGTGAGCCTGCCTAAGTCTTGCTTTCAGTGCTTGGGACTTGATGGGTTTTATGGCTGCATGATAGCATAATGATGCTGTAAATCATGCATAAAGGGCCTCTGGAGGGTTTGCCTTATGTAAGGGATTGCTCAGGCTGGGTAAAGACACTTCCACCAGGCTTTGACACACACACAACAAATAAGCAGTGCAGCTACTAAGCCATGGCCGATGGTGGCGGCTGTTTGAATGAGCCCTCAGAAACGAGGGCTCAGCTCGATGAATTTTTGCCAAGGATCTCCAGTAGCCTGAGAATACGGAGCAGAGGCAGCTTAAAGTGATTAACTTCCTTCCTCATTTCCCCCTCAGTTGTTGTGTTGAATCCAGGAAAGGGGAGGGAGGCTGGGGGAAAAGAGAATTAGAGAATCTCTTCCTCCATCAGTGTGAGCTGAGAACGATTGGTCCACACGGTTGAGCAGCACAAGAGGCCACAATCACTTTTGGATGCTTGTACCTTAAAATGCAACTTGTGCCCTCTGACCCACTGCAGAGGGGGTGGCAGCACCATCGGCAATGGACCCATCAACTGGGTCTACTGAGCCAGGCTCTGCTCAGTGTTATCTAGCGACAGCACAAGGGGCAGTGGGTGTCAGCTGGACCAGAGGAGGTTCCACATCAATGTGAGAAGGACCTTCTTCATGGTGAGGGTGCCAGAGCCCTGGCAGGGGCTGCCCAGGGGTGTTGTGGAGTCTCCTTCTCTGGAGATGTTTAAAACCCACCTGGACGTGTTCCTGTGTGACTGGATCTAGGGGATCCTGCTGTGGCTGGGGGGATTGGACTGGATGGTCTTTGGAGGTCCCTTCCAACCCCTAATGCTCTGTGACTCTGTGAGATGCAGGTGTCCATCACCCTGTTCTCTGTAGCCCCCTCTGGCTGTTGGTCAGACTCCCTGGGCTGGTGCAGAAGACGTTCTGAGGTTGTGCTTGAATTTGTCTGAGATGGGAGTGGTGGTTCCTGCGGAAAAAAAAGGAGGGAGGGAAAAGCTTCTGTTGTCTCTGAGAGCAAAGAGATTCCCTGACTGTTTGTCAGCGCAAGAGAAACCCTGTGCAAGAGCCATTCGAGGTCTACGGTGCTGACGGGTGTGGGAGACGTCACAGGGTTACTGTGGTGGGAGCGAAGACCTTTGTTCTGAGCGAGGCTGGCAGGGTGACCCTGGTGATCCCCGGCTGCTGCTCGTCTCTGCGGATCGCTGTGAGCCGCTCCGCACGTAGCGACGGTATTAAAGTGCCTCTTGAGCAGATAAGTGCCCAGGGAGTGGCTTCTCCAGCCAGGCTGTGCCCACTGGTTGCCTTTGATCTCCTTGGGAGAGGCTGGTGCCCAGCTCCGCTGGTCCCTCAGACTGTGGGTTCCCTTGAGGCCAGGCAAACACTCGGGAGCTCAAGTTCGCGGCTGGCGGGGTGTCGCCTTCGTGCCTGAGGATGGTTCTTTGCGGTCTGTCGAATTAAACAGAGTCGCCCTTCAAGTTTAATTGAGAATTAAATGTATTATTTCTTCTTCTTTATGAGAGACACAACAAAGTTCAGCTTCTCTGAAGCTGCTCGTCGTGTCTGTGAAGGATGTGGATGAGATGGATGAAATGTGGAAGAGCTTTTATGATGCCACTGCCTTTCCCTGAGGACAGTCCGAGGCTGCTGTTGGCTTCAGCGTGAGGCTGTTTGCAGCAGAGTGACTGTTCCTGGGATTAATTAACACGCTGCGGTGTCGTTTCCCCTGGGGAGAGCGGAGCAGCCCCTGTCCCACTGGCAGAGTTCTGAGGGTCTGGGGGCTCAGGTGGGGCTGGGCAGTGTCCAGCTCCCTGCAGCTGTGGGTGTGCGGGGAGACCAGACCCGGCAGCAGCCCGGTTCTCTGCATCGTGCTGCATCAGAGGGCAGCTGATGGAGGAGCCCCCTGAGCTGCCAGAGCCAGGGCTGATCCTCTGGTCCCGCCGGACTGCTGGTGCAGGTGAGATTTGAGCAGGAGGGTGGTCGGAAGCAGCTTCTCAGCGCTTCCAGAGAACCCAGGGGAGCTGCGAGGGGCCCCGAGGGCTCTGTAAGGCCACGGGGCTTGAGGACCGACCGAGCCCGTGGAGGGGGACCGGGGCTGCTCCCGAGGAGCTCGCAGGGCTTTTCCGACCGGGCCCGCAGGGCGCCAGCGGCAGTTCCCGGCGGTGGCCGCCAGGCGGCGACAGGGCGCGGGGGAGCCGCGGCGAGGGGCTGCGGGCTGGAGCCGGGACCGCGGGGATTTGTTGCCCGACCGCGGTTTTGAGATCAGTGAGGTAAACCCGAGGCCTCTGCCACCTGCTCTGCTGCTGCAGCAGCCCTGGAGCAGGACCAGCCCTGTCCCGGGAGCTCCCCAGGGAGAGGTGCTGCCTCCCCTCGCCCCGAGCTCAGCCCTGAATGGAGGATCTGCTCCTGGTTCACCTGGCTACAAGTAACTGAAGTGGGGTAAGAAGCTCAAACCACAGCCCTGTCACGCTTGTTTTATCCAGAGCAAAGATTTATTCACTGGAAAGGCTCCCACAGACCCAGGGCTTCACTAGCAGCGGGGGAACCCCTGGTGTTCGGTCGTTTTCCTTCCTTTGCTGGTTGCAGAAACTGACGCAGAACCGGGTGTCAGTGCTGACCATCTTTTAATTAATTTAATAGCAATTCTGGAAGACACTCAGTCGATAGAAAATATAAAAAAAAACCCCATTTGTTGAACTGTACAAAGTTTACATCACCTTGAAAAGGAAAAACGTGCCCATCCCACTAGCACAGACCCCCACGGACATTCACTGGCTGCTGACCGTGGTGGTACCGAACAGCCGGCCTCACCGAACACAATCACAGAGCATCAGGGATTGGAAGGGACCTCGAAAGATCAACCAGTCCAATCCCACTGACACAGCAGGGTCACCTAGATCCAGTCACACAGGACGGACAGGTGGGTTTGAAACGTCTCCAGAGAAGGAGACTCCACAACACCCCTGGGCAGCCCCTGCCAGGGCTCTGTCACCCTCACCGGGAAGAAGGTCCTTCTCACATTGATGTGGAACCTCCTCTGTTTCAGCTCCTTGTCCTATCATTAGATGCCCCTGAGCAGAGCCTGGCTCCATCCTCCTGACACCCACCCTTCACACCTTTATCAACATTCATGGGGTCACCCCTCAGTCCCCTTTTCTCTAAGGAGCAGCATGGAACAGCAGCCTCACACGGTGTGGCGAGGAGCAGCAGCCTCACACTGCACCGCTGCGTTTGGCCAGGCTCCCCTGGCTCCAACACACAGCGAGAGCCGCCATAAAACAGCACAAGCTGATGGCTCTCGGTCGGTTTGCAGCACACTGAGGGCTGAGAGCTCTGTGCTCTCCACTCCTCTACAACCCCACTGGTGTCAGTCGATGCCCCTGTGTCTTACACCAGCTGGTTCAAACACCAGGCATCCCAGCAGCAGCCTCCTGGCTACACTGGCTCCAGGGTTGGGTTTGCTTGTAAGAGCAATCAGAGGACATCAGGGATTGGAAGGGACCTCCGAAGACCATCCAGTCCCATCCCCCTGCCACAGCAGGATCTCCTAGATCCAGTCGCACAGGAACATGGCCAGGCGGGTTTTAAACGTCTCCAGAGAAGGAGACTCCACAACCCCCCCAGTCAGTGGGTGCCGAACACAAAATCAGGGTCAGGTGGAATTAGAATCCCAAACCTTGTGGGAGGTTTTGAACCCGTCCTGTGCCCAGGACCAGAGCAAGAGGCCCACATTCCCAGCAGGGCCGGGTCTCCGGTGGCATTCATCACCAGTGCGCCTACTGGAACCAGAGCATGTTGCCAGCACGATGCTTGTGGCCACCCAGGGAAAGGCAGGCTAGCTGGCTGCACGCTGGGCTCCCACCCTGAGCAGTTGTGGGTGCCCCAGCCTCCGGGACCCACTTACGCACACAGCTGGCACCAACACTCGGTGTGGAGAACAGGGGGCTGCTGCTGGCCCTAGGGCTGTGGCCACGGAACAGGGTGCACCCAGCAGCACCTGCTGCTCTTCCCTGAGGCAAAGTGCCCAGTGAAGCCTGCGGAGGGTTTGGCTGAAGGGCTGGAGCGGTCCTGGGGTGAGGTTTCTCCCCGCTTTAGGGATATGCGGCTGTTCCTGAGCAGCACCTGCTGGGGTAAGAAGCTCTGCTAAGCCTGACACAAGGTGCTGGCCAGAGACCAAACCGCAGCCACGCTGGAGGGGAACCAGCTGGTGCAGGTGGAACACAGGGTACAGCTGGAGCTGCCACCAAACCAGGGGCATCTCCTGTAGCTGAGACACAACGAGCAGCTCCTAGCCCACAGGGTGTCGGGGAGCATCCGGGTGCCCCGCAGCAAGGCCACTCTCTGCTCAACAGAAGGTGGGAAACAGGTTTTGCTGCTGAATGTGCTGTCAGTTGCCCACCCTGAAGCCAGGGCTGGTCCCTCTGCCTGCCCTACGGAGCAGTTGGAGCTCCTCACCCTGTGGCCCTCACAGCAAACCCTGGTGATGACAGTGAAAAGGCAGGGAAGGGGGTGAGGTGTAACCTACAGGTGACATTGGGTGACCTCCAGTCACTGACTTCAACAAAGCAAAGGACAGGCAGGACCCCAGTGGTCACTGTGCAGCGGGGCTTCTCCGCTGGCCCGGCTGGCAGAAGGCAGAGGGGTGAGAACAAGAGGCACGAGGAGTCTGCGCTTACGGCACCACAGTCCATCCGCACGCGGGACGCGGTGGCATCAGGTGTCTCCTCTGTAACCTGCTCATCGCACCTCGGGGCAGGGAGTCTGCCTGGAAATCAACAGGTCTGAGCTGCTGGGGCGAGGCAGGTCCTCCAGGCCAAGGTAGAACTTCCCTGCTTGCAAGGCTTCTGTCCTTCTTTTACCCAAAGAGCTGCTTTAGTCCTACGGTTTTCAAACCAAGCACCCTGCCTGAACTGGGGTTGGGCAGCAATTTCATAGAACACAGAACCATTCGGGCTGGAAAAGACCCCTGGGATCATCAAGTCCAACCAGCAGCCCTACTCTACAAGGTCACCCCTAAACCAGATCCTCAAACACTGCATCTAAGAGACTTTCAAACTCATCCAGGGATGGGGACTCAACCACCTCCCTGGGCAGCCCAGTCCAGTGCCTGATCGCTCTCTCCGGGAAGAATCTCTTCCTGATGGCCAGTCTAACCCTCCCCTGTTGGAGCTTGAAGCCCTTCCCTCTGCTTCTGTCACTGCTGACCTGCGAGAAGAGCCCAGCACCAGCATCTCTACAGTGTCCTTTCAGATAGTTGTAGAGAGCAATGAGGCCTCCCCTCAGCCTCCTCTTCCTTAAACTAAACAGCCCAAACTCTCTCCATCTCTCCTCAACACGTTTATTCTCCAGGCCCTTCCCCAGCTTCGTTACCCTCCTCTGCACTCACTCCAGCCCCTCGATGTCTCCCTTGGACTGAGGTGCCCCAAACTGGACCCAGTACTCAAGGTGCAGCCTCACCAGTGCTGGGTACAGTTAGTGCTGATAGTGCAGATGGCAGTGCAGTCTGTAGAAGGATGAACTGTTGAACACTTTCTTCTTGTTCTGTCTGCAGGTACAGAAACGAACGTGAATATCAGCAGAGGCTAAAAGAAACCCTTGAGCGCCTCAATAAGGTAAGCCTGGGGAAATGGCAAAGGAAAGGTCTTCAGAAGTTTTTTCCAAGCAGTGGGAAAACCAAATGTCAGAGCAAGGCTGTCATTACGCCCTGATGGAAAGTTCTCCACACCCTCACTCCTCCCTTTTTTGTAACACCAAGGGCTATGAGGACCTGCTGTATAACACTCAGGGGCATCTAACAATAGAACAAGGGGTAATGGGTGCGAGCTGGAACAGAGGAGGTTCCACATCAATATGCAAAGGAACTTCTTCATGATGAGGGTCACAGCATTGGAAGGGGTTTCCCAGGGGGGTTGTGGAGTCTTTTGAGGTCCCTTCCAATCTGTGCTGTTCTGCGATTCTGTGTTTGCCCGTGATAAATGAAAATGCTGCTTCGGCAATGGACCAGTGTTCTGGACTCGGCGCCCAAAGCAGAATGCTCTCCAGCAGCTGAGCGAACAGCAAACGCGGCAGAGTTCAGAAGAAAGTACGTGGCACCGCTCTGTTGCGATGTACAACGTCACCGCTGAAGCTGCTCCATCTGAACAGGAACATTTGGAGAGCCCAACACTGCTTCTGCTTATTCCATGCAGAAATATTTGCTTATCAGGATCAGCTGGGGACCTGGACAAAGGGGGGTTGGCTCATCCCCAACCCTCCAAACATGACCATTGTCCTGCTGATCTTCCTGTCAATGGGAAGGCAGAGCAGCGCAGGACAGCAGCGGCCTTTCCCGGTGACTGGCTCCGAATGTGCTGGGCTAGACATGCCTGAATCAGCTGCTGTCTCACAAAGCAGAGGCTGCTGCAGCACAATGAGGCAGCTGATCCCCACACATTATCAGGAGCCCGTGTGCTGTGCACGTGCAAAAAGATAAATCCCCTTCTACCAGGCATGTGCTGGACCCATGGATTTTGGTGGGTTATTTGTAACCTGCAGTGCCCTCCTGAGACACTTTTACAGCTGATGATGGCACATTTTCACAGGACAAATCCAAATCCTCTCTTTTGTTTTACACTCTGAGTTAAATTTTGGAGCATCTCCCTGCTGAGGAAAGACTGAGGGAGCTGGGCCTCTTGAGCTTGGAGAAATGGAGACTGAGAGGTGACTCCATTCATGTTGATAAATATGCAAAGGGTGGGTGTCAGGAGGATGGAGCCAGGCTCTGCTCAGTGGCATCTGATGAAAGGACAAGGGGCAGTGGGTGTGAGCTGGAAAAGAGGAGGTTCCCCATCAATATGAGAAGGACCTTCTTCCCAGTGAGGGTGACAGAGCACTGGAAGGGGCTGCCCAGGGGGGTTGTGGAGTCTCCTTCTCTGGAGATGTTTCAAACCCTCCCGGACATGTTCCTGTGCAACTCAGTCTGGGGGATCCTGCTGTGGCAGGGGGATTGGACTGGATGATCTTTGGAGGTCCCTTCCAATCCTTAAGGTTTGTGATTCATGGCGGATGAGGTACCTGTTTGTTGGTTTCACAGAACTTGTGTTTTCCCCTCTAAGGATTTAATTCCACATGCAGATGGCTGTGCAGGAAGAGCGACTCCATCCTGTCGGAGAGGCTGCTGTGTTATTTGTGGCTCTGCTGGTACACGCGCTGACCTTGCCTCTGTGTCTGCATTGCAGGAAGCTGATGAAGCACTGCTGTGCAACCTGGAGCTGCAGATCGAGTCCCAGTTCCTGCAGGATGACATAAATGCCACCAAGGACAGATACAAGAAGGTAAGTGGCTGGATTTGCCCTCTTCTTTAGCTCTTTCTTCTGGAGACAGGCGTCAAGCCCTGCCCTTCTCCATGTGCTGTTCCAGTAGCAAATTAAAGCAAATCCTGATGGTGTTTTGGTGGTAACTACAGCACCCTGTATTTTCAGTGGGCACAACAGCTTCGGTCCAGAGGTCAAACCCAAGAGCTGGATGGCTAGAATCATTCACATTGTTATAGCTATAGGCACTAGACCCTGAAGGAGTCAATCTCTTGGATTTGTTGACCTATTACGATTCAACCCCTCATGCTGGTGAAGCTGTCTTGCGTACCGTGCGAAAAAGCTGTTGCTTTTGTCACAGGGTTACCCAGTTGTTTGGGCTCTAGCACCCCAATTAAAGAGCAGACGTAAGCCTGTGGCCTTATGACTATGCTGCAGCTAACTTTGACACATACAGCCCCCTTCTCCTCCATGCCAGAGCCATGAGGCTTAGGATCAGGCCTCTGACCCCTCCTTGCTGCTTTTGGAAGACCAGGCTCTTCTTTGTTGGGCCACGTGCAAAGAATGTGTGGCTCTTGTTCTGAACATCTCCTGTGAAACCTTTGATTAAGACTGTCTTAACGAAGACAGAACCTTTAATTAAGACTACGAACTACGTTATCACTTAGCAAAAGCCTGTAAGGTACCCTCACCTGGTGAAACTGTGAGCACACATGTGTTCAAAGTCAGGTCTAAAACCACATTCCAGACTCAAGTCTGAACATGAACTGGCCCTTTATGTACTGGAAGAAGTCAGTTATCAATGAATAAACTCCAGACGTGGAGCACGCTGAGGGTGTCACCTTGCTCTGGCGCTTTCTGGTGTAAATGTGTTCTCCTTCACCACAGAACCTCATGGAAATCCAGACCTACGTCAACGTTTTGCAGCAGATCATCCAGACAACCCCTCGTGTGTCCCCTATAACCACGGGCATATGTGAGGTAAGCGTTGCTGCTGGGAAATAAACTGCTCTGAGTAAGAGACAGGCAGCATTTGCTCCTAAGGCATCCCAGATCCTCTTACTCAAGCTCCAAGGTTACAACTGTAAGTAGTGGATATGAGACAAGAACCTAGCTAGCTTTGGGAAACAGAACTGATCGGGGAAGAGAGATGGACTTAGTCAGACAATAGGAACAACTGCATCTAGAGGTTCAAATTTTAATGTTAAATGTACTTCTGCAGTCCTGCTGACACTTGAAAAGCCCCAGAACACAGAGGTTTACTTGAGCTTCAGTTCCCATCTTCTGTATTTGTCTTTTGTCAGTTGCTCTTTGTCTTCACAGTTTGTTTCCAGCACTGGGATTTCTTGTGGCTTTTTTTAGGAGAGTGACACATTCCTGTTTACCTGTTTTCTTCCAACCAGGAGAAAATGATAGCGGAGAGGAGGATCCCTGTTCTGCAGAGCCAGCTGGAGGAATACAAGAGCATCCTCTGCCAACTACAGGCGCAGAAATACAAACTGCAGACAGAGGTACTGCCATGGCCAGCCATACACAGAATCGTGGAACACGAGGGACTGGAAGGGACCATCCAGTCCATCCCCCTGCCACAGCAGGATCCCCTAGATCCAGTCATTAGGGATTAGAAGGGACCTCAAAAGACCATCCAGTCCAATCCCCCTGCCACAGCAGAATCACCTAGATCCAGCCATTAGGGATTGGAAGGGACCTTGAAAGATCATCTAGTCAACCTCCCTTCTCCTGCCAGTGTCTCCAGGCAGGAGTGCAGTGCCAGGCTGAAGATGGCAGGAGGCCACAGTGAGTAGAACCCAGACCTGGGTAACTGGCAATGGCAGGTTGGTCTCCACACAGCTCAGCGTTTCTCAGTGGAGAACAGTGACCTTACAGCCCCCAAATGCAGTTTCCTTTGTGTCTTGAGTTGTCCATCCAGGAGGATGGGAGTACCATGGTGGTATAAAACACCTTTTGGCAGGACTTCTGACTCACCTGGACACCCATAACAGCCACTCTTAACATTCTGAGCCTAACTTCTCACTCGACCAGCACCACCCCAGCCTTTTCCTTGGTCTCTCATTTCATGCTTTGGAAGGGCAAGAATCAATAAAGTGAGAAGTGAGACAATGAATCAATACAGAGAAAAGGGGAGAAAATCAGCCTTCTGCTGGCAGATAGAGGAACTCCTTGGGGAACTGATTGTGCTGCTTTTAAAAGAAAATCTTCATGTCCCACTTAGAGATTTATTAATTCATTCCTTCTTGTGCCTTGAGATGAAAAGAGTGAAATAACTTCATGAGTGGATGTCAGTTACGTGATTGTCTGTGACAGAGAAGGCTGAATCATAGCGTCATAGAATGGTTAAAGATCATCTAGTTCCAACCCCACTGCAGCAGCAGGGACACCTTCACTAGACAAGGTTACTCAGGGCTCCGTCCAACCTGGCCTTCAACAAGCTTCAGCAGGGGTGGCTTCAACAAGGTAGGTTTAGATTAGACAGGAAGAAATCCTTCCTGGAGAGAGTGGTCAGACACTGGAATGGGCTGCCCAGGGTGGTAGTTGTGTCCCCATCCCTGGATGAGTTGAAAAGTCGCTTAGATGTGGTGTTGGGGGATCTGGTTTAGGGGTGGTGGTTGGACTCGATGATCCTTGCGTGTGTCCTTGAGCTCCTTTGCTTTCCTCTTTCTGGACCTGAAAACCAAGGGGTTATTGACTCCCCATCGTGAACACCGAACGCTAAAGGGACCTGTGGAACCTGTTGCTCTACTCACGCACTGCACTACAACCAAATTGATGTCAAGGGACTTAGCTCCTAAATTTAGGCTCTTAAAAGGTTCCTTAAAATGTTGCCTGTAATATATAGAAGGAAATCAGTTATTAAAGAACCCATTAGCTCTTTGTGAGTTCTTATCTGTACAAGCTGTTTGAAACGGGGAAAAAACCAACTCCCAAGTGATCAGGTAACTGTAATTAAGAGCTGAAAATAGCACAAGAGAGTGAGAGCTGAATTGTACCATCAAATATTCCACGCATACCGCTGGCCTCTTGTTTTGGCAAGGTGCTTATTGCTCCCTCTGGCTGATGGGCTCTCCTATAGCTGCAGTTAGTTACTTTAGAGTTAGTTAGACCCTTCCTTAACCCTCAGCGCTTGGCCTGTGGAGCACACAGAAGGCAGGATGGGTGATGGGTTTTGCTAGGACACATCTTCCCAGTGAAGTGCTTTTCTTCTCCTCATAAGACGTTGTCTGCTCTGCCAAGGCTGTCCACAGTGAGCTGTGGGTTACGCAGCAAGACCTCAGCCAGCCTTGGTGCAGGACGAAGGAGACCTCACGCAGCAGTTGCCCTGGTTCGTGCCGATCCCATTGTGCTCGTTGTGGAACATGAGCTTTGGGACAGAAAAAGGGGCAGTTGTGGAGGTGGAGGAAGTTTTTTGTTTTGAAACACTGAACTGCTGCTGAGATTCATCGGTGCAGCCTCCCACATCATCATAAAACGTGTCTTGCCTTTATTTCCCCTGAAACATGGGGATGCTGGAGGCTTCAGAGCTGCTGCTTTAACCATTGATTTTATTTACTAGACAACCATGCTGGAGCAAACGATTAAAAACACCCAGGAGAGCTACGACGATGAAATCCAACTGTACAACGAACAGATTGAGAACCTTAGGAAGGGGATCGAGGAGGCCGAGCGGACCCTGGAGAAATACACAACCGACTGCCGCCAGCTGGTGATCTACCAGCAGTCCCTGGAGAATGAACTGGAGCGGTACAAACGGATCATCGAGAACGAGGACAGCCGGTAAGGCTGAGTTGCTGGACCCTCCCTAAGGGGCCGGTGATGTCTCTCATTTCCCTTTCGAGCTTTTCTTTTCTGTATACTGTCCTGGCATCAGTGCAGAGGTCAGGAGCACCTGCGAGCAGTTTGAATGCCTTCTCCGCCACCCAGGTGTTAGTGATGCTTGCTGGGTAGGTTGGTCTCACAGAGCTCAGACAGGGCCAATGTCCTGGAGAGCAAAATGCTCTTCACAGCAAACTCATTCTTCAGGAAAAGGGAAGAGGGCAGAACTCGGGACGTTTGTAGGGATTTGAGTTGTGTTTAAATCTACGGAGGAGCGCTGGCTCCCTCTAATGTCAGCCACAAGAGGAAGGAAATGATGTTTCCCAGCAGCTTCTGCCCGGTGCTGCTTGCACAGGTAGATGCAGCAGAACCAGACGCCTTGGGGCCCAAATGGCTGCTCTGGGGTGTTTGGAAGATGCAGGGGAAGGGCACTCACACTCGACCTTACACGTGGAGAGCTGCTGGAGAGAGTCCAGCACAGAGCCACAAAGATGATGAAGTGAGTGGAACATCTCCCTGCTGAGGAAAGGCTGAGGGAGCTGGGTCTTTTCAGCTTAGAGAAAATGAGACTGAGGGGTGACCTCATGAATGTTGATCAGTATGTGAAGGGTGGGTGTCAGGAGGATGGAGCCAGGCTCTGCT
>JAOXOE010000256.1:4448790-4461817 GCA_028565055.1 Phoeniculus purpureus | reverse complement strand
TGTCCTATCACTGGGTGCCCCTGAGCAGAGCCTGGCTCCAGCCTCCTGACACCCACCCTTCCCATACTGATCAACATTCAGGGGGTCACTCTTCAGGCTCCTTTCTCCCAGCTCCAGAGCCCCAGCTCCCTTAGCCTTTCCTCAGCAGCGAGATGCTCCCCTCCCTCCATCATCTCTGTGGCTCTGAGCTGGGCTCTCTCCAGCAGCTCTGGGTCCTTCTGGGACTGAGGGGCCCACAACTGGACACAAGATTCCAGCTGTGGTCTTCCCAGGGCTGAGTAGAGGGGGAGGAGAACCTCTCTCGATCTGCTAAGCAGCCCACTTCTGATCCACCTCAAGATGCCGTTGGCCGCCTTGGTGACAAGGGCCCACTGCTGGCTCCTGGCCACCCTGCTGGCCACCAGGACCCCCAGGTCCCTTTCTCCTCCACTGCTCTCCAACAGGTCAGTCCCCACCCTCTCCTGGCACAACACCGAGATCAGGCTCACGGCCTCCAGAACACTTCTGCAGCACTTTTGGCAGCAGCCAGGGTGGCCGAGGCATCCCAATGACAAACTCATGCTGATGGAGGAAACCCAGAGCTTCTGCAATAAAGAAGATCCTTTCTGTTGTGGCTAAGCTTCGCTGCGCACACTGCAGCGCACAATTTATTGCCTCTGCTGCTTCTTATTTCTTTCATGGCTGTAAAGATTATTCAATGATGGTTTTGTTCCTCTAGGAAACAATGGAAATTGCAGCTCATAACAGATACAGAGCGTTTCGCTGCTTAAGTGATAAAGCAATTACTCCAAAAATACGCTTCTGCAGTGCCTCCCAGCAGGTGGGGGGAGCTGTTATCCTCTCAGCTGGAGACAAGCTACCAACAGCTGCGAGAGACGCGGCTTTGTGTTTGGAGGTGGCTCCAAAGTGGAAAGAGAGGCCAGGTAAGCCGACCTGCTGCTCACATCTGAAAGGAATGGTAGAGGAAAGACAAATTTCATTAACCCCAGGCTAAGCAACTCCTAACCTCAGGCCTCTTTGCTCAACAAATCCTTTCCTGGGTACAGCTTGAGAGACAGCTGGAAGAACCCTTGGAAGACAGAGCGTAACTCTGTACTGTGAAGACATAAAGACACGTTGGAAAACGAAAGAGAAAGTTAGGGGCAGGGCAGCAAGTGCTGCTAGGATGTCTGCAAGTTTGTTGGTGAACATCACACCTTTTGTTCTGCAGACTGCTGAATCTTTTGTCTGGATACTAGGAGAGGGTGGGGACTGACCTGTTGGAGAGCAGTGTAGGAGAAAGGGACCTGGGGGCCCTGGTGGCCAGAAGGATGGTCAGGAGCCAGCAGTGGGCCCTTGTCACCAAGAAGGCCAGCGGCATCTTGGGGTGGATCAGAAGATCAAGAGAGGTTCTCCTCCTGCTCTGCCCTGCCCTGATGACATCACATCTGGAATAGTGTGTCTAGTTATGGGCTCCTCAGTTCCAGAAGGACACAGAGAGTCCAGTCTGCTGGAGAGAGTCCAGGGCAGAGCCATGAATCATTAGGGATTGGAAGGGACCTCAAAAGATCATCTAGTCCAATCCCCCTGCCACAGCAGGATGAAGATGATGAAGGGAGTGCAGCATCTCCCTTACAAACCAAGGCTCAGGGAGCTGGGGGTCTTGAGCTTGGAAAAAATGAGACTGAGGGGTGATCTCGTTAATGTTGATAAATATGTGAAGAGAGGGTGGGTGTCAGGAGGATGGAGCCAGGCTCTACTCAGGGGCATCTAATGATGGGACAAAGGGCAAGGGGCAATGGAACACAGGAGGTTCCACATCAATATGAGACCGAACTTCTTGCCAGTGAGGGTGCCAGAGCCCTGGCAGGGGCTGCCCAGGGGGGTTGTGGAGTCTCCTTCTCTGGAGAAGTTTAAGACTCACCTGGCCATGTTCCTGTGTGACTGGATGTAGGGGACCCTGCTCTGGCAGGGGGATCGGACTGGCTGGTCTTTGGAGGTCCCTTCCAATCGCTAATGTTCTGTGACTCTGTGAGCACAGCTGCAGCGTTTGAGCTTTACTGGCCAAATCCCCCATCACTTTTCCCAAGGCACTCTGCACCTGTGGGAAGGAGCGTGCTTGCTAATGGTGTGGCTGGGCTGCACTCCTAGCATCCCTCGCAGCTTGCTGCAATGTTGCTTCTCGCCTTTTTGGGATCAGGGGGTGATGGCCAAGCTGGAATTTTCCATTCTGCGCTGTGAATGCGGAGAGACTCATTGTCAATCGATATTCTCTTCCAAGCCTTGGAAACCCTGCAGAGGTTGAGCCTTCAGGAAGTTATTTTTTCCCCCACAAAGAGAGCCCTTCATTACGAACTGATAATTAAACAGCCGCAGCCTGATGTACTCCGCGGTTTGTACTCCACGGTTCCTTTCAACTGGGGCTGAACGCACAGAGCTGCCAATTTTCAGCACTGCCTTCTCCGAGGTACAGCACCGGAGTGAGAAAGAAAAGAAAGAGAAGCCGGCCCGGGCTGCGTGTGAGAGATGTCTGATAAAAGAGAACAGCACTGGGGATGGGGTGGGGGGTGTCCCTTGTTTTAAAGAAAGAAAAAGCTAAGAGAACAAAGAGAGATTCCTTGTGCCACCAACAGAAACACACGCCGATGTTTCTATCGGACCGCTTTGGATTGCGGAGCTGTTGCACTTGGCCGGTGTCAGCCGGTGAAGGTCGGAGGAACTGCACTATCACATTTAGAGCAGCAGGGAGCTGATCGTCGCGTGGAAGTGGGTCTGTTCCTGATTAGCAGCAGTGGGGGAAATCAGGATCCCACCAAGAGACTCAGGGCAGGAGTAAAAAACTGCTGGTTTCAGTGCCTGAACCCCGCCTGAAGCTGAAAGCTTGTTTTAAAACAGCTGCAGCGGGAGGGAGAACGAGACAAACACTCACCGGAGGAGCCGATGTGAACAGGTCCCTCTTTAACACGTCACTGAGCCGTGCAAAGTGAGCCTCATGCAGCATTTCTTAGACAGTGATAGAACACACCCACAGAGTCACCCCAGGATGCCGCTGGCCTTCTTGCCACAAGGGCCCAGTGCTGGCTTCTGGCCATCCTGCTGGCCACCAGGACCCCCGGGTCCCTTTCTCCTACACTGCTCTCTAACAGGTCAGTCCCCACCCTACACTGGTCCCTGGGGCTGTTCTTGCACAGACGCCAGACTCTGCATTGCCGTTGTTCTAGTTCATTCAACGTCTCCCTGCCCAGCTCTCCAGCCTGTCCAGGTCCTGCTGGATGGCAGCACAGCCTGCTGGGCTGTTGGCCAACAATTTTTGGGAGAAAATACACCTGTTCTCCTTTGTTTAGAAAGCTTTTTGTCTTCCCCAACCCTGCACTGTGTCTAAGTGCTAACCGCCATCCAACTACTCGAGCAAAACCAGCAGCCAGTCAGAACCACAGCTGCCAAATTAAACTGAGTAACCGATGCCAAGGTTTCACCGTCGAAAACGCCCAAGTGCTAAAACCACCACCTTTGAGACTTCCTGACTGCTCCCAGTTTGCCCAGCAGCTTTGCACAGGCGCTGCCGGAGCTCGCAGGCATTCACACACTTAAGAAACGTAAGCGGCAGGCTTTTAATTCCCTAAAAATAGACAGCGCAGTGCAAGAGAAAGGCGCCCCGAGGTGCAGACGTCACGGAATCCCAAACACGGGGTAGGGCAGTGGCACAAAGGCGTCAGCCAGAACCGATTTAACGACCTCTTCCTTCAGAGACTCGTTTTTTTATGTCTAAACTGATCTTCCCTTCAGCTTCAGTAAAGTCCTTGTCTTTACTTCATGCCCAAATTACTACCTGCTGGGAAAAAAGGCTCCCCATGGTCTCTGAGACAGAGCAGACGCTGTCAGCCAGGAGCTCCTGGGACTTGAGGAGGCCTGCAGAGCCTTGCAGCAAAAGACGAGGCAAAGTGCAGGTGAACCAAGACTGCAACCCCTGTGCTGAACATGGGTGAGGGAGGAGATGGCAGATTTTAGCAGCAGGAGCAGGGGTCAACCTTGCCCTTCGGCCACTCACCTCTCTGACACAGTAATCCCACAGTCCAATCCCCCCGCAACAGTAAAATCCCCTAGATCCCCCCGCACAGGAACATCTCCAGGTGGGTTTTAAACACCTCCAAAGACAGAGACTCCACGGCCCCCCTGGGCAGCCCCTTCCAGGGCTCTGTCACCCACACCATCAAGAAGTTCCTTCTCACATTGACGTGGAACCTCCTCGGCTCCAGCTCACAGCCATTGGTCCTTGTCCTGTGATTAGATGACACTGAGCAGAGCCTGGCTCCATCCTCCTGACGCCCACTCTTCACATATCGAACATTAATGAGGTCACCCTCAGTCTCCTTTTTTCCCAAGCTCAAGAGACCCAGCTCCCTCAGCCTTGGCTCATAAGGGAGATGCTCCTCTCCCTTCCAAGGGGCCCTTCTTCCCTGTCCATTTTTAATCTGCCAAATGTCCTTTGCTACTGGAAACAACAAACAGACCTTAATCCTGTGTGTTAGCACTGCTGAGGTTGCAAGCCTGTGAAACAACTGGTCCTGTCCTCCGTGGCTTCTTTTCACCATCACTTACAAGAGCTGTTGGTTTTATTCCATTGCAATTGTAAGCTAACCCACAGCGACCCGCTGAAGAAGCCTGGGCTTCCCTCAGGCAGCCACTGACTGCAGGAGAACAGCAAGGCCTGAAGGTGAGGACACTGCAACCCCCAGCACAGAGCCACCCAGTGCCCTCCAGAGCACCAAGAAGGATGCGAGCGCAGAGTACTAGAGGCAATTGAACCTCTCTGAGTGCAGAGAGTCCTTGTAGATGCCTAGAGATAGAAGCACTAGTGTCAGCAGGGGGTTGGGGAGAGCCCAGAAGAATTAAGAAGCATGAAAACCTTCTAGTCCAAAGGCCTGAAACCTCAGGTTAGGTCTGAGAAACAGTCAACCGACACGGTGCGTGCTGAGAATACACGATCTGCCCGGCACACGCTTGCCAATGCTGGTTCAAATCACCTGCTCCAAAGGAATTAAGCTGTTCCTGGGTGTTTCAAAGGCTAATACATGCCTTGCCACAGCCAGAGCCCTCCGAGTGACAGGTGCATTCTGCATTTTAATAGCAGGATTTAGAGCCAATTCCCTGGTTGCTCATTTCTGTCCTAAATCAAATCTTGCAAGCTGCAGCTTACTTGATGCGAGGCAGCACTGCCATTCCCCCACAATGAGCCTTGTCACCTTTCCTTCCCTTGCTCGGGCACTTCCATTTTCAGTCTGCCCCTTCCAAAGCAAAATGTATCAGCAGCAAAATGCAGCTCCCCTCGTTACTGAACCGTTGGTAGCACGGGGACTACAGGAATAAGCAAATTCACTTTGTACAGAAAAGGTCAGCATGTACTTACATAATTTGATGCCAGATCAGGATGCAGATAATCAATTCCTGCAATGACAGAACAGAAACCAAAGGTTAAGAGCTTCAAAAAGGATTTTCTAATGATCACAGAACAGAAAAAACAAGGCTCCTTCACAATCACAGGAAATCACAGAATCACCTGGGTTGGAAAAAACCCCTCGGGATCTTCGAGTCCAACCATCAATCCTGCTCTACAAGTTCACTCCTAAGACAGATCCCCCAACACTACATCTAAGTGTCTTTTAAACACATCCAGGGATGGGGAGTCAACCACCACCCCGAAGCTAAGTCCCACCTCTGTGGGATCAATGAAGTTGTGATTTCTCATGACATCACAAGAGATCATCTCTCAAACGAGACTGATCTCTCATCAACGTGCAGACATGTCAGTCTCCTTTCTTACTTCCATAAAGATTCTGTCTTAGGATCAAGCACATGAGCAACAGGAATTAGTGAGGACAGATCTCAGCTGACCCTAAAGAAACATTCACGGATCCAAATGTCTTTAACAGTGCGTTTGGTAGAGTTAGGTCAATGGTTGGACTCAACCTTAAAGGCCTCTTCCAACCTAAACAAGCCTGTGATTCTATAATTTCAGTCATTTACTGACAGCAAAAGGAAAGCATTCAGAGTTTAGCCTGAAGTGCTGAAACACGGCTGAGAATTCTCATACTTTAGCAAGGAACCTACGAGTAGAACAGCTGTGACCTCATCTGTGCCTTTCATCCCCGTCTTCCCTGACCTTCCCCTCAAATTAGCAATGAATTTAATATGTGGATCTGTATTGACTTGCAGTGTGAAAGAGTTTAATCAGTTCAGCTGTCAAGGACAACTTTGAGACTAATGTACCCCAGAAAACATCTCCTTAAGCACTTTTTCCACAGCAATTA
This sequence comes from Phoeniculus purpureus, assembly GCA_028565055.1. Lineage (NCBI taxonomy): Eukaryota > Metazoa > Chordata > Aves > Bucerotiformes > Phoeniculidae > Phoeniculus > Phoeniculus purpureus. Next base: position 4,455,530 of record JAOXOE010000256.1, on the reverse strand, counting down.
TGTCCCCAAGTCAGTGACTACACAAGTGAAGGGGAGCCTTTCCTTTTGCCGACCATCCATTACCGTTGGCCCTGGAAGACAGCTGGGGGATAGCTGCAAACTCCTTTTAATGCTTGAATATCCCTGCTGCAGTGTCCACAGTGAAGCCTTTACACCATCTGCCCTCAAGATCTCGAAGTCTCCGTGGGGGTTGGTAGTTTCACCAGTCTAAGCAATCCATCATTAGTTTCTCATCTTGTTTTGACTTTGATTAAACACAGAAAGAGCTACTTGAAATAGTAAATAAGCACTCAGCCTTCACTTACCATCATCCATAATTCCTATGGTTACTCCTTTCCCTGTGTATCCCAGCGCCCATGCCTCAGCTACGTTAAGGTCGAGGCCAGGAGTCCCGTCTGCTTGACCGGTGTTAATCTAATACAGCAGTGGAAAAGAACAGCAGCTTTTTTACTTGGCAGACACATTCCCACAGCTACTGAATTTTGCTTCACATCTTCGCGTGTATCTTTGGTGTGGAAAACATGTTCCTGTGCTACTTGGTCTAGGCGGTCCTGCTGTGGCAGGGGGATGGGACTGGATGATGTTTGGAGGTCCCTTCCCATCCCTAACGACAGGATCCAGGGGATCCTGCTGTGGCAGGGGGTTTGGACTGGGTGATCTGTCGAAGTCCCTTCCAACCCCTGATGTACTGCGATCCCAGGTGCTCTGGAGTGCACTTCCATACATAATCCAACCTACTGCACTAACACAGCTATTCAGGGTTTAAAAAACCACCACAGACAAACAAACAGCAACCAAACCAACCACCATGGGTCCATTCAATTCTTGTGGTTCATAAGGTTCGGTTCAGAGTCTCTAGGACCCAAACTAACGACATTTCTCTGTAGGGCAGTAGATCAATCCAGAAAAGACAACCAGTGGTGTTTACAGAGCACATCTGTCCGAGCAGAAAAAGCTTTTCCGGAAAGCTGAGACCTACCAAAATTCATCTCCACCTGGTTTAGTACCAGAAGCAACAACTTTGATAACCCTTCTTTGAGGACACATGGACTTTTCAAAGGTTCCTTCCAATCTGGTGAGTGATTCTGTGGTTCTGCAGTGTAGGCAGCTCACACGTTTCTCGGGTTCCTTGAGAACTTTTGCAGTTCCCGATGCAAAAATATTCCACACATCTCACAGAACATTAGGGATTGAAAGGGACCTCAAAGGATCATCTGGCCAATCCCTCTGCCACAGCAGGATCCCCTAGATCCAGTCATTAGGGATTGGAAGGGACCTGGGAAGATCATCCAGTCCAATCCCCCGCCACAGCAGGATCACATAGACCCAGCTGCACAGGAGCATGTCCAGGTGGGTTTAAAACATCCCCACACTTTCGTTTATCATCTCTCACCAAGGATAAAGTCCCATCCATGTTAATGTGATTAATCTGAAAACTCTTATCTTAGGAGAAAACAAAGCCACAGCCATAACGGATGGGTTCACGGCACATAAGAAATTGCTTAAAAGAGAAGAGAATGAGGAACACTACTCTTACGCAGAAGGACCCTTCAGTTAACAAGGCAGTACTTCATTTCCTATGTGTTTAATCAGAAATAGGTTGCAACGTTAAAGCTGACTAAAATGACTTTATCACCTTTTTCAAAAGAAAAATATCATTCTGGCTACTTCTATGTAAAAATTTAATTTGGCTGTGATGACTAAAGACTTCTCTCTGTAAAATATGACACATTCAAAATGAAACCATTTAACAAAGCGTGAAAGTCTTTTGACATTAGCTTAAGCCAAATTCATCAGTTTTCAGCAGTTCTGCCTTTGACCCAGGAAAACCAATGCACGTTAGCATTTCTGAAAGAAAAGCCTCTGCTGCTTCTAGCCAAGTCGCTCCAACTTTTTGTTGTCATTCTGTAACAGCAGGATTACAGCTCTCTATATAGAATTAGAGCTATGTTATAGGTAGAGAATTACAGTTCTACATAGAGTTCTAGATGTTATACAGAGAGAACTATAGTTGAATTATAGTTCTATACAGAATTCTATAGATGTTATATAGAGAGAATTATAGTCCTGTACAGAATTCTAGGTATGTTACAGGTGTAGAATTATAGCATTACAGTTCTATACAGAATTCTATGTATGTTATATAGAGAGAACTATATATAGAATTACAGCAGAATTATAATTCTATATATGTTATATATATATAGAATTATATGGAATCATAGAATCATAGAATTATTAGGGATTGGAAGGGACCTCAAATGATCATCTAGTCCAATCCCCCTGCCACAGCATACAGAATTATAGTAGAATTATAGGTCTATGTAGAATTCTATACATATTATATATAGAATTACGTATAAGTCATAGATACAGAATTAAATATAGAATTACAGTTGTATATAAAATTATTTATATAATTATACAGAGAATTCTAGTAGATGTCTAGTTCTATAGTAAAATACTGTAGTATTTTACTGGGCAACAGCTCAAAGTCCTGATGCCCACACAGTTTTAGGGGTCACATGAGCACAACACGAATGCCCACAGCACACCAGCACACTTCTCTTTCAAGACTTCTGAGGATCTTTCCATGGACTGAAACGCAGTGTAGCTCTTGAAAAGTGCCTGGCCTGCCCAAGAGGAGCATAAAAGAGGTAGAGTAAAAACAACAGGACCAAGCCATGGACACTTGGAATTAGCCTTGTGGCGTACTTGGAAAGAACCCTTGCAAAACACTGCATCAGCACAAAATGGTTTGAACACCACTGACTTCAGCAGGGACACTGTGATTTCCTTTCCAGACTTACCAAATACCACTGCTTCGTAAACAACGGATCGTTCATGTTGATGTCAATGTCATTGATGTCTCTGTATCCTCTCTTCCTTCTGCTGAAGCCTTCCTGCTGCACAGCTTTCTTGACCTGGAAGGGTTAATTTTACATCTTTATCACAACAGTCCTAACTGCATAAACAAAGATCTTTAGCCTTGTTTTCACGAGAGGAGAGAATTCTGAGATCTCTTTCTGTCTGTGTCATTCATTCGATGGTTCTTAAATGATACACTACTTCTGGCAAGGTTTGCAAAGAGGTAGAAGGCTCCAGGACTTGACTAGTGGGGTCACCCAGAAGTGTTGTATCTGCAGGAAATCTATGGAATCACGGAACGTCAGGGATTGGAAGGGACCTCAGCTTGAACATATTTTAGAACGTATTTTAGATCTGCCTAAGAGCAACACCCATTCAGGCACCAAGAGCTCAACTGAAAATACAGACAAAACCAAACACAAAGCAAGCTCGCAAGAGGACGGTGATTAAGCAGGACCCACCCTCAGTGCACTAAGTGGCACCAGGTATCTGTGCAGAGTACAGAAAGGTCTAAGCACACTGTTTGATATCCCCGAGATAAGGCTCAGGGGTGCCATGGAGACAGCAGAGCAATCACCTGTCATTACGCCTCCCTCCATTACCACCGCTGCCTTGCCGCTTGCAACTGCAAACCCCAAGCTGTCGCCGCAGAAAATAACGATGAATAGAAGCCAGTCCCCGCTTAGAGGGATGCCAGAGAGAAAGACTTCGTGCGGCTGTGCTCCCACAGCAGCCTGCTGGCTCGGCAGGACCCGCTCATTAAGACGCTGAATTAAAATTTAGTACAAAAGGATTTCTACTCATCAAAAAGTGATGCCGCAGGGCCCTGGCTTTTCCTTAAGACAACCTGGAGGAAGGGGGGGAGCAGTTTGCAGCTAGAACGCCGGCCGGTTTCCCTCTTCAGGATTATCTCGTTTGTCTGGTTTGTTCTGTCTTCACAACAGAACATTTATTTTTTGGGTTACGCTGTGCTGCGTTGTCACTTCCTGAGACAAGGAAACCTGCTCCTCAGGGAAGGGTGTAACATGGGGCTGCTTGAGAGAGGTTCTCCTTCTCCTCTACTCTACTCTGCTCTGCTCTGGGGAGACCACGGCTGGAAGCTTGGGTCCAGTTGTGGGCTCCTCAGTTCCAGGAGGGCACAGAGCTGCTGGAGAGAGCCCAGTGCAGAGCCACAGGGATGATGGAGGGAGGGGAGCATCTTCCTTATGAGGAAAGGCTGAGGGAGCTGGGGCTCTGGAGCTGGGAAAAAAGGAAACTGAGGGGCAACCTCGTCAATGTTTACAAATATGTCAGGAAGATGGAGACAGGCTCTGCTCAGGGGCATCTAATGCTAGGACAGGTGTCAGCTGGAGCAGAGGAGGTTCCACATCAATGTGAGAAGGACCTTCTTGCCAGTGAGGGTGACAGAGCCCTGGCAGGGGCTGCCAGGGGGGTGTACAGTGCTGAGTACAGAGGGACAATCACCTCCCATGAGTATGTTTCAAAAACACATACAAGAGAGAACATCTCTGCACGTGCACTTGTAGAAAATCACTGGAAAACATCTGAATCTTACAACAGTCACAGCCCCATGTACCTGGATGAAGTTCAGACTCGGAATCCAGAGCCTGAGCCAATGCACAGAACCACAGAACATTAGGGATTGGAAGGGACTTCGAAAGATCAGCCAGTACAACCCTCCTGCCACAGCAGGATCACAGAATCACAGACCATTAGGGATTGGAAGGGACCTCGAAAGATCAGCCAGTCCAACCCTCCTGCCACAGCAGGATCACAGAATCACAGACCATTAGGGATTGGAAGGGACCTTTGAGGTCTCTGATCTTTCGAAGATCAGCTAGTCCAATCCTCCTGCAGGACCACCTACCTTTTAAACACTTGCTTTCCTAACTGAAGCAGGAAAACCAGCATCTGGAAGACTCAGGCTTCTGATATCAGCACTGCTAGAAGATCAACTTGGTCTAGGGGATCCTGCTCTGGCAGGAGGATTGGACTAGACGACATTTCGAGGTCCCTTCCAATCCCTGATGTTCTGTGATGCTGCGATCTGAGCTCGTGAAGCGCGATACTAGAACCTAGCGAAGGAAGATTTTATTACTAAAACAGCAAGAAATTGTATTGTCTCAAAACAGGCCTACATTCATTTCATTCTTAGCTCATTTATTCCTGTTTCACCAGGACACAGGACTCAGCAGAGAGCAAAATCTGAGCATCTACGTTGTTAGCGCCTAAGTGAATCACGTAGAAGTTACTAGCTGGGCTGTAATCAGAAGGAAGGTCACGTATCAGAAGAAGGTAAGCCCACGGATGATAAGATCTTTACAAGGAAAGAAGGTTCAAGCATTGATTTTTAATATACTTGTACTTACGCACAGTGCATAAAGTCACTGGGATGGTAATAAACCAGCAGGATACTGATGCAGAACAAATTAACAAAATAATCAATTGACTGCTATACTGCTCCAGGAGGGCCAGAAACCACAGCACTCTGACTGTGCTCTATGCTCCCGCGAACGCCAGGATAATCAGCTCCTCGTTTTGATGGAACGGGGTTAATTGTCCTGGTGAGCGCCTGCAGTTAAATGACTGTTACACGGAGCATAAATGACAGAGTTAGTAAATTATACCAGTGGGTGCACTGAAGAGGAACAGTACACACGCCCCCCAACCTCCAGAATCAAAAGATTCAGCTCAGGAGAATTTGGGCCCAATATATGACAGTGGGTCAATATAGGGAGGGGGCTGTCCCCCTGCACTCAGCACTGGGGAGGCTGCATCTTGAGTACTGGGTCCAGATTTGGGCACCTCAGGACAAGGGAGACATCGAGGTGCTGGAGTGAGAGCAAAGGAGGGCAATAGAGTTGGAGAAGGGCCTGGAGAATCAATGTGATGGAGAGAGATGGAGAGAGTTGGGGCTGTTTAGTTTGAGGAAGAGGAGGCTGAGGGGAGACCTCATCGCTCTCTACAACTATCTGAAAAGATACTGCAGAGGTGCTGGTCTCTTCTCACAGGTCAGTAGTGATAGAACCAGAGGGAAGGGCTTCAGGCTCCAGCAGGGGAGGGTTAGACTGGCCATCAGGAAGAAATTCTTCATGGAAAGAGTGGTCAGGCTCTGGAATGGGCTGCTCAGGGTGGTAGTTGACTCCCCATCCCTGGATGCGTTCAAAAGACACTTAGATGTGGTGTTGGGGGATCTGGTTTAGGGGTGACCTTGCAGAGTAAGGTTGATTGTTGGACTCAATGATCCCACAGGTCTTTTCCAGATCAATTCACACTGCAGGAGGAACAGTTCATTTCTCCCACTGAACACTGGTGGTGAGACTGCTGAACTCCACCCAGACACAGCACTGCCAAAAATGGAGACCTCTTGACTTGATATAGATGGATCCATCTGCTTCATTTCAAACTTTCTGAGCCTGTTTCAAGGCACAGAAAGAATGACCAGGGATGTCAGGGAGCTTGCAAGAGTCACGGACTATCCTACCCTTATTGAGCAGATGACAACTGCTCCTCTCAAGCAAGGTAAGAACTGTCAATGGTTCTCATGGATCTCTCCACACATAGCAATGAGTCCCTCTTGTTAACTGTAGGTGGCTCTCGCAGATTATTCATAAGAGAGTCTACAAGTGCTTGTACCTGTAACCATTAACTCCAGGGGAGTTTTCTGTACAGGGACACTCTCCCCGAGCTATTTTGCCACTGCTTGGCAGCTGCAGTTAGAGCCACTAGAGCAAAGAATCACAGAACGTTAGAGATTGGAAGGGACCTCTGTCAACCATGGGGCCATCTGCAAATTCAAGGTTGCAGCTATGGGCTTAAACTCAGCACAGTCTTGGCTGCTCAAGGTGTTTGAAAGATCACAGAACATTAGG
>JAOXOE010000256.1:4429737-4442651 GCA_028565055.1 Phoeniculus purpureus | reverse complement strand
GGAGCCAGGCTCTGCTCAGGGGCACCCAGTGATAGGACATGGGGCACTGGGTGTGAGCTGGAACAGAGGAGGTTCCATATCAATACGAGAAGGAACTTCTTCCTGCTGAGGGTGCCAGAGCCCTGGAAGGGGAGGCACAGGAGGGTTGTGGAGTCTCCTTCTCTGGAGACGTTTAAAACCTGCCTGGGCATGTTCCCGTGCGACTGGATCTAGGGGATCCTGCTGTCTCCGGGGGATTGGACTGGACAATCTTTCGCGCCCCTTCCAATCCCTGATGTTTTGTGATTCTCTGTGTTAATGTAAGCAGCTAGCTTTGCTGATTTTTTTTTATTTGCAGCTTGTGGTTTGAGCTCATCTGCATCTGTCTGGACCTCTCAAAGGAACAATGTCAAAATGCAGCTCACCTCTCTGGCCCAGTAGGGCCACTTTGTGATGGCTGAGGACTGACCCAGACTGCTTCTCTCATTTCTCTGCTACTCAGTCTGTATTCAAAGTGTTTTGATATCAGAGCTTTATCTTATGAAATAGAAATCCTATTCTGGCTTCGTGCCAATGCTGGGCTAAGGGGTGACGTTACATTAATGCCATAGGTAAGCAGCTCAGCACCTGCCAGCTGCCAGTCACAGCTCTCGGAAACTATCTTGGCAGTAATAAAATGTTCAGATACACTCATTGCTGATGCATTAAAAACGGCATCCAGCAAGCGTGACACTTACCTCTCAGGGTATGCAAGGGGTCTAACAGCACAGCAATGATCCAGCCAACCAGCTAGAAACAATTTTAGTTCTCGTGTAAGACTGCATCAGGAATATTGTGTCCAGTTCTGGGGCCCCCAGTTCCAGGAGGACACAGAACTGTTGGAGAGAGTCCAGTGCAGAGCCATAGAGATGAAGAAGGGAGTGGATCATCTCATTGCCGAGGAAAGGCTGAGGAAGCTGGGTCTCTTGAGCTTGGAAAAGAGGCAAGCACATCTGCCAACTCTTTCAGCAACCCACCCGGCCCCATAGACTTGTTTACATCTAAGTGGTGTAGCTGGTCACTGACCACTTCCTTTCCAGCTGTGATGGCCTCATTCTGCTCTCCTTGTCTCCCAGCTCATGAGGCCTGTTGTCCAAGGAACAACTACTTCCACTAAAGACTGAGGCAAAGTAGTCATTGAGCACCTCAACCTTTTCCACACCATCCAGTACTAGGGTTCCCTCTGAATCCAAAATAGGATGGAGATTTTCCCTGGTCCTCCTTTTGCTATTAATGTATTTATACAAACTTTTGTTATTATCCTTAACAGCTGTAGCTAAGTTGAGCTCTAGCTGTTCTTTGGCCTTCCTGATTTTCTTTGTGCAGAGTTACACTACATCCTTAAAGTCTTCATGAGAGGCCTGACCCCTCTGTTAGAGCTCAAAGGCAGGAACTTCTTCCCAGTGAGGGTGACAGAGCACTGGAAGGGGTGGCACAGAGGGGTTGTGGAGTCTCCTTCTCTGGAGACATTTAAAACCTGCCTGGCCATGTTCCTGTGTGACTGGATCTATGGGATCTTGCTGTGGCAGGGGGATGGGACTGACTGATCTTTCAAGGTTCCTTCCAATCCCTCATGACTGGATCTAGGGGATCCTGCTATGGCAGGGGGATTGGACTGGATGATCTTTCAAGGTCCCTTCGACCAAGTCGCACAGGAACACATCCAGGCTGGTTTGAAATGTCTCCAGAGAAGGATAAGGCAGTAAAGCCTCCAGACCATACAACCCTTGGTCAGTTTAATCTACAGAGAGGCTCGAGATTTCTTTTTCTGCATGAGGAGATAGGTCAGCAATAATTCTTACAAGAAAGTTGTTTCAATCCAGCTTTAGAAGAAAATTCCTGCATCACTGTGCCTGTCCCTGCAGCGTATTTAATATTTTCTTGATCTCTCCCCACTGCCAAATAATTTATTGGATTCACTGTGTTGCGGTTCGCTCATAGTAGAAACACACTAGACCCTGTGATGGAGGAGAGATCGATATAAACAAGAAAAAAGACCTGTTCATAGATTTACGGGGTTTTTTTCCTTCACAGATCACTACCCAGTTAAGATTTAACTTAAACCCAAGACTTAAATCCAAGCTTTTCTGTCGCAAAGGTCTAACTAATATAAATAATGTTTTGCACAGTGCTAACGACAGCTGCAAGCTCCTTCGGCATCTGTGTTCCTCCCAAAGGGTTGTCTCCTTTCACAGGCTGTTTTCCTCCATTTTGCTTTCCAAGTAAACAGCCTCACCTGACACCTTATTCATCATCCACTAATAGTGGAGGACACAGACGTGCCTGCACTCCTGATGTGTTACTGTATCAGGCAGAATAAAAACACTGAAGACAAGAGTTTTTCAAGGGTCAAATGCTAGTGAAATTGTTAGCCCTGACTGATTGAAGAGGGTGATTGAAGAGGAGAGAGGTTCTCCTCCCCCTCTACTCTGCCCTGGGGAGACCACAGCTGGAATAGCGTATCCAGTTCTGAGCCCCTCTGTTCCAGGAGGACACAGAGCTGCTGCAGAGTCCAGCACAGAGCCACAAGAGACGATGAAGGGAGGGGAACATCTCCCTGCTGAGGAAAGGCTGAGAGAGCTGGGGCTCTGGAGCTAGGAGAAAAGGAGACTGAGGGGTGACCTCGTTAATGTTTATAAATATGGGAAGGGTGGGTGTCAGGAGGATGGAGCCAGGCTCTGCCCAGTGTCATCTAACAATAGGACAAGGGGCAGTGGGTGTGAGCTGGAACAGAGGAGGTTCCCCATCAATGAGAAGGACCTTCTTCCCAGTGAGGGTGCCAGAGCCCTGGAAGTGGCTGCCCAGGCAGACGTGGAGTCTCCTCTGGAGATGTTTCAAACCCGCCTGTACATGTTCCTGTGCGACTGGATCTAGGGGATCCTGCTGTGGCTGGGGGACTGGACTGGATGATCTTTCGAGGTCCCTTCCAATTCCCAATGTTCTGTGATTCTGTGAAATGCGTGGGATGCAGGAAATAGAAAGAAATTAATCTCTGGAGGTCATTTTCAGTGCACCAAATAATATACCTGGCTAAGGAACATCCACACTGAGGGTCTTACTACTGCTGCACACAGAGACAGCACATGTTTTACGAGACAATGTAAACGCACCCAAAAGCACTAGAACGCAGATTTTATCTTGCCATTTCTAGACTCTAACATTTCACCCTAAATCTCCTAAAAGACGACCCAAATTTCATACATCAGATGTAGATTTATCTGCAAGGAGAGAACAAAAACAACCGCTTGCGAATGTACTGAAACCAAATCAAAATGCAATGTCCCTGACTACATACATATTTCATAAGCAACAGAAAAAACTCTCCAACGCCTCCTGGTTCTTTACAGGATGTAGAAAATTTTCTACAGAAGTTTCCAGCTGAAAGTATTCAGCTGAAATTGCTGCCCTCTGTCAAAGGTGATCTAGGTGATCCTGCTGTGGCAGGGGGACTGGACTAGATGGTCTTTTGAGGTCCCTTCCAATCCCTAATAGTCTGTGATTCTGTGAAGTTTTAAGCTCTGAAAAGAAGAATACCTCAGAGGATGATTAACTGATCATCCTGAGATTTCTTGAGATAACCGAGATGCTCAACAATGACCTTGTTTCTTTGTTCAGCATAGACTCATCTATTCTGCCAGTGGTTCATTTCAGCCCATTGGTAAATTGTCAGCTATCAATCGAGCTTAATTACTTCTAGCTACAAACAAACTAAATGTTGATTTGGCATTAAACAAATTCATCTAGAAGAGTTTCCATGAAATTAAACCTATTTATCCCGTTGTCTGCTAAATGAACCATTAGTGATGCTTTCTCTCCAGACTGCAGAAGACTTTGGCTATTATTCTAAGTAAATGAATTCAGGACAAAAATAGAAACAGCCATTAAAAGATAATGTTACAGGATCATTCTTGCTTCCAGTTCTGTCTGCATATAGGAGTTTTAGATCTTCATGATACTCCAATCTATCTGAATTAAAAAGTTTTCCAAGTACAGTTCTGTGTTATATAATATGAGTGTGTTCCTGTGTGACCTGGTCTTGGTGATCCTGCTGTGCTAGGGGGATTGGACTAGATGATCTTTTGAGGTCCCTTCCAATCCCTAATGATTCTATAAGCACAGAGAGAGTCCAGTGCAGAGCCACAAAGATGATGAAGGGAGTGAAACATCTCCCTGCTGATGAAAGGCTGAAGGAGCTGGGTCTCCCGAGCTTGGAATAAAGGACACTGAGGGGTCACCTCTTTAATGTTGATAAATATGTGAAAGGTGGGTGTCAAGAGGATGGCACCAGGCTTTGCTCAATGACATCTAATGATGGGACAAGGGGCAATGGGTGTGAGCTGGAACAAAGGAGATTCCACATCAATGTCAGAAGGACCTTCTTCCCAGTGAGGGTGACAGAGCCCTGGCAGGGGCTGCCCAGGGGGGTTGTGGAGTCTCCTTCTCTGGAGACATTTAAAACCCCCCTGGACATGTCCCTGTGTGACTGGCTCTAGGGGATCCTGCTGTGGCAGGGGGATTGGACTGGACGACCTTTCGAGGTCCTTTCCAAGCCCTAATGTTCTGTGACTCATTAAAATTTGGGAAGCCCGGGGGGGAAACCCCCTTGTGACTAGGAACTGAAAGTGCTGATGCTGCTTTTTGAGATCTCTTCCTTGTTTTCACAAATGAAAGAAAATACTAGTCAGGATTTGGTATGTTTATCTGAAACCTCTGAAGCAGAACGTGTAAGAAATAATAAGCTGGCCTTGTAGAAGCCTATCATGCCCTGAACACAGCAGCACTGCATGTAGTTCAGGGTGTCAGAAGGGCAGAAAGTGGCCCTTATGGACAACAGCTGCCTAATAGGACTGTTTTGACAACAGTACCTAAGGGATTATGAATAATGATCACCTCCAGCAAGATTTTTCTTACATGTCTCCCACTTAACCTGGTGATGAGGAGGCTCAGTGATTTTGCAAACTTTAGTGACCGGCAACACTGCTCTGCACAAGCAGGTTGTTCATTTCTCAGTTAAGGGAGCCTAGTACACAGTCACTCTGAGGTTGCCTTTCACCCCTTCCTTGGCACAGTGAGATTTCTAAGGCTCTGGAATTACCCAGCATGTCAGTTTTCACATTACTGCAGAAAGTCTCATGCCTGTTCAAAAGGAGAGTTCCTCAAGGACACATGGTTCGTGCCAGGATGGGTTTTGCACTCAGGGTTCCTCTGAGAAATCGGACAGTGATGGTCAAGCGAAATGCACAACTGATCCAGAAAGGCACTGTGAGGGAAGGAATCACAAGAAGCTTTTTACTCCAGATTACACCAGAACTGAGACCCAGAACTTTCTCTGATCCTCATGACCACGTCAGAGTTTTTACACATGTTCTTTGTGGGGGAAATCTGCTTCTTCAGTCATGGCTGTATCTAGAAGGAAGGGAGGTAGGGTAGAACAGCTGGTAGGGCAATAAACCGGGCCTTTGAGTGAACAGGAACACTTGATCCTCTCTTCTTCTAATTAGCAATAATGTGAGAGTAACACAACAACATACTGACATCTTCCCATACTCTTTGTACCATCTCTAAAGTGGTTATGGCTGCCATTCTGCCTCAGGATTTTCCGGTTCTCTTTTTTAAATGTCACAGCTGAGCCAAGAGCCAGTGTCAGGAGAATGAATATGCAGTCACCTGTAGAAGAGTTGGCACTAACAGATATTGTCTGCCTGATCTCTCATCAAAACCATTTCTCATCTCACCGTTTAGCCCTCCGGGATAACACGACCTACAAAACTGTCAGTTTCTAGCAAAATATTTGTGAATAAATTGTTATGCCCAGATTCAACAGACTCCATCAATCCATGATGTAATGGTGACTGAGCTGGTAGGTGGTGAGCAGTGTCATGTTTGTTGAGGGCTTTGTCAAGTACGGACTGTTGCCCACAACTTAGCTGGCTTCTCTTAAGGTGGTTTTAAGTTTGTTTGTCTTCTTCAGAGTCTGTGCTCAGAAAAAGATACAAGAGACCTGGGCTTTTCACTCTTTTACAGTTATGGTGCTGCTTCTCTAAGTAAAGAGGCAGCTGCAAGCAAGACTCCATACTGTCACAAAGAAGAGATGCCCACTCCATCACACCATCAGCACAGAGCTGACCACTGGCACCTCAGTCAGCCATCAGGGCTTTCCTTGACACAGTCTCTGTGTGTGCTCTGAGCAGTAGCAGTATGCTCAGCTTCTAAGCAGTCATGATTAATTGAGCAGGATTAAATCATCTCACTTGCTGTCAGATACACAAAATAAATCACTAAAAGGCAGGAGAGCCATTTACCGAAGTCAGGTTAGAATCCCAGAATCATTCAGGTTGGAAAAGACCCTTAGGAGCATCGAGTCCAACCATCAACCCTACTCTACAGGTTGACCCCTAAAGCAGATCCCCCAACACTACATCTAAGCCACTTTTAAACTTATCCAGGGATGGGGACTCAACCCCCACCCTGGGCAGCCCAGTCAAGGGCCTGACCACTCTCTCCAGGAAGAATTTCTTCCTGGTTGGAAGTTGAAGCCCTTCCGTCTGGGTCTGTCACTAATGAGCTGTGAGAAGAGACGAGCACCAACATGTCTACAGGGTCCTTTCAGATAGTTGTAGAAAGCGATGAGGTCTCCCCTCAGCCTCTTCTTCCCCAAACCAAACAGCCTATAAGATCTATTCTCCAGGCCCTTCACCAGTTCCGTTGCCCTCTTCTGCATTCAAATGGAGGTTACCCGTCTCCATCCTGAACTGCTGGGTGGATTTGTCATGTTTTGTGGAACAGAAGTGTTTCGATCAGACAAAGGTCAGGTCAAATTTTTGTGACTGAAGTTTGGCCTCAACGTGAAACTACACTGGGATGATGGTGTCTAAGTCTGTGTCTCTCTTAGATTGGCTGTCAGGGGCATGAGGGCATGTCCCCATTACCACAGGGAGGATAAAATCACCTGTGACAACAGCAGGATTAAACAGGTGCAGACAGGGCACTTCCGTGGCAAACTGACTCCTCTTCCCTCATGGAAGCAAAGCACTTGCTTCAGCCATTATCTTCCACAAGGATGTTTATCATTTGCCTCTCACATGGGTTTCAGTTTTCTTGACATTTAAAAACAAAAGTACCTTTGGCCTTACTGACCGTCCCCCCGCTGTTAGTACCTGACACACAGATTTGCTGACTGGGCACGTGACCTTCTGCTCCTCTGAAATTAAATGAAGGCTTGGAGGGTTCGTTACCACGGCAACTCCTTTTGACATCTGTAGGAAGTTCCATACTTAGGAGGGAACCTGCAAAGCTGCCAAATCCCACAGGAGGGACACCTGCATCTCATGGTTTTCAGACCAGGTACAAGGGAGGAGAGCTGGTACAGGCGGAAAATCTAACAAAGTCCTGTGATGATCTGAGTGCACAAACCTAACTGTCTGAAGCAAGAAGAGCTCTGTTGCATGAAAACAGCAACAGCTCACACGTTGCTAGAGAAGATGAGAAATGTCTTCTAAATGATGCTGTCGAAGTTATTTAGCAAAACTGACAACACAAGCAGCATTTCTGCAGCCCACATGAGAGCACTACACACAGAAACAATAGAGCAATTAGAGACAAGTCATGGTGAGGGTCACAGAGCACTGGAAGGGGCTGCCCAGGGGGGTTGTGGAGTCTCCTTCTCTGGAGACGTTTAAAACCCACCTGGCCATGTTCCTGTGTGACTGGATCTAGGGGATCCTGCTGTGGCAGGGGGATCGCATTGGATGATCCTTCAAGGTCCCTTCCACTCTCTAATGCTCTGTGATCCTGTGAGCCAGTGCACACAATTTTTCCTGAGACATGCCCTTGCCTTTCACCATCAGCCACCATTCCCGAGAGATAAACACATAATCTTTACCATATATCAGGCAGTACCCAAAGGAAAGACCTGACTCATTTCCTTCCCACCCTCATTGTTTTTGATTAAACCAGAGCAGGTACTTCTGAGGAAGGAAGGCAAAACTGGCAGAGAGAAGAACGATGTAAAATTAAACAGTGATGTTTGCATAATGGACGGCATCACTTGCTAGCGATCTAATTACTTTTTGCCACTTGGTGCAAGTACTTTCAGATAACACAACCAACCTCCTAAAGATTTCCCTTGAGAACTCCACAACAGTGCCCAGGGTTTCTTTGCCACCATACAGACTACTTTCCTTTAAAAAAGCAGGTTTACAATGTCAAAGCTAATTAGTAAAAAGACATTTACAATATTTAAAGCATGGATGCAGACCCTAGGTTTGGATATCACCAGCCACTGGTGCTCCTGAAAGATCACCAGCAAATTGAGGCAGCAATGTCTCCTTGTGGCCAAAAAGGCCAACGGCATCCTGGGGTGAATCAGAAAGGGGGTGATTAGCAGATCAAGAGAGGTTCTCCTCCCCTCTACTCTGCCCTGGGGAGACCACAGCTGGAATAGTGTGTCCAGTTCTGGACCACTCAGTTCAAGAAGGACACAGAGCTGCTGGAGAGAGTCCAGCACAGAGCCACAGAGATGATGGGGGGAGGGGAGCACCTCCCTGCTGAGGAAAGGCTGAGGGAGCTGGGGCTCTTTAGAGAGAAACAGAGACTGAAGGGTGACTCCATGAATGTTGATCAATATGTGAAGGGTGGGTGTCAGGAAGATGGAGCCAGGCTCTGCTTAGTGTCATCCAATGATAGGACAAGGGGCAATGGGTGTGAGCTGGAACAGAGGAGGTTCCCCATCAATGAGAAGGAACTTCTTCCCAGTGAGGGTGACAGAGCACTGGAAGGGGCTGCCCAGGGCAGCTGTGGAGTCTCCTTCTCTGGAGACATTTAAAATCCACCTGGACATGTTCCTGTGCAGCTTGGTCTAGATGATCCTGCTGTAGCAGGGGCATTGGACTAGATGATCTCTCAAGGTCCCTTCCATCCTTAATGTTCAATGATTCTGTGATTCTGTGAAACACCTAGAAGTACCCCAAAATAACATACGTATATGTGTTGTCTTTGCTCCAGCAACCCCTAAAATAAACGCCCTGAAGCTCAGTGTCTGTGGCGCTGAAGATCTGCACCCTGGCTACCGATGATTCCCGTAAAGAAAAAAGCCGTCTGACCACAGAGAAGCCAAACTTTGCCCAGACAAATGCTCCTCACCCGCTCTGATGATCCATGCTTAAAGAAGCTTGGCCAGCTTTCCTGAGAAGCGCAGCAGGGCATGTTTGGCAGCCCAAGGCACCGAGGGGTATCCAAACATTAATATCTGGGCAGCCCAAGCTTTATGCTTATGTGGCCACCCTGCAGGAAGCCCTAGCACCTCCGACTAGGTGCTAATGGGACGCTGGAGGTGTTTGTGGCGATGTCAATACTGCCCCACCAAGCATTTTGAAGCATGAGTCACCTCTTTCTACATCATGAGGCTGGCTTGCAAGTTATTAATATTTATTTCGTGGCTGAAAATAGAAGCAACCTGCACTTACTTCCAAACTTTCGACTGTGTAGGGTTGACTCGAGTGATGCTCGTTGAATTTCCTCCGTGTGCATGAAGACTTTGCTTTGTTAGTTTTTCGTTGCTTTCCCTGCTTTCAGATAAAAATAAAACATGATATATTTTTTTCTTCCCTCTCAGCACACACGTCCAAATCTGTGAGGACTTGAATCTCATCAGCTGTTAGGAGATTTACTGTAAAACCACAAGGATTTATGCTGGTTATTGAGCAGCCATATGTTCCGCTCGGCGCGGCGCCCTTCTGCACCTCGGACCAAGCTGCCTATCCGTCCACTTTAAAGCTATCCTTGCTGGCAAGGGTTTGCATTAGCTGAGACTGAGAAGACATCAGATTTGTTCCCTACTTGCCCTTTTCAGTAGTCTCAAATAAAATCCGTCTAGCATGATAGATACGATTGCTAGCGGTGTCTAAAACTCTCGTAAATGAGGGTGCAGTGGAGAGCAGGTCTCCAATCAGCCCCACTAGCTGCGGCTACGTGCTGGAGCAGCCTCTTGGAGATTCATTCTGCAAACAGAACTCTTGGTTCCCCTTTGCTTATAGGGAGAGGACAGGAGAGCTGCTTAGCTGTTCACCTGGAAAAGCTGGGTGGCTAAAACCTCCTCGCTTCTTATCGGCAATGGGACCAAAAAGCTGTCAGATGGCCTCTTCTTCTCATCCTTGAAACCTTCTCTGGAGATGTTTAAAACCACCTGGACATGTTCCTGTGTGACTTGGTCTAGGTGATCCTACTGTGGCAGGGGGATTGAACTGGATGATCTTTGGAGGTCCCTTCCAATCCCTAATGTTCTGTGATTCTGTGACTAGATGATCTTTGGAGGTCCCTTCCAATCCCTAATGTTCTGTGATTCTGTGACTAGATGATCTTTGGAGGTCCCTTGCAATCCCTAATGTTCTGTGATTCTGTGTGGAACTACAAGATTGAGTTTTGATGGTGCAGAAAGAGCGTTGGGCTGTAGCAGGACCACCAAGGGCTACAGCATAGACATCAGGGGGTCATAAATCCTCCTTTTAGTGGTGCCCTGTACCTGAAGCACCGGTAGGTTGCTGGTGGTGGGCAAAGATACTGAGGCAGTAACCTTTCTCCAGGCATGCTCTGATGGGTGATGGATGGGGTCTAGGGTGCTTTGGAGGCTCTTGCTGTTGCCGAAAAGCTTGTGAAGCATCCAGAAGGAAATGCAAGGCAAGGGTGAGGCTTTGCAGGGAGGAAAAAGCAAGAAAAGCTGCTTTCTGCTTAACTACTAAGGATGTCAAACGTGGGTTGATGAAGCTTTGTGTGTGTGCAAGACGAAGGAAGTGGCCTTTCACACCTTCCCGACCTGCTTGTGGTTGCATAAGCCTGAAAGCACTGAGCCTGGGGTTGCTATGCCAACATGCGTCCCTAGTTCCTCCCATCCATCTCTCCATCTGAGAAGGAGCAGGAACCGACCCTGGAACAATCCATGGGTGGCAAAGGCTTTGCTTCATCGATGGGAGGTGTTGCGTACCCTTGTGCTACCAGCAAGTGACCGCACTGGTGTGACTGGTGTGCGGCACTTCTCCTTCATTATTGCAAATGCTTTACCTGAGCTGCTCAGTTTGAAGCCCTTGCTGGCAGCACTGAGTCTGTGCTGTCACTCATCAAAGGAATCACAGGTGCAGCAGGAATCTGTGTGCCTGCTTTCCTTTCCAAAGAGTTAAAATAGCCTGAAGTGCCTTGCAAAGACTCCGGGAAGGAGGATTCACTATTTCCACATGCTTATGTACGCTGTCTTCAAGGGTAAAACAGACAAAAATTGATCTCCTTATGTTCCACCTCCATGCCCTCCCTTAAGAATGGCACCATATAGAACTAGGTTGTATGGGGAAAGGGTCAAATGCTTGGGACAAAACACAGCAAGGCTTAGGTCTGCACCTCATGGAAGAAGCCTGCAAAGGAAGCAGCTCCCAGTTATTAGCATTAATGTCTATAAATATGTGAAGGGTGAGTGTCAGGCTCTTCTCAAGGTCATCTAGAGATACGATAAGGGGCAATTGGTGTGAGCTGGAACAGTGGAGGTTCCACATCAATATGAGAAGGAACTTCTTCACAGTGAGGGTGACAGAGCACTGGAACGAGGCTGCCCAGGGGGGTTGTGGAGTCTCCTTCTCTGGAGATGTTTAAAACCCACCTGGACGTGTTCCTGTACGACTTGGTCTAGGTGATCCTGCTGTGGCAGGGAGATTGGGCCAGATGATCTTTTGAGGTCCCTTCCAATCCCTAATATTCTATGATTCTGTGATTCCCTACAGTTCAGCACTATCAGGAGTGCAAATTCTGATGGGTTAGTTTGCCAGTAACTAAATTTGTCCCTTCTGTTCATTTCACAGATGCAGTTGCCCTCTGCTTCAAAGCAAAGTGCAGACCAGAGCCAATTGGAACCTTCTGTAATCTGGTAGCCTCACCTGGTGCTGAAGTTTTCTTGTTAAGTGAATTATTATGAGATCACAGAATCACAGAACATTAGGGATTGGAAATGACCTCGAAAGACCATCCAGTCCAATCCCCTTGTCAGAGCAGGGTCACCTAAAGCAAGTCACACAGGAACATGTCCAGGTGGGTTTTAAATGTCTCCAGAGAAGGAGATGATCTGAAGAACAACACATTCCTCTGGACTGAGGGACACTGGAAGTACACAGAGTGATGGAGAAAGCAATCGGTGTATTTGTACTCCTTTAGACATCTTCTGAGCCTTCAGCCAGATCAAACACATAGAAGATGCCTTAGATGTGGTTTCCTTTGACCCTGCAGCTTGCTTAGTCATTTACACCTGAACAAAAGCCACTCTGATAGGCTTTCATGTCAGGGTTTAGCTTTGTACATGAGGAAAACTGGGGTGCCAGGTGCTTGGCTGCAGCCTGAGCAGAGGGACAGGCTCACAGCAAAGAAAGGCTGGTGTCACCCAACAGCTTCTGCTGCGCAGGGCATCGGGGCAGAGGCCCCATGTGGATGACCCCAGCCCTGAAATCTTGCCCTGAGGAGGCAGAGAGCAGCACTGCTGGCTCCATGCAAACAAGAACTGCTGGTAGCTGCCACTGGAAAGCCTGCGTTTCCCCAATTCCCATTAGATTTGCAGGCAGAGGAAGGAGGCTGATTCAGGAAAATTATCCACTTTCACATTAATTAAAGGGACCAAATCAAATCTGACCCCTGTCAGCAAATGTGTGCAAACACGGGAGCTTTAGTCAGAGCTCTAGTTTTTCAGTTAAAAAACAAGATGCTAGTCACTTCCACAGCAGAGAACAGCCTGGCCCTGCAGCACCCTGAGGGCTTCCTATCTAGTCTGTTTTTATCTTGGGGTTTTAAGTCTGTGTTCCTGTGTGACTTGGTCTAGGGGATCCTGCTGTGGCAGGGGGATTGGACTGGATGATCTTTTGAGGTCCCTT
>JAOXOE010000256.1:4393441-4429637 GCA_028565055.1 Phoeniculus purpureus | reverse complement strand
CCCCCTGCCACAGCAGGATCCCCTAGATCCAGTCGCACAGGAACATGGCCAGGTGGGTTTTAAACATCTCCAGAGAATGAGACTCCACAATCCCCCTGGGCAGCCCATTCCAGTGCTCTGTCACCCTCACCATGAATAATTTCCTTCTCACATTGATGTGGAACCTCCTCTGTAATTACCTATGAGAAGAGACCAGCACCAACATCTCCACAATGTCCTTTCAGATAGCTGTAGAGAGTGATAAGGTCTCCTCTCAGCCTTCTCTTCTTCGAACTAAAAAGCCTCAGCTCTTTCAGTCTTTCCTCATAAGATTTATTCTCCAGGCCCTACCAGTCCATCCAGGGATTGGACTGGATGATCTTTAGAGGTCCCTTCCAGTCCCTAATGTCCTGTGACTCTGTGTGAAAACAGGTAAAAGTGCAAAGAGGGTTTAGTAGTTCATATAAATCCCTTGACAGAAACACCGTTGCCATGACAACAGCTTATTAGGAGGACAGGGGGGAAATGCCAGAAACACATAACTTTAATAATGAAAAAGATCTAATTTCTGTTTTTCACTGTGATACGCTGCAGCTCATTAACCACAGCTAAATCCTCACAGACTGGCTGCAATACATTCCAAGCCAAGAAGCTTCGCTTTTTCTGTGCTACTCTTCACCTTTATCACATCTAGATACCTCAGAAAGCATTCGTTTTTATAGTACCCTCATGAGGAACGTGGCTTTATCGCTGCTGTTTGATATTAAGCTAAGCCAGTCAGAGAGCAGCAATTAACCTGCCTCAAGTCTTATTACAAACCTGAACACAGAACAGGACCACATTCAAATTTGATGCAACTGTACACAACCTTACCTTCAGTATATCTCTCTTCCCACCAGCGCTGAGCAGTGCTCAGCCCCTTTCAGAAAAGGTTGGATATGGATATTTTGGAGGCAGACAAAGCACTGCACTAAATAACTGGTGTAGTGAGCATTAGGGATTCCCTCCTCCATTTGTTCCACTTACAAAACAGGCTCTCTAGGTTCCACTAAAAAAAGCGAAAGAATTCCTCATCTGCACAAGCTGTACTTGTGTGGAAGGAAATGTCTGGAATGGGATCTCTTTAAAGGGACAGAACAATTTGCACAGCACAAATCTATCATCTGTATGACACTGCCTGGAAGAACAGCTCCTCAGGACAAAGGACATCAAGCTACTAGTAAACATCATCTTTTTCTTCTCCTCCTTCCTCTTCCTTTCCTATATTCCTCGGGGCAGTGAATTACTGTAGTTCTTTATTTCCCCAGTGTTCCTAAATGATATTATTATTCCTTGTATGCCTCTGACTCAGCCCTAGAACTTGCTTCCTGACAGGTTTCAGTTCAGCCTTTCTGACACGGAACAAATTCTTATAAAGGCTTTTTAATTAAGAGTGTTATGTGTTGCACAGAAGGCTGCCTTTTAGCCACGACCCACTGGACTTTAGCGGTTGTGCCTCAGATATATTCAGGCTGTCACAAAGATAAACATTATTAGCAACAAAAGGAGGGCTGGGGAGAATCTTCATTCTTCATTCCTAGTGACTAAGGACAAGTCTGAGACACTTAATGCCTTCTGTGCCTCAGCCTTTAAGAGTAGGGCTAGTTGTTCACTGAGTACCCAGCACCTTGGGACAGCAATGGGGGGCAGAACAAGACCTGCATAATCCAAGAGGAGATAGTTTATGATGTGCTACACCACTTAGACATAAAAAAGTCTATGAGGCCAGATGGTTACATCCAAGAGGGCCGAAGAAGCTGGAGAAGGTGCTCGGCAAACAACTGTTCATTATCTGTCAGCAGTCCTGGCTAACCAGGGAGGTGCCGGTAGATTGGGGATTATCAAATGTGATGTCCATCTACAAGAAGGGCTGGAATGAGGATCCAGAGAAGCTGCGAGTTTGACCTTAATGCCAGGGGAAGTTATGGAGCAAATAATTCTGAGGGTCATTTTGTACCACTTACAGGATAACCCAGTCAGCAGGGGTTCATGAAAGGCAGTTCCTGCTTGATGAACCTGATCGCCTTCTGTGACAAGGTGACCTGCCTAGTAGATGAGGGAAAGGCTGGAGGCATTGTCTACATGGACTTTAGTAAAACCTTTGATACCGCTTCCCACAATATTCCCACGAGAAAACTGGATGCCTGTGGCTCGGACAGCTGTAGGCACTCACTGGACGGCGAGACCCAGAGTGCTGGTCAATGCAGATAAATGCAGTTGGTGTCTGGTCACAAGTGGTGCTCTCCCCAGGGACCAGTATTGGGGTCACTCCTGTTTCATATCTTTATTGGTGACCTTTGAAAATCTGAGATAATCAAATGTCTGAAATCTTGTTTGTGTTTGCTGAGACCCACTTAAGGTCACAGACCAATACATCGTCAGAGTCAGCACGGTTTCCTTTTCCTAGATATCTACTCTCAAGAATTCAAAGTACCACCTTCCATATTTCTCTTTGTAACTTGTACAAATGCAGTATTTGCTTGGCCATCTGTTCCTCCGTATAAAATTTGTCCCAGTCTAGCCTTCTTGGCTATTGTTACTACACTTGAATAGCCTTCATTTGCATTCTTGCTTGCTTTTTTCTCTTGATGATGACAAGTACCATCAAGGGCCTGAGGCAGGCCTGATGTGATGCCACAGCCCACAGGAGGTGGAGTTAGTGTATCCAAATTTCCATTCACTAAATTTATTGAGAACTAAGTTGCTTCCTTGAAATTATACTCTGTCTAGGATCCTTAGGAAAAAGAAATAACCTACCTATTGCTTCAGCATCGTTATTTACATGCATTTGTCAGTGCACTAAAGTAAACAAGTCACAATGGGAAGACAGACCTTTATGCAATGAAATGGTCCCTTTCAAAACCTTTTCATAGGAACCCAAGCCCCAAGAGCAGTAAACACTATTTCCCTACTTCCCATTTATTTGCAGCATTGTTCTGTAAGAACACTCCCATACTGGCCAGCAACATCCCCCCCTGGCGCTTGGGCACAGCATGTTCCCACTACAGAGAACACCCCTTTGCCTGACCTTGATGAATGATGACAGAGGAGCTCTGATTCAGCACTAACTCTCCTGCACTGCATCATTACGCTGGAACACAATAAAACTGCCTCTGCCATCCTCCACAACTCTCAGCAACATCCATCCTGATATAAACAAGTTGTTTGCTGCTTCTTCTATTAAAAAGCATCTCTGCATTTCATGACGGCAGCACACTAGCCTTATGTTCCTCGGCAGAGTCACTTTTACATAACAGCCTTACCTCTCCCCAGACAGGGAAAATCCTGGCGTTAAATATCCAACCTTGCAAGCATGATACTTTTCCAGAACAATTACCTAACCTTGCTTCAAGCACCAATGGCTGAAGTTCCTATCTGAACCCCTATCACACTTCAGAGCTATTAAGTCAATGCACGCTAATTACAGTTTTGTACCCTCGCTATCATGAATTCATCAAAAATATTAGCTTTATGGAAGACTGTCTACAGTGACGCAATGCACAGTGTACAGAGGAGATTAAGAAGCCTTTATTATAGTGAAACACTGAGCAATTATTCTTTCAGAGTCTTCCCAAGAGCAACACATAAATAGTATGGTGCCTATTAAAAGGAATCACAGAATCACAGAACATCAAGGATTGGAAGGGACCTCAAAAGATCATCCAGTCCAATCCCCCTGCCACAGAAGGACCACCTAGACCAAGTTGCATAGGAACATATCCAGGTGGGTTTTAAACATCTCCAGAGAAGGAGACTCCACAACCTCCCTGGTCAGCCCCCTCTAGGGCCCTGTCACCCTCACTCAGAAGAAGGTCCTTCTCATACTTATGTGCAACCTCCTGTGTTCCAGCTCACACCTGTTGCTTCTTGTCCTATCATTAGATGCCCCTGAGCAGAGCCTGGCTCCATCCTCCTGACACCCACCCTTCACATATTTATAAACATTATACATGGGTCCTCAATTTCTGCACACAGACTCTCCTAATTTACATCCACAGCCCCACTTTTTAATGTAAATTCAACTAGAAGATTTCATAACACTCTTCACTCAGATCACAGAACAGTGCCAACAGCCTAAATTATCTCTCAGTCATCGCATCTCTCAGCTACACCTACTCTGAGCTAGGACAACTTGTGTAGTGGGGCTTACCATAAATGTCAGTCACCAAACTGCTCTGCTCTGCTCCCAGAGCAATCTGAAACTTGAAACTCAATAGATTCTGGTCTCTTACACTTCATGTGTCCTGTGGGACACACAATGTGAACTCATGCTGCTCTCTCTTCTTTGCCCCTCTTATGTGGGTCACAAGGCCTAGACACGTTGAAGAGAGATGTTGGTGACTGGCAATCCACTCAGAGGCTACTTTCCTCACATTCCAATGACTTCTTACACTGCCCTGCATCCCCATGCACGTTCTGTGTCCCACAACTGCAAGAATAATAAGAATAAAAGGAAAATAAAAGGAAAACCCCATCTCTAGAGTGAGTAGGAACTTTAATATTTCTTAGACAAATAAACTAGCACCTGGATTGTGAGGAGGAATCCTGCCATGCAAACCCTCCTGGACTTCTGTGCAGGGGCACAGAAAGAGGGCACTAGCTGCCTCCTCCTCTGCATATGCAGCCACTTGACGTGGTGGGCCCATCCTTGGATTGACTTTTTTTCAAGCCCCTTTTTAAAAGGTTTCTGATCCGTTCTTTTTGCACTTGTGAAAAAAAAGTTGATGGTACTTTAGAGATGGATAAATCAAGGCACAAAAGGGAACTCGGGTCCAGAGTTAAGGATACAGATTCCCTGTTCCATGAGGCTTGGTTGTGCTTGTCCTCTCAAAGCAGGCCAGACAAGGCACCTGACTCCCCTCTCACAACAAACCATGGAGCTTCAGCAGACATTGACAAATGTACCAAACCAGGAGCCAGCTCCTCAGCTGCTAGAGACCAAAAATGCTCTACCCAGGCAGGCATGACCTTCTGCAGGCGCAGCCTCAGGGCCCTCTGAGGCACACTGCAGATTTGAGAGGTGAGCTTGACTTCACAAGGGGTAAAGGTTCAACGTACCTCTGCACACAGAGGAAATGTGGTGGTTTCCATGGCAACACTCATCTTGAGAGTTTTTAATTCATCGACCCTGCTCCTCTCTGCCCGTATCCCAGGCACGCCTCTCTCCCTGTGCTCATCAAACTGATCACGAAAGCAGTACTTAGACATGTGTGGCTTTCTGCCTTCCTTCTGCTTGCAGGATTCCCATGGGTACTTGGGAAAGCAAAGAGACCTTTGGGGACACGCCTAACTTTTTCAGGCACAATGAACAATTAAATTATGAAAGCTCCAGTGGGCTTGACAGGATGGGGATATTTTAACGGCGAGTAGCTTCAACTTCTAATGCTGTATCACAATATGAAAACACTTTAATATTCAGGTTAAGGTCCCACTGACAGAGCACAACTCAAAGCCAGACACAGCCATTGCTCTGACAAGCTGGCAGCATATTTTTGTATGTCGTTTGTTCATTTATACTAGTGCCAATATCCTCATTCCTCTTCTCACAAAAGATTAGGGACTGGAAGGGACCTCCAAAGATCATCCAGTCCAATCCCCCCGCCACAGCAGGATCCCTAGACCAAGTTGCACAGGAACATATCCAGGCAGAATACAGGGGCAAGGGAACCTCTCGATCTGCTAACCACCCCCCTTAAGCTTCAGGAAGGTAGACACTGTTGTGTGAAAGGTACAACAGAGGTATATTCTGTGTTGAACTGAGGGGCACAGAACTGGACACCATAAGATAGGTGATGAATTAAAAGAGAACTATGGGAGGAAATGGCGCTGACACGGCTCTGCTCTCCATATACTGTCACGCCATGAAATGCTTTTAACAAGACACATCCCTGCTCATTCCTGTCCCATTCAGCTGATGCTCCGTAGTGCACCCTACAGTGCAAAGCTGCAGCGTTTTCCTGCTAACTCCTTCAAGCTTCTCTATCTATGAGAGACTGTCATATTGACACAGGGATCCGTGTACCAATGGGAGAGATTTGAGGGGAGTGTAGATTTTAGTTGCAGCAAATGTGCTGTCTGGAAAAGCTTCCTGATTCAACAGGAACTGATTCAAATGTTTAATTTCTCTGGGTAAAATATATTTGGGGGAATCTTGAATCTGAAAACAGAGTAATAAGGATTAACAAAGAATAGTTTTCATAAATAATGCTATTTTTCTGTTAAATTTTTGAAAGCAAAAGGTAAACCTGATGTGTCCAAAAAATAAACCAACTAGCTGAGGTCCCTCTGCATCTGCCCCACATAACTCTTTATTTCTGTATAAATATAAACCAGGCATTTTGTTCCTCTACCCCACCACTGGGACCTCTTGCATTTATTCATGCAACAAATATTCCTCCTATTTGAAATCAAATGATAGACGAAATTCATCTTCCTAGCATTACAATTTCCATTTATGGTTGTTCTTTTGCAAGCTTGAAGCTACAGGTCATTATGACACAGCATGTGAAGACTGTGCTATCCTTCCAGGAGCGAAGGAGATACGAAATGTTTTTGACATTTTCCAGAATAGCTGTGGTTATGTTGCTTGAAAGAGCAAATCTGGATGGGTGGTACAATGCCATAAGGTGAGTAGGAAGAAGTAAAATCACAGAGATATTTTATGTTCTGAGTTTCTAATGATTTACAGAAACTTTGACATCTAATACACCCATCTGGGAGTAGATGCCCATATTTCCAATCCCAGACAACACCTTTGTAGCTGGTTGCGAAATTGCTCAGCATTATCTATCAGCATAGATTATTATACACCCAAACCTGGCGCCTTAGCTTTACATCGGCTCAGGCCCAGCTTGTGCTTGCGAAATGCGTTGCTTTCATTTTGGAAAGCAAGTCCTTGAGGCAAAGGAAGTAGTCGCTGACCTTTGTACCCATTAAAGCAAGCTAGAACATCCTGTACTACAGGAAGGTGGGATGAGATTCATTGTTTTTATCACAGAACATTACATATTGGAAGGGACCTTGAAAGATCATCTAGTCCAATCCCCCTGACACAGCAGGATCACCTGGATCCAGTTGCACAGGAACATGTCCAAGTGGGTTTGAAACATGTCCAGAGAAGGAGACTCAACCACCGCACTGGGCAGCCCCTTCCAGGGCTCTGTCACCCTCACTGGGAAGACGGTCCTTCTCATACTGATGGGGAGCCTCCCCTCTTCCAGCTCACACCTGTTGTCCTTTGTCCTATTATTAGATTCCCCTGAGCAGAGCCTGGCTCCATCCTCCTGACAGCCACCCTTCACATATTGATCAACATGAATGAGGTCACCCCTCAGTCTCCTTTTCTCCAAGCTCAAGAGACCCAGCTCCCTCAGCCTTTCCTGCTAGTTTTATCATCTTCTTCCTTTGCAGCATAGATGTGAGGTAGTGCTTTCTACACGAGGAGATAGAAATCCAGTCTGTTCAGTTTACATTTGACTTTACCCTCTTTCTAAAATTGCCATAATTGCTAATTATGAGCATGCACATATCAGCATGTTTTCTTACAAACACTTTCTGTGTGAAGAGATAAGCTCGTTCCCTACCTCACACACTTGCCTGCACTCCAGGTCCATTATGAAAGCAAACACGCATTTTCCAAAGCAGCTGATGAAAGTCTTGGGTCCCATTCCCTGGCAGCCACACTTGATAAATGACCAGATCATACAAGCTTCGCCTGCTCTGTTTGCTTTACTGAAAGGAGTTTGTTTATAATATTAGAGAAGAAAAAAAAATAAAATATAAAATAATAATTTAAAATATTTTAAAAATACCTTTTAAAAGGGCATGGAATTTCTGTATTTCAGACTGGATACATGCTGGTTCATATCATCTTGACTGCTAACATTGATAGAATGGTTTATGTTGGAAGGGACCTCAGAGATCATCTAGTTCCACCCCCTGTTGTGGACAGGGTCACCTCTCACCACAGAATCAGAGAATGATCATGGTTGGAAAGGATCTTCCAGATCACAGAGTCCAACCAGACCCACAACAACACAAAACCTAAACACCCAACTGATCAACAAACACAAACTAGCTCACTCCCTGCCTGCCACTACATCAGGGCGTGAAGCACCATGGCTACACCTTTCTTAAACATCTCCAGGGATGGGGACCCAACCACCTCCCTGGGAAGGCTGTGCCAGTGCCCAACCTCTCTTCCTGTAAAGAATTTCTTCCTAAGACGCAATGCAAACCTCCCCTGCTTTAACGTCAGACCATTTCCCCTGGTTTTGTCATTAGTTAATAAGGAGAAGAGGCAAACACCCACTGCTCTGCAACCTCCTTTCAGGTAGTTGTAGCGGGACCAGATCAGATTGCTCAGGTCCCCATGCAACGTGGCCCTTGACACTTCCAGGGAGGGGGCATCCACAACCTCCTGGGCAAACTGTTCCAGCATCTCACCACCCTCACATTAAGGAATTTCTTCCTAAGTTCCAATCTAAATCTGCCCTCCTCTAGCCTGAAAGCATTCTGGAAAGTACCCTCCAACAGACGTTGGGATAGCAGCAGTTACGAGTGAAAAAGCCAGTATTTGTCCCTACACATCTGGGCACCAGGTCCCAGCTTGCACCAACCACCTTCTCAGACTTTGAAGGTAACAGCCAAGGACATGTGCATCCAGGGAACTAACCTGCAGTTTGGGTGGGAAGCCAGGAGGTAGAGAAGGAAGGGAAGGGAAATTCAAGTGACGATATTCAACAGCTAGAGGCTGGCACAACATCACAATATTCCGTACTGAACTGCTTTCTTGGTAGAAGAAAAGCCATCTGTCAGTTTGCTTGATAGCCTAACTCTTCCCTAATTCAATCCTGTTAAATCCTGAAGGTATTTTTGGTGTTGCAGTTGTGGGGAGAGAAGATGGGTTTGTTTTGACGTGGGAAGAACAGAGACACAGCTTTTCCATTTACTTTAAAGCTGCCATCAGAGTAACATAAAGCACAAAATCTGTCTCTGCTTATCTTGCATTATTTTACTGTTTTCTTTCTAAACTACTCAGATTTCTTAGTAATTTAGAAGAATGGAACTAAAAATGCATCCCTCTAGCCTATTATGGGCTGTAAAGATGTTTTATGTAGTCACCAATGAGACTTTTAAACTGTGACCTCCCTCAGTGGTACTAGCTGATCTTTGTTATCCCCACTGTGCCAGTAACTGTCCCAGGATTTCCCTGAGGGGCATTGGGTCTTTTCTAGATGGAGTGGCTCAAAAGGGTCTCCGGGCATCCACTGGGGACATCTTTGGGTCAGAGCTGGAAAGGTCAATCAGTGGAAGATTTGATGGCTCATCCCAGCAGCTGCTCTCTAAAGGCTGCATATCAGCCTTCAGCTGAAGGCATATTAGACATCCCAAAAGAGTCTATTCTTTCCTTAAAAGAAAATCAACATAAAAACAACTGCACCTTCACACAGAAAAATCCAAACGAAACCACCCAAATGGACAGCCCCAGGCATACGGTACTGTCATGGTTTACAAACATGGGTGATACAGCTGACACTGGAGATCTCAAGGCTCTAAAGATTTCACCAATGGGCAGATAAAATAAATGTGAAGCCAGGAACTGGGGGAAAATCATTTTGGAAGGAACAGAAAACAAGTATCAGTTACCCCAGCAATTAAATACATGACATATACACAGTAAATTTGAAGGTAATGTGGAGTTGCAAGTCATTAAACAAAAACCCCCAAACTATGTAAAAGCTTTTTTAAAAAAGCACATTCCCCCCAGTGATGGTGATATGGGACAATCTTAACTGCCTGTAAACGCTTCACCACATCCTGTGCCAGCCTTAGAATCATAGAATCATTCAGGTTCAAGAAGACCCTTGGGATCATCAAGTCTACTCTACAAGGTCATCCCTAAACCAGATTCCCCCAACACTGCATCTAAGCAACTTTTAAATCCAGTTGTCATGTTTCATCGTGCCCCAAAAAGACTGGGAAAGGTCAAGCATAAGGATACTAGGAGGTTATCAGCCCTGTTCCTGCAAGTTGTTAAACCACACCCCCACCTGTGCTGTTGTGCTTCAATATTGCTTTGAGAACAGGCAACGCAGCAGCCATCTACACATTAGAGACTGAAGAGAGTCATTCCTCAGGCAGTATGCTGCACAGCTGAGAAAAACCCATTTGGGGGAAAATCACAAAAAACCAGAAGAAGAAAAGCTGAAAAGAAGCTTCAGAAATAACTTCTGGATAAAAATAACACCAACAATGAGATGTGATGGATGGAAGGACATAAGGTCAAGTATCAAAGGAAACCTGTGGTCATGTCTCTCGGCCCAGCAGTCTAAGAATTCATAGGAAAGAGCGACAGGCAATCGGCTCAGACTGTAAACAAACCATAAAGTGGAGGGGACTTTTATCCTTTGAGAAGGAGAATGAAAAAAGGACACCAGGCTTTGAGTTTGTGGGTAGCTTTCTTCAGAAAAAAAGAGATTCAAAGGTGAATGACAATTCCAGTAAATGTATTTTAAATGCTATACATACTGCTCCTTCTTTATTTTATCCATGCCAATAAACTTCTCTGATTCTTACCGAGTCAAGCTAGTTTCATATCAATTTTCTGCTGAGGAACAGCATGGTAGCCAAGGCAGTACATTCATCTAGGTTTGTTTCCCAGTTTGGGCTCACAATTTTTATTATAGATAGAATCGCAGAAACACAAAATCACTGAACATTAGGGATCGGAAGTGATCTCAAAAAATCATCTTGTCCAATCCCTCCGCCACAGCAGAATCACCTAGATCCAGTCCCACAGGAACATGGCCAGGTGGGTTTGAAATGTCTCCAGAGACGGAGACTCCACAACCCCCCTGGGCAGCCCCTTCCAGTGCTCTGTCACCCTGAAGACGATCGATGGGGAACCTCCTCTGTTCCAGCTTTTGTCCTATCATTGGGTGCCCCTGAGCAGAGCCTGGCTCCATCCTCCTGAGACCCGCCCTTCACATATTTATAAACATTAATGAGGTGACATCTAGATATGGTGCTTAAGGACATGATTCTGTGGTGACCTGGCAGTACTGATGTTTGGACTTGATCTTATAGATCTCTTCCAACCAATGATTCTCTGATTCTGTACATCAAGTCACAACATAAAAATACCGCTTTGAAGGCTGCTTTGAAAAAAGAATTGGTAATGTCCCAGTGGAAAGGGGACCACAACATGTGTTCTTTTGTATTTGAATTTGACTGGAAGTTTCAGTTGCAGATGTTGAGCCATTGTCTATAAAAAGGATGCTAAAGTGTCCTTAGTCCCCTGGCAAGAGTCAGTTTATGAAGTCATAGATTAGCAGCCATAAACTGGGGGTGTGGGCTGTGAAGTGGTAAGCCTTTTAACTGTCAAAGGTGAGGCTGAAGTATTTTTCCTATATTAAATATAGTCCATTAAGTACTGCATGCTCTAAATGTATGTAATAGCTGAGGCTTTGCAAGCTGTCCGTTTTCATAAAACTTGAAAACTGATGGACACTCTACCACATACCTCTCAGAAGAGTAGCAATGGGAGAATTAGCAAAGTTTGGTAACAAAAATGAGGACCAACACATCTCCCCGGACACAGTTGTTTTTTCTCTAGACACAGTACCCTTCTACTCACCAGAGCATCTGTGATTCAGCTTAATCTTAGGAGATTCATAAATTGCCTGTGCGAAATGAAGCGACAATGCTGCTCTCTCAATTAGATCCCATTTTTCTGAGCACACTGATCAGAACAAATGGCCAGATGTTTACATGAGTCCCATCTGGTTTGGATTCACTGGCCAAAGAGAAGTAATGCAGGTAGAACAGTACTTCCTTTCATTAAGTATAAAGAGCATTATTCATCCAAAATATCTGCCTAATATTTCTGTCAGTGCATTTTCTTCATTTCACTAAAACCATCTTATATTAGCTTGACGTCACACGGCCTGTCATCACCGCAATCCTTACCATAGCAACCTATTATCCTACATAGTCACAAGAACTAAAGCTGAATGTGGCACTGTCCCTATGCATATGAAGTTTTAATTTAGGTCAGTGTTCATTGCTGCCAGCTAACAAAGTGCAGTCGCGGGCTGCCTCTCGTATCTAGAGCACAAGGAGATACGTACAGGGTGTACCAAAGCAATTTATATAAGGAGGTGTTTTTGCAATGCCACAGGGCCAGAAAAACATGAGTTATGCTCTCAATTTAAACTCCTGATTACTTCTTTTCCTTAGCTATTGTAATCACGCTGCCATGTGTCATTGAAGGCTTTGTGGATGAGCCTCACAGGGACGCCAAGGACTTCAGTGCATGTACCGACAGAACAGCACAGCTCCTCTCTAGGCACCTAAACAAAAGGCCACAAGCAAAGCCTTAAAATACACTCCTGAAAACCCAACTACCTTATGCTACTGCTCAAGGGAAGCAGATAGGTTTCAGCCTAGAGATCAAACCAAGCTTGTATTGTGCACTGTAACAAATAATCTCAGTAGTATAAAACAAACCCTGGAGCTGGAAATATAAATCCTGGAAATGTTAGGCAACCTTTTTTGTCTGACGCTTCTGTAAGACGCAAGCTCTTTTTTCAGGACTGATGTGACAAGAGCTGTGGGACAACGTAAGCTGAGCTTGAGCGCTGTTTTCAGTTGCCTCACAACAGCTCACTGGCTCATTGCACCACTGAAGACAGACTAAGGAAGAGTTACTCAAAGGACAGCCATGAAAGCAGACCGAGCGAAACATGTTAACGAGGACTAGACAGCTAGTAAGTTATTCAGAAATTGAAGTTGTTACACGGAAATAATATCATACAACTGAAATATTTTCTTCTGATTTTCAGAATGGAAAATCAGTTGCATTCCCAGAAATAGAAATGGTAGGAATGATTTCATATGATGCCCACAACACAGAAGGTTGTACCACTGAGTACAGATCATCACGTCTGAAGCTGCCTCTGAGGTGTGGGCAGAAGGGGAGGATGACAGATTGGTTGGCCTGACCTCAGCATGAGGTTTTAGAGAAAAGTTCTGAGAAAGAAAAACAGAGAACAAACAAGACAATATAGAACGGAACATAATTAAGAGGTGAACACATTTCCAGAGGGTCATTTGAGGAATCAAAAGCTTAAGTCTAAAGTGAATGATCCCTGCAGAGCATCTCTTGGCCTTCCATCCCTCCTCCTGCCCAGGGCCAATGAAATCACTTACTCTTCCTACGTCCCCAGGTGGAAAGGAGCATTGATTCTGGGCTTCAGGCAAACTGTCAAGAAAGCAGTACCACACTAGAAAAGGCTACAAATCCTTGTTGCTAGGGAACATTATGGGCTTTTTGTTGTTGTTTTGTTTTTTCATTTCCTTTTCAATTTCTCAATCCTTTTAATCACGAACCAACCAACAATTAGTAAGACGGTGCAGATGAGCGCTCTCCAGTCACAGGAAAAACCCCAACTCTTTCAACCTTAGCAGCGATCGCTTTCGAGGTCCCTTCCAATCCTTAATGTTCTGTGATTCTGCGTGATTCTGTGATTGCCAGCATCCTGCAACGGTGTCTCCCCTGCTCAGAGCACACTGCCTGTCGAGTGAGCTTTAGCTGAACTCCAGATAAGCCAGAGAAGCAAAACCAGTAACATCCAGCACAGAGCAGAAATATCCAGGGTAAAAAGAAGATTTAAGAGCGGATACACACTAAATTAATTTTATAAGTATTGTAAGATCTAAGTAAGAACTGAGCTACACACAGGGTATGGGAGAAAAGCCAGGAACACTTCAATCTACTAACAATTCACCCAAACAGCAAAGCTCCCAGGTAGTGTCTTGCTATTTCCTCACTGCTAAATTGATCCATGCGCCTCCTCAGTGCTCTGGGGACCAACAGCTAATGCAGCTAGACTCATGTTTTCTCACAAACCTCACAATTTCCTGTTCCAGGGTGGGTTGTTTTTTTTTTTTTTACAGGTGACCGTGTGTAGAAACACACATGGAGTAACCTGTTGGTTTTATTTTCAGTCAACTTTGATGCTGACCAAACCCAGTTTCTGACCCAGAGTTTCTTCTAAGTCACGTAGTCCTCGGCTGAGACCTCGGCTTGAATGCTATCCATTTCCAGTTTTGCCTAAAAGCTCTATCTAACAAATCTCTGAAAAATCCATCGGAGCCTTAAAAACAACTTACGAAAATAAAACCACTCTCCCTACAGGTTGTTTGTACCCTTGGAGCCTGCTGTGCACTACACCAGGACAGCGACTGCTGGTCACAGAATCACAGAACATTAGGGATTGGAAGGCACCTTGAAAGATCATCCAGTCCAATCCCCCCACCACAGAAGGATCATCGCACAGGAACATGGCCAGGGGGGTTTGAAACGTCTCCAGAAAAGGAGACTCCACAACTTTATAAAAGCATCCCTGTAATGGCAAATACATTCTATTACTCTTTAGGTAGTTACTACAGTGCTTAAAATAAGCTGCATCTGAAAAGCAAAAGCTAACGCAAAAGCTGCCCTCTGGTTAGCCATTTTTACAGAAATTCCTGTGTCAGGAGAATTCTTTTATGGAAAAAAGTGCCAGAAGTTCCATTCAAGAGCAACTCCTTAGCTTTGACTAATGATGACATCTCTGGAAGTAGCAAAGACGAGCCCTTTTAGCTGTTTCTAAAGGCTCCTATATTGTCACAGATTAATAAGCCAACAAGAGCAAAAGCTCTCTTAACAAGCCATTGAATTTCAGCACTCCTGAAGGCTCAGGAGAGCAAGGCGACATCTACAGAATTGCTGTGTTACTGATTTAGGCTTGTCTCCACCAAACAAAAATGTGATGGCATCCAAAGGGTATTTTTGCATGGTGCCCATTTGTCTCAATGAAGACACCAAGAAAAAGAAAGAACAAGACAAAAAACATCAAGGAGGAAACAGCTCTTGTGAAAGCAAGAGCATAATCAGCCAAAGAAAGCTACAGCAGCACAGGGGATTGTTTATACTCTTGGCCACAGCTATGCAGTATTAATAGCTTTGAGAATACAGACTAGGACTAAACCTATAACTACAGCCCATGACCTTCCTGCTCTTGAGAAACTCTACCAGTTCAGTTTGGCACCCCAACTTCTCAAGAGCATCAGTCCAAACTTTTGGCCAGACTTGATTCTGAGTGTTAATCAAGGACATTAGGTGGTATTTTGGCTAAAATAAATGGATGGATTTCTCCAGGAGGTCCAGACTTCAGCAGGTAGATACCACAGAATCACAGAACAATCCTGGTTGGAAAGGACCTCCTAGAACACCGAGTCCAACCATACCCACAACAACAAAAACCCTAAATACCTGATTGATCCACAAACACAAACTAACCCCCTACCTGCCTGCTACTAGTGATGTGTCCAATTCTGGGCACATCAGTCCAAGGGAGACATCCAGGTGCTGGAGCGAGTGCAGAGGAGGGCAACAAAGCTGGTGAAGGACATCTGGAGAATCAATCTTATGAAGAGAGACGGAGAGAGTTAGGGCTGTTTAAATTTGAGGAAGAGGAGGCTGAGGGGAGACCTCATTGCTCTCTACAACTATCTGAAAGGACATTGCAGAGATGTTGGTGTTGGTCTTTTCTCACAGGTCATTAGTGATAGAATTGGACATCAGGAAAAACTTCACGGAAAGAGTGGTCAGGCCCTGGACTGGGCTGCCCAGGGTGGTGGTTGAGTCCCCATCCCTGGATGAGTTCAAAAGTCGCTTAGATGTAGTGTTGGGGGATCTGGTTTAGGGGTGACCTTGTAGAATAGGGTTGATGGTTGGATTCAATGATCCCAAGGGTCTTTTCCAACATGAATGATTCTGTGATTCCCTGATATACATAATGGAAAGCAACTCAGTACTACCTTTGGACAGCTTTTCTTTCGAACAGAGGGAGGAACATTTGCTCGGCTTGATTTTAATTTTGAAGTCAGATCATTGCACAGATGATGCTTTAGGAAGGGCTCACATTTGAGTCAGTGTAACCAAGGAGATGGTAACTTTTGTGAGGACAGAACGAGTGACTGGCATTACTCAGATCTGTTAGGGATACAGCAATCCAGTACAAACACAATGTTTTTCCATGAGTTTCACAGCATCTGCGCATTTAATAAGCACACTTCATCACACTCGCATGTGCTGCTGCTGCTGCAGCAATAGCTCAGCTGTGCTCAAGACACTGTGATGACAGCACTGTCACACATTTTCAATACTAATAAGGAACTCCAGTAGATACCAGACAAAATGAAAAGGTGAGAATGGCATTTTGGATGTTTGGTATTCCCCAAAAGTATATTGCAGCAGCTGGAAACCAAAACAACACGTAGATCATAGAATCATTACGGATTGGAAGGGACCTCAAAAGATCATACACGAAACATATGTGCATTTGCCAATCTTGTAATCACATGATTAAGATCACAGAGAGAAATATAAATCCTGGATTTTTCTATGGGTTTTAGTTGTTCTATCAAAGTCTAGAAGCTGACTTGTCAGTTTTATGCAAGACAAGTCAGTGATGCTATCAGTGATGAAAACATTCTCTCCACAGCTTGTGGTAGCCAGCACAGGGTCCAGCTGCAAGTTTTAGCTGAACACAGTGCAGAGCTCTGAAAACATTTAGTGCAAGCTTCTGATCACAGCATCACAGAATCACTCTGGTTGGAAAAGACTCCTGGGATCATAAAATCCAACCATCTACCTTAAAGTTCAGCCCTAAACCAGATCCCTCAACACCTCATCCAAATGATCTTTAAACACATCCAGAGATGGCGACTCAAACACCTCCCTGGGAAGCCCATTCCAGTGCCCGATCATGTGCTTGGAAATCACTACAGACTACAATGATCCATATGGCACCCTACAGCTACTTGGATTGGTGGTATTGTGTTCAATCACAGCCAACTTATTCGATAATTCCTGCCTTTAGGAGTTAGAGAATTGAACTGAACTTTATTGAAAGAAATCATTGGGAAAAGAGGGTGCAGAACAGTCTGAACAGGACTATGTATTTGTGTCTACTGTTTGCTTTGCTACTCATACAAGGGGACAACAAAGTTCCCTGTGCTGCTGCAAAGCCAAGTGCACAAAACTGCTGTCATCCCCAAACAGCAAGGATGCTCCTCTTTTACAAAATACCACTTCACTGTAGCCTGCAAAGCTTGTTACAGAATGTAAGAGCTCTGAAAGAAAACGATCCTGTGCTCAAATTGCAGATACTTTCGGGAAGTCCCACTGAGGAAAAATGCTGTTATTATCTGTTATAGCAGGGACTACCCATTACACTACGTCCTAGACTGGTAGGAAATGGAGCAGAGGTGGGCTTCTAAATGAAGCAAATGGCTCTGTCAGAAGGTTGCTTTGGTCTTACGACAGTGACTCAAAGGAAGTGGTAGCATCTCCCACCCCTCATGACCCTCCTTACCATCACACAAGGGATAGTGGGATTCAGATGGTAGAGCAGGTCCAGCCTCTACATTAAGAGCTTATAAAGCCCAAATCTACCAGTAACCAATTATGCCAAAAGTATTTCATTTTGCTCTGGAAATTGCTGTCTATTCAGAGTATGGGCAATCTCATGAGAATCATCTGGACTTCACAGACCATATTGGATCAAGCTACTCTTCACAGACGGCTCTAAAATAGCATGGAAACAGGAATTTGCAACAACTACAGTAAAGTGACAGTAAAACCCCTGTCTAAATAGCTTCAAATCAGCCACATCCACATGTCAAAGCAGGGCAGCTGGGCTAGACTCAGTATAGATTTAGTGCCACATCATTAGTATGTTCCCCTCCAGAGATTTGCACAGAATTTTTCCCAGTGTAAGAACCATCGTGACACTTCCAGCAGGAGCTGGGCTCTCTGAGGCAGGCCTCTCAAGCTGATTCTTGCTTACTTGCTTCTAACATCTGCTAGCTATTTGCGGCTGCATCTGTTCATTCTAGTCCACTGCAAGTCTACTTTTGAGCATGAAGCAATGAAGCAGAGCTATCGTGTCTGAATTAAGGCTCTGATTCTCTTAGCTAAGACACATCAACCACAGAGAGGAGTAGTATTTTCTCTGACGTACGCTAGCTGCCCTCAGCATCCAACTGATAAGCACTCATCACAAACAAGCTTACCTTCCCCCTGCAAACATTTACACAGTCTGTGTTTCTGCTTTATTGCTCCCTGATGGAAAACCAGCACCTCTAAGCAAACTGTTGCTCAATAGCTTCTAAGTGTATACCTGGAAATCTTCACCTGTTTTTTACCTTCTGACGTTGCATCATCTCCCTATAGGCCAAGGCTGAAACTCTGCTTGAGTTTTAGACACGTTCACAGAATCACAGAACGTTACAGATTGGAAGGGACCTTGAAAGATCATCTAGTCCAATCCCCCTGCCACAGCAGGACCAGCTAGACCAAGTTGCACAGGAACATATCCAGGTGGGTTCATTAGCAGTATTTTGAAGAGCTGTTCACTGCTGCATACTAAGCCATGGGATGTCTTGCATTTAAATACTTAACCAAAAGGAGACTTTAAGAAACAGTACAGAAAAACCACTGACGTCGTTACACATTGTCTGGCCATGCTGCAAGGGAAGGTGAGATGGCCCTCAAAAAATTGTGATTTTAGACATCCAGACACAGAATCACAGAACATTAGGGATTGGAAGGGACCTCGAAAGATCATCCAGTCCCATCCTCCTGCCACAGCAGGATCACCTAGATCCAGTTGCACAGGAACATGTCCAGGCGGGTTTTAAACAGCTCCAGAGAAGACTCCGCAACCCCCCTGGGCAGCCCCTTCCAGGGGTTTGTCACCCTCACCATGAAGAAGTTCCTCCTCATATTGACGAGGAACCTCCTTTGTTCCAGCTCACACCCATTGCCCCTTGTCCAGTCACTGCATGCCACTGAGACGAGGCTTACCACATCTGCAAATCATCTAATGCATCCAGGTTCTTGGAGCAATACATTTCAGTGAAAATGCTCTTAGGAAGAAGAGCAACAGGAGTTTAAATCATCCCACCTGCTATTCTGTTAGTGCATCTTGTTTGAAAAGCACTACACTTTGCACGACCCTTCAAAGCTTTTTGCCAATATACAATTATCCTTTTTTTCCCTCCCAACCTGTAAAATATTTATGTATTTCCCATCATAGTATTTGATTAATTCGACTGTACATTAGCTCAGAGCTTTTAAAAAGTGAACTTCTCTTAGTCCACGCAGGGTTCACTCAAGTCTCCACTCCAGTAGGGCTTTTTTCCTGATAAGATTCGAGTCTGCCAAGTGCAGTAAGCAGCTCATGAAGGGATTTTGCTCCAAAACATGCATCATGTCACAAAAAGCAATAGAATACAATCATACCAATGAAAAGGTCCTACAGAATCCCTGAGCACCAAAACTTATGTTTATAGAAAAAGTTTTCTGTGAAGAAAGCAGTGAGAGCCAAGTCACTTGCTCAGTCACTCAATCCCATCTGTCAGCTTCCACGTGCTTTTTCACGCCCCAAAGTAGACACCCTCTGTTATCAACCACTGCCATGAGTTTTCTCTGAACTGGCTGCTGTTTGCATTGAGTGCAGGACCAGCTTTATTGCTATAAGCAAAGCTATCAAAGCTGCTTTCACGCCTCTTTAACTATGCTCAGTTTTGAAAGCAGACGGTATTTGCCCTAAACAGGAGTTCCAATTACGTGCCATAAGTCCATGATCCTGGACTAAGTAGAGGTTTGTTTTTGAGGCTTCCAAGCAATCCAAGACACCTTGTGCAACTTTCCTGCACTTCCCTGCAACTACACTTTTGTTTTCTCACGAACGGGTTTAATTTGTGCACTCCATCCTGCTCTCACAGAATCAGACATTAGGGATTGGAAGGGACCTTGAAAGATCATCCAGTCCAATCCTCCTGCCACATCAGGATCACCTAGATCAACATATCCAGGCAGGTTTTAAATATCTCCAGGGAAGGAGACTCAATGATCTCCCCAGGCAGCCCCTTCCAGTGCCACCTTCACTGTCAAGAAGTTCCTTCTCATATCGATGAGGAACCTCTCCAATTCCAGCTCACACCCACTGCCCCTTGTCCTGTCACTGGGTGCCCCTGAGCAGATCCTGGCTCCATCCTCCTGACAGCCACTCTTCACATATTTATCAACATGAATGAGGTCACCCCTCAGCCTCCTGTTTTCCAAGCCAAAGAGACCCAGCTCCGTATTTCTCCTACAGAACTACATTTCCTAAAACTAAAAATCAATAGTAGAAAATCCTAAATCATTTTCTTTTTCTTTTTTCTGTCTCTCCCCCCACCCTCATTTAAGATGACTACTAGTAATCCCCATCATTCCTTTCTCATGCCACACTGTACAAATCTAAGTGACATGCACACAAATGTGAGTTTTATTGACAGAGCACTGGAAGGGGCTGCCCTGGGGGAGTTGTGGAGTCTCCTTCTCTGAAGACATTTCAAACCCGCCTGGCCGTGTTCCTGTGCAACTGGATCTAGGGGATCCTGCTGTAGTGGGGTTATTGGATTAGATGATCTTTCAAGGTCCCTTCCCATCCCTAATGACTGGATCTAGGGATCCTGCTGTGGCAGGGGGATTAGACTGGATGATCTCTCGAAGTCCCTTCCAATCCCTAATGATTCTGTGATTCTATGAAACGTAAGTCAGCAGTGTTTTGTGGAACATCATTTTGGTACCCCCATTTCCCATTTGGGTGTCATTCTGATACCATAATATCCCCTAGTTCTCAGCAGCACAAACCCATCATCACTTCTGAGAAGTTAGCTCTTGTTGTCACAGTATTTCCTGCAAGGTTGTGGTGATTTACAGACATACAGAGAAAGGGCTGCCGCATACAGTTCTTTTACCCCGTTCCACATCCTCCCACCTTCACACGTTCTGCTCCAGGGAAACGTATTTCAAAGTGAGCTATTTGTTTATTGCCCAATTAAATGCTGGAGCGATCATTAACACTTCATTAACACTTCAGTTTATCACCTAGACAGGAGAGTTTCAACTAACTATGCCCAAGGGAAATTAACTTTTCTCAACATTTAGATGCTAAAATAAACATCCCGATTAATCTTTGGGTCATCAGAAAGGCCAGGGAGGAGGTCCGAATCTGCACCAGAATTTCAGAGAACGCATGGTTAAGTCAGGAAATATGAATCCCAAAACAGGACTACCTGCCATTTAAAATACCTGAAATATATGTTTGTTTACTAATCCAAATACTTCCTTCTTGCTACCTCACATCAAATAGCAATGATTTAGTAACCAAAAAGCCACAACAAAACATCACTGAACAAGAGGTCAGATAGATCCACATTCTGTCATCACAAATGAGTTTGAAAAACTACTGCTAGAGTACAGGTTTTGAGCTGCATCTCAGGAAAAGGGTGATTTTAAAGTGTTTACACACACAGCAATATTTGGATTGTAACTCAGTGGGGTAGGATTGTTTTCTACATCGTTATTCCCAGTCAAGGATCCCTGCTGCAGAGCTGGAGTCAGTTACTTGGAGCTTTTTGTGTCATGACTCATACAGTAAAGATAGGAGTACACCACAGAGAAATAGTTTTGCCTTCTCTTAAACTTTATCCACTGCCTGACTGCATGACTCATTTAACATCAAGTACAAATATAATAAGAGCATTTATTCCACAAAAAATAATGGTGTTTCATAGCTGCCTTTAACGCCAAAAGAAAGTGGGAAAATCTGGACCGGTAATTTGGCCGGTTAAGTTGTTTATATAGAGATTCTGCGTTTGTGACCTCTGTAAGCGTCTGACCAGTAAAAGCTGAGGCATCAAAAGCAGTAGTTGCATAATAACATGTTTTATTCATGGAGAAAGCACCAACACGGTATCTTTCCACACTCAGTTTTTCAGAGCTAAATCAGCACTGAAGAAAATGCCCTGTCTCAAGAGAAAACCATTGTTTAGACCCACTGGTGAAGGATTTACATTGGCCTTTTATCCTGGTTTGTGGAGCTGATGAGCGAGCCTGTCATGACCCAACAACAGGGTCTTCAGAGACAGATCTATTTCTACCACACAAAACAGGGCCCCTCAGTTCAAGGAGGACACAGAACTGAAGAGAGTCCAGTGTGGAGCCACAAAGATGATGGAGTGGAGCATCTCCCTGATAAGGAAAGATTTGCTTTCCCAACAGGAACCTCACATTGTTGCATCTCACAGTAAAGAATGGAAAGTCCCAGCACAAAAGCTCAGGAAGGGGTAGCCACGCTTTATTTAGTGATGGGCTACGATAAAAATGAAAATAGCTTCCAGGAAACGGCTCTTCAGAGTGCACTTACTATGCAACACACTTCATTTCTCTGTATTATAGAAATATTCTTCAGCCAAGCTACAGCAAAGTGTCTTGTTTGCTTCAATCACCACCAGTGACAACCACAGTCCTCGCATTAACATTCACCCTAACGGTAATGCTTACCCCTTTCACGCTCTTTCCTTTCCAAAGCCTTCCAAGATTAATTCTGTAAAATGATCAATGACATTTGTAATGTTTACACAAGAAAGAATGCTTCTTTGTCTGTTTGTACTTTCACAGCCTCAATGGAAAGTGTCCGAGCTGGCTTTTACTTGCTAATTAATTTGTGGCATGGAGAGAAGAAGGGTTAGCACATGGCAGATAAGCTTTACTCAAAAGATGAAAGGAATCATGCGGT
The DNA here is from genome assembly GCA_028565055.1 of Phoeniculus purpureus. Classification (NCBI taxonomy): domain Eukaryota; kingdom Metazoa; phylum Chordata; class Aves; order Bucerotiformes; family Phoeniculidae; genus Phoeniculus; species Phoeniculus purpureus. The sequence continues at coordinate 4,406,934 of JAOXOE010000256.1, read as the reverse complement.
AGAGCATTCAGCCTCTAGGTGAATGACTTCCATGCTCTTTATGAATTAGAGAACAGTCTCAGGCATAAATTACATTTCCAGAACATGAAGAATGTGTGCTTGTCCCAGGCTCTATCTGCAAAGGAGAACACAGGCTCATTGACACCGTCCCCTACTTCTAGCTTTAGAAAAGAAGCTCACACCAGAAATAGTCACAAAATACAAAGCAAGCAATTCTTTTGTTACACCCTCTTTTTCAATGACCAGTGTTGCCCCTGTTTCCCTTCTATCAGATAAGCTGTCAGGTAGGAATTTGCGTGCCCTTAAAAAAGATGTAATTCCTGCCAAGCCTGCAAATCCTCAAGTCTAAAGTCAGCTGTTGTCAACCAAACACATAGTCCCCATACTCCAGTTTCAACAGGATTTCCCAGTGTAGCAGGAAATCAGATTCTGCAGTGATACAAGGAAGAGAATAATCCAACTTTATTACTGATATTATAACATGTCAGTAATGCTTGCTGCTCACCTACAAGAGGCTGCTCTGGGGTCTTTTGATACTACCAGGTAAGGGTCCACAGGTGATGTGCTGAAGAGGTTCACTGTAAGTTAAAGGGGCAGCTTGAACAGAATTCAAGAGCAGTATCACAGAATCACAGATCATTAGGGATTGGAAGGGACCTCAAAAGATCATCCAGTCCAATCCCCCTGCCAGAGACCCCTGCCATGTCCAGGTGGGTTTTAAACGTCTTCAGAGAATGAGACTCCATAACTCCCCTGGGCAACCCCTTCCAGGGCTCTGCCACCCTCACTGTGAAGAAGTTTCTTCGCACATTGATGTGGAACCTCCTGTGTTCCAGCTCACACCCATTGTCTCTTGTCCTATCATTAGGATACTGCTCTGTTACTAGGTGTACAGTCATCTCCCCAATTTTTCACTTCCTGACAAATCCACTAGAAGGTACCAGCGAGAAGCTTGGGTGCACTTTGTCTGATCTCTCTCCCTGTACCAGCTGTGAGCACAAGATCAAGCGTGCTTCAGTCTCAGGTGCCACCCAGTGGCTCCCTGCCTGTACTGAGGCTCCTGCACGGCTCCGTCAGTCACGCTCTATAGACTACACATTTTTGTTTGACATAAGGGTTACGTCAGTGCCATAAAATAACAGCAGAAAGCCGAAGCCTGGTATTGTCAGCACACTTGAGATAAAGACAAAAAGCACTTTTGGGGAGTTTCTCATATTCTTTCATGCAAAATAAACCTTTCCTCTGCGACTATCAAGTTCCAGTGCAATCTCTCATAATCAAGACAGAAATCTTAGTTAAATTCTGAGGGAATAAGAATATCCTTCAGCATAATCACTAAGGCTATTTCCTCTCCCCCTCAATCCTCTGCCCCGTGTTTTAATATTTACACAAGGAGTTGAAGTCTTTTTTATCCCCAAAGCGTAACAAGAGGCCCAAACTACAGAAGTCTGGAACACATGGGTTTGGGGGTTTGGTTCTTTGGGGATTTTTTGACATTAAAAGCATTTGGAAAATGCTACTGGCATCCAGAGATTATTTGAAATCAGTCATATTGGGGAGCTGAATCGAGGGGAGGGAAGCTGCTATCCAAGGGTCTCTGCCCCCCAAACTTGTTCCAAACCAGGACAGGTTGTACACTCAGCATTTAAAAGGTCCTTTAAGTCTCATTCCTTTGTCTCTCCCTCCAAATACAACCCGTATTTCTTATCAGGAAAGCTTTGTACACCTAACCTTTCACACTGTATTCCAAAGACTCTGCCAGGGAAATAGCTACATTCATTCAAACACAGTTTAATACATCTCCAGGGTCCTTGAAAATGGAAATGGGGGACAAGATTCCACTCTCAATTAGCTTGTTGTAAATTGCCAGTGACACTGAAATATCTGTGAAAATAACATTACTGCTTCGTGGATGAAAAGTCAATATACCCAAACCCTAACAAGTAGCCAAGATACAGGGGAAGGAAAAGGGGGCAGCAGTTTTGCTGAGTGAAAGCTACTGTGACTCGTGGATCTGCAAGTGACACATGCCACTGCAGTTCACAAATAATGAGGCAGAGAAGAGGTAGCTCTGAAGTCATCTGCCATCACCTAATCCATATGCATGAACTCCCAAGTTAGAAAGAAGGGTGTTCACTGCGTATTAGTGAATTTTGAAGATAGATAGATAGATATAGATATCTAGATAGATACATAACAGCTGCTTTTCTATGGCAAACTGGGTTTTGTAAACCAGCCCACCGGAACAACCCTCATGTAAGGTACACACGTAATTTTTCAAGCCTGTATTTCCCAATAGACATTTCAGATATACACAAACTAGCACTTCTCAGTTAGCTGTGCAAAGGAGACTGGATTCACAAAAGAAACATAGGCAGTACCCAATACCTACAACATAGGTATCAATGCTGCTAGCACCGTGCTCTGTGGGTGTGCACCCCTATTAAGCAGGCAAGTTTACTGTGTATGGGTAGTGGAAAATAGTTGAACTAATTTCAGCAGGTGGTCAACTGCACTATTTTATACAAAGATGATTGTAAGGAGGCTCCCATCCTCATGGACATGGGAATGATAGTTACTCTGATGGCAGAACACAAGAGAACTCACTTTATTTTTCCCATTTTCACAGAATCACAGGACGTTGGGGATTGGAAGGGACTTTGAAAGATCATCCAGTCCAATCCCCCCACCATAGCAGGATCACCTAGACGAAGTTGCACAGAAACATATCCATGCGGGTTTTAAACAAGACTCCACCACTTCCCTGGGCAGCCCCTTCCAGGGCTCTGTCACCTGCACTGTGAAGAAGTTCCTTCTCATATTCATGTGGAACCTCCTGTGTTCCAGCCTACACCCATTACGCAGGAAAGGGTAATGCTGCTTGGGGATAGTGCTACCTGCACTTAAGAGTCTGAGTAACTCCAGAGTGTGATTCTGTGACATCCAGATAATTCTTACTCTAAAGACTGTACTTTGTGCTACTCCTACTGCTTGGGACTTGTTAGCTCTATCTGTAGCTATTCTTCACAAGATCTGAATCCACTTGCCTTGCTGTACCTAGCACCATAAGGCTAGGCTGTCCAGCAGCACAACTGCTTGTCGCTATCTTGTAATCATCTCATTAGCGTGTCCTCAGAAAAGCAAAACAAAGATACAATCCAAATATTATTACACCCTTTCAATTAACTGTAAATATCATGTATTAAGCAAAATAAAACCCCCAACCCTCACAATAATGTGTTATTTCAAATCACATCTCAGGTTACAAACAGACCAGCCAACCCTAGAACTACTATGAAAGAGATTCTGTCTTCCCCGCCTACGTTCGCAGGACTTTGACAACACCAAGATTAATCTATTTTCCTAGAGAACTATGGTGCAGCGTTACTCCTCTAGATGCAATTGTTCTGTGCTTTCAAAAGGAATGCTTTTAAGGGTGTTTGTGAATTTCCGGCCCCAGCCTTTGAAACACCAAAACAGTTATTAATGAACAGTAAAAGCAAAGGGAGTGTTTTCTCTCATAACACACTAATGTTTCTTCATGGTTCCTGCTAATACAGAACAATCTATTCTCTTTCTCTTTTTTGGCATGATGAAGGGAGTAGAACACCTCCCTTATGAGGAAAGGGTGAGGGAGCTGGGGCTCTTGAGCTTGCAGAGACTGAGACTGAGGGGTGACCTCATTAATGTTGATAAATATGTGAAGAGTGGGTGTCAGGAGGACGGAGCTGGGTTCTTTTCAGTGTCATCTAATGATAGGACAAGGCGCAATGGGTGTGAGCTGGAACATCGGAGGTTCCACATCAATATGAGAAGGAACTACATGGTGAGGGTGGCAGAGCCCTGGAAGGGGCTGCCCAGGGGGTTGTGAAGTCTCCTTCTCTGGAGACATTTAAAACCCGCTTGGATATGTTCCTGTGTGACCTGATCTAGGTGATCCTGCTGTGACAGGGGGATTGCACTGGCTGATCTTTCAAGGTCCCTTCCAATCCTTAATGTTCTGTGATTCTTTTCTATTATCTTTGGGTTTGTTCCCTTGCATTTCTCTGACCCTACAAACCTGCTTCTTCATTTCCCTTTCACTGCATCTTCCCCTGAGTCAGGCTTCATTATTGCTCTTTCTTGCACGCTTTTTTTTTTTCCCCTAAAAGTGTTAAATGGGCACTTTTAATCTGCTAGTATCCCGATGCATTTTAAACAGGAAAGGCAGGTAAAGACTCAGTTACTTCAATCATTGTAGCTGGTACACAGAAACACATTAAAGTATTGAGTTTTCTTTACATTCTGAATACAATAGAGTCCAGGATGAACTGAATATATGAAGAAAAGTGAGTACAAGTTATCCTTTACTGAACTTTAAATTGGAGCCTTCTAAAAGCAGGATGTGAGCAACACGTAAAATGACTTTGGCGATTTTTCCTCGTTCACTCAGGCTCCCCAGCAACTACAGACCATCCCTTTGGGAAAACAATTTCCATTTAGCTGACAAGCAACAACAACAGCAGTGTTGTTTGTGCATGCAGAAACCCAAACTACCAATGAAATAGAGCAGGGGTTTGATATACGACAACAAATCTGCTGACAGAAAGCTCACCGAAGAGAAAGTGCTGCATAAAAACATGGCGCACAGACACACATCATTTCAATGAATGACTTCCTAAGACAATGCATTTTGTATATTTTTTTAAAAGTAGCTGGTTTTTCATCCTCCAATAATGTGTTTCACTAACTCAAATAGCCCTTATAACAGCAATTTCTTTAAGTTTCAATTAGTTGCAGAAGCAAAGAATCTGGACTAGCTGAACAAAAGTTAAAGAATCCCACATATTTAGGATGATAAAAGCTTCACTCAAGCCCTGTAAGACCAGTGCTTTTGATCAGGACTTACCAGTTCTGCTACAACCTGCCCAGCAGCATTCCCAGGTGCTCCAACCAGTCAGTGAAAGAAGTTTGTTGCCTTCTCTGCATTCCCTGTAACAGAAAAACAAGAAACTGAGCAGTGAAGCCATTATCCAGTTATACCATATTTTGTTTTAAGTGGAAACAGCTGCTTTCTTTGTTGTGAAGAAGCCATGGCTCAGAGGTCTAACCTTAATGAGTCCCACACTCCCCCAGATGGATGAATCAGGTGCAGCACAAGGCTGGTCATGGGCAAGTTGTTCATGGTTTCACAGAAGGGTGCCCAAATTGTACTGTATCACCCAGCAGAACTTCCCGTCTCTTTATCAGGTATTTGATGGAATTACAGAAATAGGCAACGAGATAGACTGGAAAGGACCCGTTTAGCATCTTTGTCATTGACTTCAATAAGGACACAGGAGTTTATCATTATTAAGTTTGCAGATGACACCAAGCTAGGTGGGAGTGCTCATCTGCCAGGGGGTAAGGACGGCTCTTCAGAGAGACTTGGACAGATTGGAGCAATGGGCCAATGTCAATGGCATAAGCTTCAAAAGGCCAAGTGACAGCTCCTGCACTTAGGCCACAACAACCCCCTGCAGCACTACAGGTTTGGGGAGATGTGGCTGGAGAGCCCTCTGTCAGAGAGGGACCTGGGGGTTCTAACTGACAGCAAGATGAATATGAGCCAGCAGCGTGCCCAGGTGGCCAAGAATGGCATCCTGGCTTGTATTAGAAATAGTGTGGCCAGCAGGAGTAGGAAGGCTGTCGTCCCCCTGTACTCAGCACTGGTGAGGCCACCTCTTGGGTACTGTGTCCAGTTTTGGGCACCTCAGTACAACAGAGATGTGGAGGTGCTGGAGCAGGTGCAGAGGAGGACAACTAAGCTGGGGAAGGGCCTGGAGAATAAATCTTACCAGGAAAGCCTGAAAGACCTGGGGCTGTTTAGTTCGAAGAACAGGAGGCTGAGAGGCGACTTTATCACCCTTTACAACTACCTGAAAGAACGTTCTGGAGAGGTTGGTGCTGGTCTCTTCTCACAAGCAATTACTGGTAGCCTGATGAAGCTATGAGCAACCTGATCTAGGTAGAGTTGTCCCTGTGTGGGGAGGTTGGACTAGTTGACCTCTAAGGGTCCCTTCCGGCCTAGAACATTCTATGACTCTGTAAGTAATTGTTGGATCTGTACTCATCTAGCCGGTAAAATCCATCGGAGCTCCTCTCTTGGACTCTTACAGCAAACATCCAAGGTGCTTCTAACACTGGGAAGCACTAGGAGCTAACCAGGAGTGACCGAATCTGACGAACGGAAGCAACCGCCTCTGAGGGAGACCGCGAAGGGAAGCAGAATTGGCGGGACCGCGGGGCACAAAATGGCGACCCCTGTCTGTCTCCTCCTGCCGTACAAGATGGCGGCGACCTCGGCCGTACGCGTTTCCCACAATGCCCCGCGCCGGCGTCGCGGCCGCCATTTTGTTTCTCTGGGATTATGGGGGTGCAGCGAGGCGGCTCCTGCGAGCGGGCCTGGCCCCGGTTGGACCCCGAAAACGCCGAGTATTTCCGGAAGGCTCTGGAAACGTTGCAGGAGGGCCTGGGCCCGGAGGATCTCGGTGAGGAAGTGTCTAGGAGGGTTCCGTGAGCAGGTTGGGCTGTGTGGCGAGGGGATTTGGGAAGCCAGGGAGGGTTTGGGGGTCCCTGAGAGAGTTTAAGACGCCACTTGAGGAGAGTTGGGGTGTTCTTAGCTGGTATGGGGGGCCCTGATGTGGCTCTGATGCGTGTTTGGGGGCTCTGAGACGGTTTGGCGTGTGCCTGAGGGGTTCTGTGGCCTTTGGGTGAGTGGTTTAAGGGCCCATGAGCAGGTTTAAGTGGTTTTGAAAGGGTTTGTGGGATCTCTGAGATTCCTGAGGAATTTGGGGGTTCTCGGAGAGGGGGAGGTCAGCTATTTGAAGGGATTTGAGGAAGTTCCTGGTCTCCCAGAGTGGGTTTGTGGCAAATCTGCGGGTTCCTTGAGTAGTTCTCTTTGGGATCTTTGTGTTCTCGTTATTCTGGGGGGAGGGCATTTTTACTTTCATATTCTTGTATTTTAAACCATTCTACTCAAAGTTTGTTACAAGTGTTTAGGAGAACTCTGAAATTTTTCTAACGACACCTTTTTTTTCCCTCATGCATTCTTCTTTTCCTCTTTTCCCCCTCCTGCCTTTTCCCCTTCTCACCTCCCGTTTTTTACATTTTCCTCCTAGCCCTATTCACCACCAATGTTCTCTCTGAAGTCACCTCTGTGTCCCCACTGGCTGTTGCCCTGGACCGGAAGGGATCCCTGCTGCTGCAACAACTGCTCCCCAAAGCTCCCCTGGCCTTGCTGACCCCACTGATGGCCCCCTTGTTGCAGGGGGGACTGGAGGGGGCTGCAGGGAACCCACTGGGTGCCCGTGTGCTTGAGGTGGCACTGGGACGGGTGCTGCCGGCACTGTCAGAGGCCATGGGGCAGAAGGGAGGGGACATGGGGCAGCTAGAGGCTGCCATGGAGCAGCTGGAAGCTGCTGTAGGGCAGCTGGTGGCTACCATAGCAGGAGACCTGGTTGGCTTTGCACAGCACCCAAATGGATCCTTCGTGCTCAGGGAGCTGCTCCAATTGCTGGGGGGTTGCCTGGGGGCAGGTGAGGATCTTGGGATGGGGCAGGGCTGGAAAGAGTTTTGAGGGGTCCAGGGGGTGATGAGGTTGGTGTGGGGGAGATTTAGTTGATTATTAAGGGTTATTGGGGAGGTCTAGGAGAGATTCAGGGAGATTTGAGGGGGTCTGAGGGATAATTAGAGGGCTCTGGGGGATTTGCTTGGAGCAGGTTTTAGGGTGTCTGTGGGGTGATGGAGTGGGATTGAGGAGGTCTTGGGGAAATTTTGGGGATCTGGGGAGAAATTAGGGTGGTTGGGAGGGGTCTGGGGTGGGTTTGGTGCAGGATTGGACAGCTGGAGGGTGATTGGGGAGGTCTGGGGCAAGTTTTGGTGGGTATTGGGTGCCTAGGGAGTTAAAGGGGCATTTAAGGGTGGGGCTGGTGCAGGGGCAAACCCAACCTAATCTGTGTCCTCTTTTTGCCCCTACAGGAACCTTCAAGGGAGCTGGGCCAAAGGCCAAGAGTGTGGGGCCAAGAGCTGAGGGAGCAGAGCTTCCTCCCTCATTCCCTCCCCTGCTGGGACAACTGGCTGAAGCCTTCCAGGAGAATCTGCCATGTGAGTTAATTAATCTCCTAATTAACTTCTAATAAACCTCTGATTGTCCCTTAGTTAACCCCTGGCTCATCAATTATCCCATTAGTGATCCTCTTATTATCTCCATCACTCCCTTAATTATTCCTAGACTTGTAGTTATCCCTTATTTAGCTCCTCATAACCTCCCAATTACTCACATACTCTTCTAATTACCCTATAGTTATCCTTTAATTTCCTTGAGAAACCTCTAATTGCTCTCTGAGCTTCTTAATTATCCTCTAGATGCCTCTAATTGCCTCCCAGACCCTGTCATTATCCCCCTAATTGCCCCAGTTTGCTTCCCTGACTCCTCCAATTACCCTCAGATCACCTAATTAGTCCCTAATAAAAGCCCTAATTACCCCAGACTAATTGTTAGTTACTCCTAGACACCTAATGACTCTTTTTAATTCCCAACAGAGGGTTGATGATCCCCTAATTATACTATTAATTATCCCCAGCGCTGCTGACTCCAGCCAGTGCCAGCCTCTGCCTGCAGGTGGCGCTGCAGGTCCTGCATCACAGCCAATCAGATGCCTGCTCCTGCCTCTGTGATGCTCTGATTGGCCACCTGCTCCCACCCAGCCCTGACCCTACCTACAGGTCAGTTCTCATTGGTGTGGAGGTCTGTGGCCACTCCTGATTGGTTGAGTGTTGGAAGGGACCTCTCCAACCCCCTTTTTCCCCACCTTTTCTTTCCCTTTTTACCCCCTCTTTGTCCCCTCTTTTCTCCTGTTTCCTCCTTTTCTCCCCAGACCCCTCTTTTATTACCCCCAAACCTTCTTCCTCCTCCTCCTCTTCCCTGCTTTCCCATCTCATTGGCTGCCTGCTGACGGCTGATTGGCTGCCAGCCCACTGCGGGTTGGTCTGCAGGATCCTCTCCTCAGCCGTGTGCTGGAGGTCGTCATCGCTGTGGCTGGCCCCCAGCGACTACGGAGGCTGTTCGAGGACCACCTGCAGGGCCACCTGCTGAGCCTGGCAACCCACCCCGTGGCCAATCACGGGCTGCAGCGTCTTCTTGACCACGCCCCTGCAGAGTTGGTGGGTTAGAGTGAGGCTGGGAGTGGGGATATGGGACAAAGTGGGGGAATTTGGGGCAAAAGGGAGAAGAAAGAGGGGGAGATGGATAAAAAGGGGAGAGTAAAGGGGAAAATGTGGGGTGGAAATTGGGGAAACTAGGATAATGGGGGGGAAAATGGGCTTAATGGAGAGGAAAAGGGGGAGAAGAGAGGAAGAAATGGTTTGAATAGAGAGGAAAAGGGGAGGAAGGAAGGGGGAAATTGTTAAATGGGGGGAAAAGGGTTGCTATGGGCATGTGCATTGGGGGCTGTCAATCACCTGAGGCCCTGCACAGGTGGAGGAGGTGCTGTCGGAGCTGGGCCCTACCCTGTCACAGCCTCTGGCCCAGGGGTACCCTGGAGTGCTGATAGCGCTGGCTGCCGCCTGCCGCAGGCACCCCCCTGTCCAGCAGACGGCGCTGCAGAGCCTCCTACAGGTGGGACACACCCCTTCTGACCATATGTACCCAGGCCACACCCCCTCTTCACTGAGCCCCGCCTACCCCGCCCCACCCCACCTGCAAATTGTGGGATGTAAAGAAGCCATGAAGGTGGGGTAGGGCTTCAAGACACCCTGCCCCTTTTCTCCAAGCCCTTCCCTTGAGCTGTACTCACTTCCCTTAAGCCTGACCCTACTCCACCCTCCCAGTGCCCTCCCTGCACTGGCAGTGGTTGCTGGAGCCCTAAGCCCTACTCTCTTGCTCCTGCATCAATAGGCTCTGGACTGCTGGGAACCCCCTGAGCGACGCCAACTCTGCATCAGGGCCTTGGCTGGGCTCTGCCCCCTTGAAGCAGGGGAGGGGATGGAGCCAAAGGTGAGGTGCTGGGGCTTCTTCACACCCTTTTTCCTCCCCACCTTCCTCTTTTGTTATCCACCATAGACCCCCTCTTAGTCCTCTGGGAGGCCGTTTGAGAACCACCCCCATCACCTGAATTACCTACCTCCAGCCCATACAATTACACCTTATTTCTTCCTGTAAACTCCCGTTTTACCCACCAAATTCTATTTCTCCTCACAACCTCCTCTTTTTCACCCTCTAGATCCCCGTTTTCCCTCCATAAACCCCTTTTCCTTCCCCACGGGAGCTGTTTGGTGCCACACCTCACCCGCATACCATGTTTCTCCATTGCCACAGCCCTGGATGGGCCCCATCACCCTGCAGGGCTCCCTCATCCTGCAGCACCTCCTGCACTTCCGTGACCCAAAGCCAGTTCTGGCGGGGCTCCAGGTGCTGCCCCCGGCCTCGGCTGTTGCCCTGGCCCGGAGTCCTCCTGGCAGCCGGGTCTGGGATGCCCTCATGGAGTCACCTTGCATTGCCCCAAAAGTGAGGCGGCGACTGCTCCGCAAGCTGCAGGTAACTGGGTCAAGGGGGCTCAAAACGATATTTTTAACTCCCTTTTTGACCCTTTTCACCCCCCTTTTAATCCTATTTTAATTCCATTTAAACTGCCCTTTTAATCCCCCTTTTACCCATCTTTTGCCCTCCATTGAATCCCACTTCTAGCCCTCTTTTAACCCTCTTTAATTCCCTCTTAATTCCCTTAATTCATGTTAACTCACATCTTTTAACCTCCTTTTAACTCCCTTTTACTGCCTTTTATCCATCTTGAGCCCCCTTTTAAATTCCTTTAACTCCCCTTTAGCCACCTTAATTTGAATTACATTAATTCAAAACCATTTTTTATCCATTTTTTTCCCATTTTGGGGTGGTTCTTCCCCACTCCCAGGGCCAGCTGGTGTCCCTGGCCTGTCACCGCAATGGCAGCAGAGTCCTTGATACCATCTGGGCCACCTTGTCCAATCCTGCCCGGGCGGCCATGGCTCAGGAGCTGGGTAAGTTTGGGGGCAGGGGTGATGTCTAGCGATGCCCTGTCTCCATTTAACCCCTTCCTGATCCCTCTTCTGCAGCTTCCCACCTCCCTGAGCTTCGACGGGACCCCCACGGCCGTGGAATCATCCGGAACTTTGGCCTCGAACAGTTCCTGCGGCGCAAAAAGGGGCTGGAGGACTGATTTCCCCCACTCCTACCTTGGAGGACTGAGCACCACGGAGCAACAGGTGTGGGATAGAGTGCCTGGAGGACTGACCATGATGCTGTTGGGATGACTCGGAGCAACTGGAGGACTGACCATAGAGCTGTTGCAAGGACTTGGAGCAACTGGAGGACTGACCATAGAGCTGGTGCAAGGACTTGGAGCAACTGGAGGACTGACCTTAGGGAAGTAAAGGGAAGGTGAGGGGGTGCTCTTTCCCCACAACCGATATTGTTCTGCTCCTGTCGTCCCGGATGGGGAGTTTTGAGGTAAATTATTGGCATTTTTCTATGTTTTTGTGGTTTTATTGCACAGGAAGGGAGCAGCTTCATCTCTTGTTCCTTCTCCTCCTCTGTGGTGATTTTTTTTACCCCCACAAACATCTCTTTACTGAGGAGAATAGCGGGGGTTTAGGGCAAGAGGTTGTAGTTACAGGGTTGGGGGTGATGGCTTAGCCCTCGTAGGTGACCCCTGGAGTTGTGGCCCCATCAAGAAGGCGGCGCAGGGTGGCCGAGACCCCCAAGAGGCTGCGGCCTAGGGCCCGGGTCATGGCTGCCAGCAGCCGCAGCAGCTCCCTGGAGAGAGGAAACAGAGAATCAGGACCTATGGGAGCAACTACTGACCCCAGAGCAGCAGAAAACTACCCCAGAGGGGCACAAAATGCCCCCTGGAGTAGTTCCTGACCCCCACAGTACCTGAGGAGCCATTCAGGGCCAACCCCCCCCACATCACAGCTCACACCGCGAACATTGGCAGAAACCCGCAGCTGCCCCACCAAGTCATGGGGGCCCCCTTTGGCCAGGGCTACTGTCACTCGGGCCACCTCATCACTGGGGTGGGGCTTGCGTGGGCGGGGGTTCTCCCAGCGCTCCCACGTCTGTACCAGTGGCCCTGACTGGAGGAGAAAAAAGGGAATGTTAGAAGAGTTTTTGGGTAATGTGGGAGTTTGGCAGTAGTAATGGGCCAATTGGAGCAGGTTTTGGAGGGTTCTAGGAGGGAGTAATGGAAGTCTGGGGAGGAATTTGAGATTCTAGGGGATATTTGAGGGGTGTAGGGGGGTAATTTGGGTTCTAGAGGAGTGGCTTTGGTTTCCAGGGTGGGTAATTTGGAGTCTGTGGGAGGTATTTAGAGGTTTGGGGGAGTAATACAGAGTTCTAGGGAGTAACTGGGGGTTGTAGGGGGGTAATTGAGCATTTGGGGGTTGTTATAGGGGTTATCAGGGGTCCAGGGGATAAATTTGGGATTCTCAGGGGACAGTTGGGGTCCCAGGGTGTACTTACTGTGGGCATCTCTCACCTTAGGGGGCTCCCAGGATTGCTCTGGCCCCAGGGCCATGAGGGAAGTGTGTGGGGCCAGAGCCGCAAAAGCCCTTTCGGTCAGCACCGGGGTCCCATCCTCAGCCAGCACCAGCTTCAGTGGGGACCTCACAGCCAGGGCCTCCCCTGCCTGCCCCATGAGGGGGGCAGTTAGGGGTGAATTTGGGGTAATTGTGGGAGTCAAGGGATAATTAGGAGACAACTATAGCATCACAGCAGGTCATTGAGGGGTTTACAGGGGATTTTAAGGGGTGATTTGAGACAGGAAAGGAGCTTCTAAGGGCATCTCAAGGGATATTTGGGGGTTGTGGGACAATTAGTGGGTTCAGAGGTTAACTTACAAGGCTCGGGGCTAATTAGGGGAGTAATGGGAGGGATTTAGAAGGGTGTAAGTTCTGTTTGGGGTGGGAAAGGAGACATTGCAGGCATCTTAAGGGGTAATTAGTGGGCCTGTAGGGTTAATTAGGGGGCTTGGGGTATCTGGAGGGCAATTAAGTGGTTTAGGGGGTAACTACAGGATTTAGGGGAGGTTTGGGGTGATTTGGAGTGGGGAAAGAGCCATTGAGGGCTTCTTAACAAGTAATTGGGATACATGCAGGGGTAATGAAGGGTTTAAGGGGCAATTAAAAGCCATTTTTGTGCAATTCAGTGTCATTTGGGGGCCATTAAGAGCCATTTTGGGACAATCAATGGTTTGGGGGTCCAGGGGCTGTTTCACCTGCTCCAGCAGCTCCTCCAGGGTGGCAGCCACCAGTCCCCGGGGTCGCCCCCAGCCCCCTGGGATCACCCAGAAGGGTCTGGGCTGGGGGGTTGGTGCAGAGGGCCAGGCAAGACGGGTCACAGCCCTTGAGGGGGGTGGGTTATGGGGGATCCCTAGATTCAAGTTAGGGACCCTGGGACCCCCAGGTTAATCCAAAAGTTCCCCTGAACTCCCCCCGCGCGG
>JAOXOE010000256.1:4378299-4393341 GCA_028565055.1 Phoeniculus purpureus | reverse complement strand
GGAGGCAAAACGGGGTGAGGGGGCAGGCAGGGCTGGGGGCTCCCAAGGGGGCTGCAGGGGGCTCTCAGTGTCAGTAGGGGGTTCGGGGGGTGTGCCCTGTGGGGTCTCTGGGAGGCTCTTGGAGGGCTGTCAGGGTCCATGGTGGTGACTGCTGGGGGCTGTCAAGGTTTGTGGGGGGCTCTGGGGGGGGTCACCTGCAGCCGCGCGTGCTGCTCCAGCAGCCGGTCATACTCCCTTGTCAGCCCCTCAGCCTGGCGCCGCATTGCCTGCACCTCATTCTCTGCCTTCTCCAGAGCTGAGTGGGGGAGGCAGGAAGTCAGGGTCACCCCCACACCTCCTCACAGCCCCTCCCCTGCCCTATTCCTCCCTCCCCCACTTCCCACAGCCTCCTACTGCGTTTGCTGGCCGCCAGCTCCTCCTTCAGCTTCTCCACCTTGGCCTTGAGGGTCTCATTCTCATCCCGGCTGCCCGAAGGGCTGTCACCCCCTGACTCCTGCAGCTGCTGGGCGGGGTAGATGCAGAGGGCCTTGTCAGACCCTGCAGAGCATCCCCTATCCCCGCCAAGTCCCATCCCATTCCCCTTAGTACCTTGCGCAGGGTGTCGTTGTCCTCCATATAGCGGCGGGCAGCCTGGCTGGCCCCCTCTGCCTGCTTGCGAAAGGCCTCACTGGAGGCACCCAGCACCGCCTGCTGTGAGATCAGTGTTACCAGGCGCCGCAGGAGGCTGCAGAACAGAATGGGGAGGGGATGAGACCCCGACCCTGAGCCCAGGGAGCCACCCTGACCCTGAGCCCATAGACCCCCCCTGCAATGCTCACTAGGAGAGCAGAGGGGCGAAGCCACCCAGGGGAGGTTGGGCTGAGCCAGAACAGCTTCCTGTGGAGGGACCCTGGGACTCCTGATCCCAGTCCTTGAGTTCCTGATTCCAGCTCCAGGAGTCCCAATCCCAGACCCGGGGGTCAGGTAGCCCCTCAGTGCTCACAAGGACAGCAGCAGGGCGAAGCCGGCCAGGTAGAGGTTTCGTTGGGCCCGGAACAACTTCATGTGGAAGTGCTCCAGGGCACCGGGGCTGCTCTGCAGGGCCATCCGGTCAGGCACCTCGTACTTGCGGGTCTCCCGCAGGGCATCTGCGGGAGAGAGGGGATCAGCAGCAGCCCTCCAGCCCTGAGCCCCCAGCCCCTGTCGCGAGAGCAGCACCCACCGAGGAGCAGTAGCACAAGGATGACGATGAGGACAATGAAGACGGTGTTGCCGTAGGCCACAGCCAGGGCCACCAGCCGCGACCTGAAGATCTTCTGCCATCTTGGGTAGGGGGAGAGATGGGAGCTGGGACTCCCTTCCCCCCAAACTCTGCGACCTGCAGCTCTGGAGAGTCCCGATCCCAGCCCCAAGGGGTCTCGATCCCAGGCCCATTCCCAGCAACCCCCCGGGCACCCCGCCTCCAGGGGCCTCCCGCCCCCACCTGGCCGCTGACACGAAGGGGACGCAGAGCAGGAGGACGAGGAAGACCTCAGCGTAGAGGAAGGTAGCGACCGCCGTCCACTGGAGGCTCATGGTGGCCCTGGGCGAGGGGGCAGAGGGGGAGCGGTGGGGCCCCGGCAACAGACCCCGGTAACAACCCAGCCCCGCCTACCTGCCCCCTCCCTGCCACCCCACCCACCGATCGAACCATCCAACAGGGGCAGCGTCGTCCCCGCAGGAACCGGAAGTAGGGCCGGGCCGGAAGTTCCGCCCCCGTGTGTGTTGTGGGAGGAAGCGCTGGCGGGAAGGGGTCGGGGTCTGCTGCTTTTCACTGTCCCTACAAAGCTTTCTCGCAGGGGTTTGCGGCTCTAGCTTGAGACACATGCTCGGTGTGCTGGGAAGTGCTGCCTCCAGAACTCGCGTCTCACTGCGTGTTCAAACGTTTGAGGCTGACTCTCCCAGGGAAGCTGGGAGTCCTGAAATCTGCTGCTCTTCACTACTGCTATTTTTCTATCCCTCAAGAGTTGTTTCTGTAGGCTGATTATCTATTCTGTCAGTACCTCATCCCCTACTTGTGTAGAAGTTCCTATTTGTACCAGGTAGGGCCTTCCATACAGGAAACTTAATCCTCGGCCCTAGGTTTTGTTCTGATCCTCAAAAAGGCCAAGGACAATGACAAAGGTAAGGTGACCCATCTCTTGCCTTAGTTTTACAAACTGTAACTTGATGAGGTGATTCTTTTTTCCACCTGAGTGCTCACTTGTGGCCTATATGGGGTACGTAATTGCCAATCTATCCCCAAAAGTTTACTGACTTGCTGAACAATCTTTGCAATGAAATGCAGTCCTCGATCCGAAGATACTATTGCTGGGGCCCCAAACCTTGGTATTATCTCCTACACTAAGGCCTTGGTCACCTCTCTTGCCTTACTAGTTTTGCAAGAGAATGCTTCTGAAAATACTTGAAAAGTCATTGGTCAAAACCAACAAATACTGAAAGCCCCCTTTTCTTGGGAGTTCTGAGAAGTCAATCTGCCACTGTTGCTTTTACCACCTGCCCTAAGGGGGCTTTCTTGCCTGCATAAGGATTAATTTGCAAACAAATACGCAGGTTTCAGGCAATGATCTACTGACTTAAGTCTCCGTTCCCCAGGGACTTCTGCCATGACTATCCACAGTATTGCAGATGGAATTATTATTTTTCCCTGTGGGGTCCATTTACCTTTTTCAACCTCCCCACTCAGGTCCTTTGAGTATCTTGGTCCACTAATCTGATCAATTTGAGTTTTACCACCTGGGACCAAGGACTGCATTTCTACCAAGCCTTCCTCAGCCACCCTTTTAGCCTCAGAGTCTGCCATCAAGTTACCTATTTCCTGGGCAGTTGTTCCCTTTTGGTGAGCTTTGCAATGCATAATGGCCACCTTCTCTGAGAACCTCTTCAGCATATTTTGTGTGCTTCCTTTGAGTAGATAAGAGCCCTCTCTCCTTCCAAACGGCTTACTGAGCATAGACCACTCCAAACATGTATTTAGAATCAGTCCAAATGTCAATCTTTTTCCCTCTTGCCAGCTCCAGTTCTTGGGTTAAAGCTATAATTTCTGCCTTCTGGGCTAAGGTGTTAGGAGGGAGGACCTTGGCCTCTATTACGTGATCTGTGGTGGTCGTTACCGCATATCCTATTTTGCCAGTGCCTTGTTGGGTGAAACTGTTTCCATCTGTGTACCAAGTGTCCTCAGCATCTTCTAGAGTTTCCTTCTTCAGGTCTGGTTGGCTGGAGTACATGGCCTCAATCGTTTCCAGACAGTCGTGGACCACTGGTTCTGTGGTCCCACTGAGGAAAGATGCTGGATTGACGATGTTAGTAACCCCTATTTCTATGTCATTTTGTTCTACAGTGATGGCCTGGTATTTAAGAAATGTTTGTGGAAATAGCCACAGCCTCCTCCCTTTACATCCAGCTCTGCAGACACAGTGTGGGATACCAACACAGTAATGCTTTGGCTTGATGTACATTTGCATGCTTCTTGAATACTGTAACCACTGCCCTCAAGCAGCTAGGCCACCCTTTGCTTACTTCATCAATTGCTTGGAAAAATATGCAGCCACCCTCCTATATGGCCCTAAGTTCTGGGCCAGGATTCCTAGGGCTATTCCTTGTTTTTCATGAGAGAATAGCCAAAAGGGTTTGGTGATACCTGGTAACTCCAGGGCCAGTGCTCTCATCAGTTCTTGCTTCAGCTGTGAAAGGCCCTACTGGCCTCCCCATTCCAGGTCAAGTCCTTTGAACTTGATTTTAATAGTTCATGGAGTGGCTTTGCCAGAAGTCCATAGTTATAGATCCACAAGAGACACCATCCTGTCATCTCTAGGTAGGTGCGAAGTTCCTTAGTCGTTTGTGGACTAGGGGTCTGGCAGATGGCTTCTTTTCTTGCTGTTCCCAAAGTCCATTGGCCCACTGATCTCGTATCCAAGGTATGTCACCTGCTGTTGAGCTATTTGGGCTTTCTGTGGAGAAATTTGATAGCCGTTTAGTCCAAGAATGTTCAATAAGCTGGCTGTCCACATCATACACAGTTCTTTAGTTTCAGTTGCTATCAGTAAGTCATCTACGTGTTGTAGTACTATCCCCACTCCAGGTGGGTGCTCCCATTGCTCCAGATCCTTAGCTAACTGGTTTATAAAGAGAGTAGGACTGTGTTTAAAACCCTGGGGCAACACTCTCCAGGTGACCTGTGTCTTTCTTCCAGAGCCTGGATTTTCCGACACAAAGGCAAACAACAATTTGCTTTCTGGGCTCAAGAGTAGGCAGAAAAAGGCACCCTTTAGGTCCAAAATGGTAAACCAAGCCAAATCAGATACTAATTTTGTTAACAGTCTGTGTGGATTCACCACCACAGAGTATAAATCCTCCTTGGAGTCTATTAATTGCCCTAAGGTCCTGTACTATTCTGTAGCTTCCATCTGAGTACGAACTGGATTCTTAGGGTCCCCTGTCCTAATGTGTACCTTCCCTTTTTCAAATTTTATTTCTGCCCCCGTTGTTCCAACAGATCGAGCCTTCAACAAGGGCTTCGGTAAATTTGGCATGTATAAAAATTTGTGCACCTCCAATTGCTTTCCCAGTTTAAAACGGAGTGGTTTAAGGAAATATGCTTTTTTGCTTTGACCAGTAGTTCCCCTTACTGTTACAAAGCCATAAGGCCTGATTTAAAACAGGCATTGTTGCTCCTGTGTCAACCAAAAAGTCTAATGTTCGCTGTTTCTTCTCTAACTGTAATTTAACCACCTTAAAAGTAGGTCCACCTTAAAAGTCTTATTTTACTGCATGCAGGGCTGACTACTTTATTGCTTTCAGAGCAGCATTATCTAAACTTACTGTCCAGCTTCTCTCCTCCCCGCTAACAGCAAGCGGGGGAAGAGATGGGGAGGAGTGTGGGCAGATCTGTTTTTAAAGCATAGAAGTTAGCGAATCACAAAGACACACATCACTCAGCACAGCTAGATCTGAGGCTGAGGGGATACCATGTGAACTGTATAAACTAACAGTTTCTTCCTCAAGTTACGAAAGCCTTTACAATGTGTAAAACGTACCCAAGAAGGGTCATTTTTCCACATCCTCCTTCACTATTATTCAAACTTCCAATGCCTATCTTTCAAGTAGATACTGCAGTTACATCGTAATTCCACATAAACCCTCCTTCCTAATCAAACTTCCAAAAGAAACACATCTCTGGCACTTACACCATGCACAAAGTGGATCTGTAGAGCTAATGCTTTCTGGATCTCTACCAGAATGCTCTGCTTCCAAAAGCCACAACTAACAACTACTGACACTTCGACACGGAGACCAAGTGAGCAGAGAGAAACCCCTACTTTGACATTAGCGTTTTCCCATTCACTTGAAAACTAATGTTATAAAACAATTTTCAAAGAAAATGTAACAAAAGCCGTGGTATCCCCCTCTCTCACAATAGCACAGCAGTTAACAGAGCTACTTGCACACCACCCAGGTGGGGATCGCCTCACATCGCTTACATCCGCAATACAAGAAACACAGCTGCTCCAATTAAAATGACGGTAGCATATCTTTGTCACTTGTGGATAAGAACTCCTCGCTCACTTCATCTGTCTCTGACCAAGCCCCTCATGGGATGTTGGAAGTGCGAAACGGGACTCCACACTCACCCCACAGTTAAAACTGCATCTCAGTCATTCAGATACTCGCACAACACTCCCAG
This sequence comes from Phoeniculus purpureus, assembly GCA_028565055.1. Taxonomy (NCBI): domain Eukaryota; kingdom Metazoa; phylum Chordata; class Aves; order Bucerotiformes; family Phoeniculidae; genus Phoeniculus; species Phoeniculus purpureus. The sequence goes on along the minus strand of JAOXOE010000256.1, from coordinate 4,387,640 downwards.
GTTTAATTCAAATTGCCCCACCCATGGGCTATTTTGTGTCTCCTCATGAACTACAGGTGCCCCTTAAATACATACCTGGTCCGCTTGATCGTCCTTGTCTGCCCCCAGCATGTTGTCCCTTTGTCCTTCAGGTGGAGGACTGGATGTGGGCTCATGAGCTTATTTCAAAGCTCCTGGAAGGAGGCCTGCAGACAGCAGCCTGTCTTTGGTCACCTTTTGTTTTACTTCTCTTTTTTTTTTTTTTAGGCTTCTCCTTGTGCTATTCTGACTTACAGTGGTTTGAACCAAACTGTGGGCTTTCATCATGTGTAATGCAGTTTCCACAGCTTTATGCTGTATTGGATGATCATGACATCATTCTGTCAAAGACTGAAAGACATGGACTGGATGGATGCACCATTTGATGGGTAAGAAACTGGCTAGAATGTTGCACTGTAAGAGAAATGAGTCCAGAGGAGGGCCACAAGGATGATCCACGGGCTGGAGCACCTCTGCTACGAGGACAGGCTGAGGGAGCTGGGATTGTTCAGCCGAGAAAAGAGAAGGTTTCAAGGTGACCTTATAGCAGCCTTCCAAGATCTGAAGGGAAACTACATGAATGATGGAGAGACACTTTTTGCAAGTGTCCAGCGATAGGACAAGGCGAAACAGCTTTAAACTGAAGGTAAGTTTAGATGGGACCTTAGGAAGAAATTCTCCACTATGAGGGTGGTGAGACTCTGGCATAGGTTGATGTTCAAGGCCAGGTAGGTTGAGGTTTTGAGCCAGTCAAAAGACATCCCTGCTCATGTCTTACAAGATCAGTAAAGATTTTATGCAAATAGAAATGAAAAACAACAAACTCTGAAGCATTTGGACATGGGTTTTGGAAAAACATGCCTGAAAACAGACTATCAGGCTTATCTGCATTGTTTCTGTGAAGAGCCTGAAAGCCCTTCCTAAACCATGTATTAAAATCACTCCATAATAGGACTGGAAAGAACAGAAGACAACAGATACTTGTTTCTGTTGTAAGTTGCTTCTACTATCATATGTTACAAAGAAAAAACCAAGTTGAATAGCAGTCAAACTGGAATAGACTTATTCCCATACCTGGGGAAAAAAACCCACTAAGTTGTTTTTCTTACGTGACCAAATCATTTTTGCAGAAAACCAGCTGTCCCTTTGATAATGAGGCTGAAGATTCAGTGTTGCATTTCTTTTGAATATGCTGACATTTAGCATTCCTGCTCATGGGTTTTGATCTGGAAAGACAACTACATTCCAGCACTCACTTTGGAGAAGCGAGTGTCACTTTAAACACAGTTAAACCAGAATACTGAATAAGCCCTGCAAGCCTACCAGACCAGTAAGAAGACAGAGTTGAGGAAAAGCATCACTTGAAAACAGCATAAGCTGTATTTATTTTATAAAAATTAGTATTTCAACATAAAAATTTGCTATCTAGTACATCTGTGGAAACACTACATCTGTCCTAGCTGTTGTAGTGATTTTACAGAAGTCTTAAGTTTGCTGAAGACAGCAGCACACATGCCAGGTGATCAAAGTATCACTGCATTCGGAAGTCCTTTATAGGAGCATCTAGTTACTTCTTTGCATAAGTGATTTTCATGGCATGAGATGGAGTAATCTTGAATCCCTGGAGAGCATCTCGAGCAGCTCCTGCTTGATTCTCATTTTCAAACTCCACAAATGCAATGTCATGCCGGCCAGGCACCAAGCGTACTTCTTTGAATCCTGGAAACCTTTAAAATAAGGTGAGAAATTCAGATAATGTTTCCTGGTTTGCTAACACGTGTATCTGCAGTAGCTATAAGACCTTATAAGTATAATTACTAATAATGAAAGATTTAAATTGAAGGGACTTTACACATCCAGTCCTTAAAACTGTGCCTCGATTAAGGATCATTATGTGGAAGCAATTTAATCAGTCCCATACGCATATGAAAGCAACTAAAGCTAGTTTTAAAGCTGCTCCTGCTGTTGTAAGTTCTTTACTATTACAGTCATGAGCTTAAATCCGGTGTAGATTGATAGTAGATAACACAATGAGAACCAGCTATTAAAAAAAAAATCAGATTTGCTTTCTGCACCAAGTGATCAGAACTGACATCTGTAACCCTGGCAATAAGATAACTGAAATACCTTCAGAAGAAACTCTTATTTCTAGAGTCAGCTTGCCAAGTAGGAAAATGCATGCAGGTAACAACAGAATTCAAAGGAGAAATCCTTTCTACTCAAAACTTACTGATTGAATAACATGGACAGCATCATCTCATTTGTTTCTTCAGGCAAGTTATTAAGGAAAAGGATATAGTTTGGTGGGTTATCAGGCACCTGCAACAACAGAAGATCAAAGTTGAGATTATTATACACAGCTACCTGTTCCTCTGGGTGGTTACTTCAGCCAAGACTCACACATATCTTTAGTTTGCTCGTAACTGGTAGTTTCAGTGTACCTTCACATAATACACAGCCAGAGCCCCTGGATTCTTTCATTCATTTGGAGAGGGTCTTATTTCCACAGTACATATTGTCTCAGATATCATATTTAAACTCAACAGCTAGTACTGCCGGCCTCTCAGCATTACCATGGCTGTAGTGCTCTCCAAGACACCAGTATGGCACTGGGAGAACCTATGAAGGAGACTCTTATCCTTGTGGAAGAGCAGGGAGAAGCCAAGATAAATACCATGTTCTTCTACTTCAAAACACTTGAGTATCTTTGATACCCACAAACCCCACATGGCTTTACTACAGAGTCTCATTCAAATTTATTAATCATCAACTCCATTAGATTTCAAGCTTGAGTCTTTAACAGATTTGACTGCTAATATGAATTTGTAGCAACTGCCAAGACAGAGGGCTCAGCAGTTAGTTTGCTAACACTGGACTGAAAGACTGGAATCTCCCCGAGTCATCAAGATTAAACAAATAAAAAAAAAAAGGGACATCACCTATTCAGATGTCCTAATAATGGTGGGAAGTTAATACCTCAGCAGAGTAATTTCCTTCAGGAAATACTCTAGGCAGTGCCATTAAAAGATAAACTCCCAAAGTTCAAATGCCTGAATTCTTGGTGTTGACCTTGAGTGCAAACTGACACACACCTACTGTGCTTTGGTACAAACTATACTTAAAGCAAACCCAGACTGGGAGGAAGACATTTTCCCCTGTGGTCTTCCCCTCTGGAATATGTGTATTTGGGTCTCAGTTACAGCACTCAAGGAAGAGATACAAGGCAAACAAGGAAGCTCTTCTGTAGTGCTTGCCCTCCTGCAAATCCCAGCTCTTTGGCACCTCTGCTTCTAACTCAGGCATCATTTAGAAGGTCAGTGAACTGAGAAGATGAGTAAATTGTAGGGAGATGTTGCTATATCTCCACAATGAGGGGACAAAAAGGGAACCCCAGACCCCTGAAATGAAGTTTTTATGTAGATATTCTGGCAGCCTGTGTAGTCTTCCTTCTCCTTTTCTTACTAGAACAGGTTTGAAGGGAATTTATTAATAATTTGGAATTCTTCAGCTGATACTGATCACCAAGCAAATATTTTTGCAATTATGCGGACTTCAAGTCAACCAGATACAGTAAGAGTGGGATTTCTTTTGTTTGTTTACTGTTATTTAGCTGTTAGACATGTGTCTCAAAAACCAAAAAGGAAGCTGTAAAATACATCCTAAGGTTTCAATGCGCAACAAACCATTATTCATAGAGAGCAACATTAGTGCTTTTAGACATGCACAAAACAAAGCATTACCTGCTGGTTCTGTGTTGCAGTTCCTGGGGCACCAGCTGAATTCTGTGTTGCTCCCTAGGAAGAAAGTGTAAAATAGTTTTACGATGGTGTTCTGTTAGGAATTCACAAGCACACGTCACCATACTTCTGTAAAATTCAAGAAATACGCTAAGGTTTCTTTAGTCCAAGGAACATTTGTTGCTTATGAGATACTTTCTGAAGGGAAACATACAGCACATGAATTTTGCTGAAATCCAAAACTAGGAAATCACAATAAAAACATCAATATCTGATCTGACTAATGGTCAAGTCAACAGACACAGCAAATCACTACTTCTCCAAATCATGACATTTGGTAGGAAAAAAGTAAGCAGCTCTAAAAACAAAGGCCTAGACAGGGGAGACATAATAGGAGAAAAACGGATGTTTCAACTGAGTGTATCCAGTTTAGCACAGACAACTAAAACTATTACCATTATAGTTAGCCATAATTATTTCTTCTTCAGCGATCTGTATCTAATGATTTTAATAAATCCTGAGAAATCTGAATATTCTTCCTTACAAATTACTGCTTTCTACAAACACTTTACCTCTCCTTGATACCAATTTGTGCCTTGGCAGAAAGTACTGAAATAACACAATATTCAAACTTTGTCTCCATGTTTTCTGCTACACTTCAGCACATAAATTACTAAATGATCATAGAACTAGAGAGTGTTAGGGACTGGAAAGTACCTTTGAAGATTATTGAGTCCAACCCCCCTGCCAGAAAAGGACCAAAACTAGGGCAGACCACTCAGAAATGCATCCAGACAGTTCTTGAAAGTCTCCAGAGATGGAGACTCCACAACCTCTCTGGGAAGTCTGCTCCAGTGGTCCATAATCTTTACAGTAAAGCTCTTCCTCATGCTGTTACTTTAGGCCAGGCCATCCCTCAAGGAACATATATTCCAAGCCAACTCCTCTTCTTCTAAAGGTGAATGAACTCTTATTTCCACTTACCATTCTTCAGTGCTTATAGAGTAAACAGGTCCTCAGAACACCAAAGAGAAAAGCCAGTTGAGCACTGGAAGCTGACTCTAAAGATAAGCATACATCCCTCCTTTTTTCCTTCTTTTAAAAAGAGATTAGTTTCTACTTTGGTTTTATGTTCACCTTATATTTTTATTTTCATCTGGTAACATGAAAGAAAGGTGAAACAAAAACCCAAAGGAGCAGCGAGAACTACCTAATCAGCCTCTTCTTCTTCAACTCACAGTTGTGTGCTCAAGAGTAGCAGGTACCAACAGTCTATAATTATGGAACTAAATATCAGAAGACAATATTTAGTCAAAAAAACCCCAAACTAAAACAGCTTTAGGGTGGGTTTTTTTGTTTTTCAAAAGTGAGAAGCAGCTTACCTGGATAACCTTTTTACTTGCTGCATTTGCTGACTGCTCCAGAGTTTTGGCCTTCTTCTTTTCCTTCCTTTTTTCCTTATCAGCAAAAGTACCACGCATTTTAGAGATGATATCGGAGTCCGTTTTTGCATACTGAATACGCTTTTTAAAAGAAAAAACCCCAAACCTTAGTAAGTTTTGCAGTGAACAACACTGAATGGTTTGCCCCACTTCCACTAATGGTGTTCTACTGTGCATTTACTGGTATTCTGCAGGAATATCTTATACTAAAACCAAACACTTACAAAGGAACTAATCCTTGTAATTATTTCTGAACACTATGGAACCCTACAACAAAAACTAATATGGAAATTACTAATTTTTACTCATTGAAATGGAAACTCTATTAATCTAACAGCATCATCTTCACACCTGTCAAGGTAGCAGTTTTACAAAGCAATGTAAGGATATTTCACAAAATCTGCACTAGGTTCTAGTAAAAAAAAAAAAAAGAGGATTTTTAACCCCATTTTAAGAAGAGTCAAAGTTTCAGTCATTTTTCAGATCTGTCTGCATACAACGTTGTTCAGCGAAACTCAGACTTCTTAAACAGAAAGGCAAGTACCTGCCTTAATCCAAACCAGACTGCACGTATTGTGTGAGCAGCATGACAGTGCTGGTTTTCTGACAAAGGCTGCCCATTGTGCTAATCCGGGGAGTCAAAAGATTCAGCTATGAGCACACAGGTGTGTAACACCAGAGACGCACACAATCCCACCCATCGCTTTCACTACTGGCCAGTTCATCAATACAAAACTACAGAGCAGTAGAAAACCTTTTTAAATGCTTTTGTTTAGTGCTTCGATTGAATATTGCCTGCAACATGCATACTCAAAGACAAGAAGTCCACCTGCAAGCCTATAAAGCCTTAATCCTTTATTTCCTGTTTTTGCTGAGCGCTAAAGTCTTTAAGGGTGTCTTAGTTTGAGTTCGAATGGAACTAATTCTGTTCAGGGAGTTTTATTTTTTTAGCTCAGTCTCTTCTAACCATACTTTCTTAAGTTAATAGCACATTTGTGCAGACAGCATCTGACTCTACAAGTGATAACACTTTGTGTTGAAGTTACCAAGGGCTGGAATGCAAAAACTATCTTGTTTAGATTTGTCCCAGAGGCAAAGATCACTGTTACATCTTGTGTGCCACAGTGGGGATGCAGCAATAGGCCACACCTGCAGGGATAAGCATACAGGACAGGTGACCCTAAACTGCCCAGTGGAGTATTCCATCCCATGTACATCACATTGGGTACAAAGCTGAGGGACTACAAGGGTCATCTCTTCTCTTTTTGGCTCTCATCTGCAACAGCTGGCATTCGACAAGTAATCTCTGTTGAATTCTATCTTCATTCCCAATTTGTGCATTCCTGAATCCAGCTCCTGCATTCAGTTCTTGTCTGCCACTAAGTCCAGTGTGGGACTTCTCCAGTGTGTACATCACTACTGATGTAGCTGCCAGCAGGGTAGTTGGGTTCAGTACTGGTTTTGCATATTCCATATTATTATTTTCATGAAAGAAATTCCTTGCAAAGGATTTCATTAGAGAATCTGAAAGTCTTAATGAAAAAAGCTCTACTAAAAGCCAGTATTAATGTAGTTCCTGCTCTAGCAGGGAGGTTGGACTGCATGATCTCCAGAGGTGCCTTCCAAGCCCCACCATTCCATGATTCTATCTGTCCATCGCTGAAGCCAAGTAGGCCATTTGCATTGTATTGTTGCACCTCACAAATAGTTGCAGGAGAGATGCCTAACTAATCAAGAAGACAACAACATGCCAATTGTACTATTCTGCACATTATCAGGTACATAATTAAAAGATATTCAATCAAACAGCAGTGTATTTGCTTCAAGTCACACCTAAATTCAGGTACTCGATTTAGTGATCTGATGCCTACACAAGCAGAACTAGATATTGTTTCAAAAACTGTATTGCTGAGTTCTGGAAGGTAAAACTGCACACACCTTCACTCTATCCACTGTCACCTCAAAAAGGAAACATATACATAATAAATAGCTACAACGTAACAGTAATTACAGATCATGGTTCCTCTAGGTAAATTAATTGAAAGACATTAATCAATTTAACTGGCTCAGCAGAAGAGATTCTGAGTAAAATCAAAGTGTTTCAGAACTTGGAAATTTTAATCAAACATAGAAAACATAAAGCTATCACTTAGGAAACCTAAATGCCATGTTTAACCTTTGTGTATGTTTTAACTAGTCTCTCCAGCATCCCTCTAGCGTGCACAAACACATATTCATCAGGATGTCATGTGATTGAACCACACAAGTACATGTGTTAGTTAATTGATTAATTTGGTGCAAGTACCAAAACACTGCATGGTACCACGGTAACTACTTTATTTTTCTTTAAGAACCCAACTTACCATTGGTTTCCCATAAAAGGGAAAGCCTTGTAGTTGTCTCAAAGCATTGGTAGACGATCCAAGTTCTTTAAATATAACAAAAGCCTGTCCTCTCATCTTCATAGTCTTTAAAGCCACAATGTCAACCACATGTCCAAACTGTGAGAACAATGCATACAGGGACCTCTTCAGTTCTGTTGGCAATGTGAGAAAAGTAAGATTACAACAGGTTACATGCAAATGTCCTCTTCTACAGAGTTTGCTGTCCTTCAGGAACTACACTTGTCAGCTTTAGCTCACACAGTGGTATGAGTTCAACCAAAACTGATGCATGAGTATAGGTTTATCTGCCTATTTTTGGTAAGCTGGCGTATAACACTTGGTTTCACACCAACTATCCAGGTAGTGAAAAAGGTACTGCCATCCAGCCTACCATTCTAAGGTATATACATACACACGGCTGTTTCATGCACACACAGATACACACCCTCTGACACATTCAAGTGCAACAGCCATCAACAACTACCATAAAATCAATACTATACAATGGAATGGTAAAGAAGCACAATTTAAAACACCACCACTGCAAAATATTGTTAACCACTTAAACGCTACTTAAGCTTCTTGTTTATTTCTCTTGAGATTTGGTAATAACAAGCACTGTCATTTTCTCTAGTTGCTCTTCACCAACCACAGCATTGTGGGGTTTTTTAGAAAGTTTGCTTATAAAAACACTTTTCTTAAAAATAGCTTCAAAAACTGCATTAAAACCAAATCACATTATTAAGTTTTAGAAGTAATCTGAAATCCTACGTTTAAAAATTGCAAGTACGCAATTTCATAATGGAGACTTACTGGTTTATAAAGCACTTACACTACAAGCAAAATGCCAAGTTAAACTTATTCAGTAGAACCATTTTGACAACTTAATAAAAATTCCTCAGCAAGGCTGTTTCAACTTTCTGATCTCTCACTGATGCACCATGAAGAAACATTTAAGTAGTGCTAAGTCTGATCCAGCCACTAATGATTTTATGATTCTATAATTACAGTGATCACTTTAAATTACATGCTAAGCATGAGTATTAAGTGGATGGTTTTATGCAGGCATTGTATACACTGCTAGAAAAGGACAGGGAATTTTCTTGCAGCACACTGTGAAGAGCTAAAATTCATCATCTCTCTCTCTAGAGAGCTGCAGTAGCTGTGTGACAGTGACTCCCACTAGCTTATGCAAAGCAGGCTCCATGCTCGCTGCTTTTGCATGGCACCAAAACAAGAGTTTACAGACAGTGAGAGACAGAGGATACTGCTGACCACCTAAATATATACCAAATGCCCCTCAGCGTTCAGACACTCTCATTCCTCCCAATGTTACAGCTAGCCACTGGCAAGCAGACAACCTACACAGTAAGTTACAGAAGTTCAGCAGAGAAACACTCAGGCACTTCCTTACAAACATGGGCCCTGGTTTACAGCAAGGCTTATGAGCATTTTGCTAAGATTAGCTGCTTTTTCACTACAGGCAGCAGCTTGCTGTGAGCTCCAGTGCCTGGCCACTGCCTGTAGAGCGCTTCAAAGAGACCCGGGAGCACCCGGTAACAGTCTGCCCAATGGGTTCTAGAGGCAGCGCGCCGACGCCGGTACCTTCTTTCTTAATCTTGTCATTGATGTTGTTGATGTAGATGGTGTGGTTCGGCCTGATATCCATCTTCGGCAGCTGCGCTCCTGCCTGCGAGCACAGAACACGTTAGCAAACCCCAGGGAGCAGCAGCCGCCCCCGGTAACAAACATATCCCCCC
>JAOXOE010000256.1:4329798-4368749 GCA_028565055.1 Phoeniculus purpureus | reverse complement strand
GTGTACTCTCACCAATCATGAGCTTGGTTTCTGTAATATGTATGAGCTTCATTAAGAACTGTATAAAAGAGCTAGCTCCGGGTTAATAAAGTGGCTTGGCTTGGCTTTTGCTTGATCACATTGGTCGCTGTGTAGCCCCTTCTTCTGGCAGGTGCTTAGCATATCAAAAGAGGTTCTCCTCCCCCTCCACTCTGCCCTGATGAGACAATATTCCAATATCTGGAATATTGTCTCCAGTTCTGGGCCCCTCAGTTCCAGAATGACACAGAACTGCTGGAAAGAGTCCAGCTCAGAGGCACAAAGATGATGGAGTGGAACATCTCCCTGATGAGGAAAGGCTGAAGGAGCTTGGTCTCTTTAACTTGGAAAAAAGGAGACTGAGGGGTGACCTCATGAATGTTTATAAATATGTGAAGGGTGGGTGTCAGGAGGATGAAGCCAGGCTCTTCTCAGTGTTATCCAATGATAGGCAAAGGGGCAATGGGTGTGAGCTGGGTCATAGGAGGTTCAACATAAATATGAGAAGGAACTTCTTGACAGTGAAGATGATGGAGCACTAGAACGGGCTGCTCAGCAGGGTTGTGGAGTCTCCTTCTCTGGTAATGTTTAAAATCCACCTGGACATGTTCTTGTGTGACTTAATAAGTGATCCTGCTCTGTCAGGGAGATTGGACCAGATGATCTTTCAAGGTCCCTTCAAATCCCTAATGTTCTGTGATTCTGTGATATGCTCAACTAATTGCCAGTCAGAAAGTGGCAGTACTTTACGTAATTGTAATTCTGATTATACTTACACCCAATACAGGAAAGTGTGTCCATTGAAATACTTAGCCAAAATGCATTTTTGAGTTTCTTCTATTCTGAACTCTAGTGAAGATCGTTGAATTTGTTTAAATAATCACGATATGGCAGGTTAGACATGGAGCTTGTGCTTTTTTGCTGGATCAGTAATTCAGTAATGGCCTGCCTCCAATGGAATAATTTTGACTGTGGTTTTAAAACAGATGATTCCCACTGTGGTTCATGCAGAAGTATGCGCAAGATCTGTGTACTGCCTTTGGCCAGCAAAGTTAGACCTGTTAGTAAGATACACTTTTTTTTAGAAGCAGTGGCCACTAGAGGGAGAATAGGTCATGCATTTGTTTGGGCATTCTATACTTTTTATTCATGTTTAGTACACCTTCCACACACAGTTATGGACACATAAAACCTGCTTTTATTGTTCTGGTTTGTGTGATCTGGATTGAATTTTATCTCACTGAAGAAACACAATGAAGGAAGAATGATGAGCTGTAATTTTATTTAAGTATGTCTCTTGGCTTGATTTGAGTGTCAATTACAGGACTGTTGGCTGATGTCCTTTATGGATATTATTAAAATGAAATAATCATAAATCGTAGAAGCATTAAGGTTTGAAGAGACATCAAGTCCAACCATCAACCCAACCCCACCATGCCCACTAAACTATGTTTCCCAGTGTCACATCTACACTTTTTTTAACACTTCCAGGGATGGTGACTCCACCACTTCCTTGGGCAGCCTGTTCCAATCTCTGCCCACTCTGTCAAGAAAGAAATTTTTCCTGATGTCCAATCTAAACCTCCCCTGGCACAACCTGAGGCCATTTACTCTTGTCCTGTTGCTAGTGACCTGGGAGAAGAGACCAACCCCCACCTCTCTACAATCTCCTTTCAGGTGGTTGTAAAGGGCAATAATGTCTCACTTCAACCTCCTTTTCTCCAGACTAAACAATCCCAGTTCCCTCAGCTTCTCATGAGACCTGTCCTCCATGCCCTTCACTGGCCTTGTTGTCCTTTGGACCTGCTCCAGCACATCAATGTTCTTCTTGTGTTGAGGTGCCCAAAACTGAACGCAGTCCTCAAAGTATGGCCCCACCAGTGCTGAGTACAGGGGTACAATAACTTCTCTATTCCTACTGGCCACATTCTTGCTGATGGAGGCCAGGATGCTGTTGGCCTTCTTTGCCATCCAAGCACACTCTAGTTCGTGTTCAACCTCAGTCAATCAGCACCCCAAGCTCCTTTTCCCTGGGGCAGTTCTCCAGACACTTTTTCCCAAGCCTGTAGGGTTGCAGGGTGTTGTTGTGACTGAAGTGTAGGACCCAGCAGTTGGCCTTGTTAAACCTCATACAATTGGCCTCAGCCCATTGATCCAGCCTGTCCTGGTCCCTCTGCAGGGCTTTCCTACCCTCAAGCAAATAAACACATTTGCCCAATGTGGTATCATCTACATGGTTGCTGAAAGTGTGCTGAATCTGCTCTTCTAGATTATTGATAAAGAGGTTAAACAAGACTGGCTCCAGTAGTGAGCCCTGGGGAACAGCTTGTGACCAGCCACCAACTGGATTTAGCTTCATTCATCACAACTCTCTGGACTTGACTCTGCAGCTGTATTTTAACCCAGCAGTGAGCCCACCTGTTTGAGCCATGAGTCACCAATGTTCCAAGTTGAAAGACTATGTACTAATACATAAGCAAGTTTTTATTAGTAGGGGAAGGAACTAGGACCAGGTAACACTTGCAACTTGAAGGAAAAAAACCCCTTTCTGATGGTATTTAGTTTCTTGCTAAATTCTCCTCAAAAGGCTTTTTAAAACATAAATCACTCCTAAAATCTGGGTTCTTTTGTGGAGGCTGTTCAGTGATATCTTCTGAGCATCTCATTTCTGCTCATGGACAGTATATTTTTGCATCGCTTAATGAAGGGAGTCATCTGAAACCATCTGTCAAGGGCTACATTTGTGAGTGTGTTTTATGGTACCTTGGTGCCCTGGCACATCACAAAGGGAGGCTGCTCTGCATTTGGAGGAACACTGACAGTGATTTTGGAGAGCACACCTAATCTATCTGCCCAGCTGCCTTTCAAAAGAGGCCAAGTCCTGCAGTTCTTGCTCCTTATTCAGGCAAATCTGGCCTTTGAAGCCAATGATGAAGGTTATTTTATCTTTTGGACAACAAAAGTGGAGTAGGTTCAACAGATCTCCAGGGGTGCACTGATGTTTCCCATGTCCCCCTTCCTTCAGCAGATACTTGCTTGCCCTGCCCAGCACCAGGCAGCCACCTCTCATGGCATCCTTACTTCTCTTTGGTGTTTCTTTTCTTTCTTGCCATCTCTTTTGCCCCTTGAAGTTCTCAGCAGGACTTGCATGCCAGCACACTGAGTGGTAGACTTGGCGTAGTAGAAAGAAGGTTGTGTTTATTTTCATGATCAAGTATCAGGAAAATGGCTTTCCAGACTGCCTAAATATTTCATTCCAGTCAAGAGGAATCTGTAGAGCCTTTGAAGATGTGCATGATGCCTTTCAAGTGCCGCCTAAAGTAATTCTCTTACGGATGTTACCATATTCAGCAGCTCAGACCTACAGTGTCTCTTTCCCTGGGGATTACACATAAAGCCTTACCTCATTAGGAAGGCTGACCTGTTCTCCAGTCTGTTTTCCTGCTGATCCTAATCTTAAATACAACAAGGTTTCACACAGAAGCAGGGTATTAGGACATAAATGTGCTTTATACTTAGAGCAATCTCTTTGTTTCTCTCTGAATCTGGCTTGTCCAAATCCTGTTTTCTCAAGGAATATTATTCCAAAAATACATTTCTCTCCTTTTCCCTGTAGATATTGATCACATTGCACTGAAGTCTGTACAAGATTTCTCGGTGTTTTACCTTCAACTTCACATCAGTTTGTTTTTCCAGGTTGTTCTTACTTTATCCTGAGCTTGGCTATAGCACTAGCTTTCATTTCCATTGGAAATCCAGTAACTGTTAAAAATCAGGCAACAAACTGAGTGCAGAATAGATGCAGTGACAGTTTTTGTGCCATGACCTTACAATGTTCAGCTTCAAGCAGTCATTCATTAGCAGGTACCCTAACCCCACACTGGAAAGGCAGAGAGAAGGGTTAGTTTTTATTCCTTTCCCGTATGCTCTCAACCTTCTTTGGACTCCAAAAAAGCTTTTCATGTATTTAAAATTCTTTCAAGCCACTCATGGCCTTGCTGTGCAGACTGACATCCTCCAAGGTGGATGCCCGAGGAACACTTTCTTGCCTTCAACCAGTATCTCCTATCAGCAACCACAGCTGAGCTCCTGAGTTTCATGTGTCAGACAGATGCCCTTCACAGCCTTTATCTCTTGCTCGGTGATGATGTTGGTATCATCATCATTATCTGGTTTGCCTCTCTGGCTGCAGAGGAAAGAAAGAAATGTTACTTGCTGATATACTGATTCTTCCCTCCAGCACTGAGTGGTTGTGGTGCTGCATGGCTTGGGATGCAGGATGGCGACAGGTAGATGCTCAGTCTCATGTCTCGCTGGAAGGCTTTCAAGAGACTTCTCTGGAACACAGAATCCCAGGGTGCTGCTGGGAGAACATCTCCAAACTTAGCACTGCTATAATTCACAAAATGTTATTAAATCTTTTTGTGGCTCGCTTGCTTGCTTATCAAGCCCTGTCATATTACCTTTTGAACGTAACAGATTGCCTTTGTGTTAATTGAATGATACACCAGAAAACAGAGCAAATTAGAGACCTAAGGGGCTGCCACCATCCATGAATTGTAAATAATAAGAACTCAATAAGGAAAAATTAGCAGAACATCTCGCTATTATATTGAATAAAGAAACAACAAATTGCTTTGTTCTTGGGTGTTTGGGAAAAATAATGAGTTGAACAACAGACAATCTAATTTCTCTTTCCAACTGTGCAGAAATTAAATGTCAAGTACAGCCACTTATTCTTTATTTCCACTTCTTTGTACTGTACTTCTCCTTGTCAGAGTCCTCAAGTGAAAGTGAAACAGGAGAGGGGACAAACCCAACCTCATTTATAAGAATCAAACAACACATTTAAAAGGCTAGAACATTCTCTGTGAAACTCATGGTTGATCTTTGTAGTGAGGAAAGAGTCTGTGTAGGGCAAACTTTTAATGTGCAAAGCCATGTCTCATTAATATGTTGAAATAGAAATTAAGTGGCTGTGTTTTCATGGTTAGAGTTCAAGGTGACAACTGTGTGTCAAATGAGAAAGTTATCTCCCAGAGAATATCTATATGAATATAAGCAGTACCTCTGTTTATCTGCAGCTATACCTTATTTGCTCATTAAGTATGCTTAAAATGCTTTAAAACTAAACAGAGGTGGCAAGCACAGCAAAAAGAAAATCAGCTCATGAAAGAATCCATTAAGCAATCAGCAGTAGATCAAAGCAGCAGAAAGTCAGGCCAGTGACTGAGTCACTTCTAACTAAGCTTGGGCTGAAGCTGTTCTGGCTCACGTCTGGCTCAAGCCTAGCAAAACAGCTTGAAAACAGTGATACAATTTGAAACTTTCCTTGGTTATCTCTCCCAGATGATCAAACTTGAGGGCTATTTACAAACCATTTCTTGGATTTTTGTGCTCCAGCAGACCACAGGAACCTCTTAGTGTGGACTTTGGTCATTCCCCATCCTGCCATAGCTGCACTGCAGCAGCTTCTTGGGTCTCTCTGTGGCAAGACATGGAACTGTGTCTGCTTCCCAATCCCGGTACAAGAACCAGTATGGTTGTAAACCCTTTGCACCCTTTCTTGTGGCTCAGATGAACGTCTCTGTAATGGGGTGCAGTGAGAACACTGTTAGAAACACCTTTGATGATATGGAGGCAAAACCTTTGTGTAGCAGTGGAACAGTTTATTTACTACACAGCATTGAATCTAGCAAGGATGTGGGATACCTTGTGAGCACCAGTTACAACAGATTGGGATAGTGTATAGGGTTCCTAATTTACATATCTAATTGATTCATACATATTCTATTAAATCTAAGTTCCTCTCCCCTCCCTCCAAAACTGACAGAGCTCTGCTTTTTGTCATCTCGTAGAAGCCTTGAGGTTTGAGGTTTTTTGATAACATGCTTCCCCCCTTTTCTGATGATTTACAGCTTGTCCCAACGATTTATTACCCTATGCTTCACACATGTCTTTGCTAATGTAAACATTGCCCAATTAAGAAATTCCAACTGACCACAGTAATCCTCCCTCTTCTTCACCTGGCCATTTCTCTTATCTTTGGAGGAGAACAGTTTCTTAAAACAACTTCTGCTTCTTCTTGTCAGAGGAAAACTGTGCCAAGTAGTTAGTTCATAACAATCAATGTTCATTAACTATTATTCTATTAATCTTTAATAACAACGTTCATTAACTATTATTCTATTAACGTTTAATAAAAATCATCAGTCATTTCTCACAAACACCTTTTAACCCAGCTAGCCATCTCTCCATATTCTCTGTCCAGAAATCTAGAGGATCTCTGCCCATGTGCTCTCTATGCAGAGGTTTCATATCCACCATCTCCTATGAAAACCTCTCATGATGTAGCCCCCAGACATTTCTGAGGGGCACAGGACTCTCCAGGAATACATGCACCATGATTGGGCAGCTCTTACTGACCATGATATCCATCTGCTGCATGAGCTGCTCATGGTCCTTCTGCCAAGTACAGGAGGAATCATCACATTCTGGTTTATATTATCACTATTGTAGCTGTGAAGGTCAACAAGAGGGCTGGATGCAGTGAGGAAAACAGGCCTGCTACCATTTAGTTTAAGCTAATTTCCCAAATTGTGGCAAGTGGAGCACTGGCACACAGCCTGGCGTAGCAGTAGTTGCTGCTGCTGCTGCCAAAGGCACTAAATCCTGCCATTTCTTCTGCATTTGCTGCTGCTGCTCTCCCCAAGTCGATGGTGAGGGTGGTGCTGGCAGTGCCCTTGTGGGCTGCCACAAGTTCATTATCACACCCGCAGCTGCTGGCAGCACACTGGCTTGATGTCCATGGCGTTTTATTAAAAAGAAAAGAGCAATTGCAGGAAGGAACAAAGGGAGAAACACCAAAACCCAGCACCAGTGGTAGCTCATTAAAACCCTAGAGCTCCCAAGGAGAATTTCAAGGTGACAGCTTGATGCTTATTGACTTGAAACTACATGCTGAGACGTGCTGGAAATGGGATAATTCTCCATGTTTAGTGGGCGTTCATGCACCACTTGGCATAATTGTTAGTAGAGTGAAATCCTTTATTTTTCAGCCACCAGGCAGCTCTGTTGGTACCTTCCATCAGGAAGTTGTAATGAAGCCCTGGCACTTGCTAGCTGTAGCAGACTGGCACTTGTTGCCTTGAGAAGTTATCCGTGGTGGGAACCTCTGTCTGCATGTGAGTGAGGTCAAACTGGAGAAGGGCAGCCACATATTGTGTGACGTGAGTATGAATATGGGCCTGAAAGTTGGTTTGGTGATGCGCTCTGGAAAGCAAACGGTGCATATGGATTTAAACAACTGTGTTTGTGTGCCACAGGAGGCTGGAAATGGGCAATGCTGTTTCTTCCCTGTGAATTTGACAGGTTGGAAAATCAGAGCAAGGACAATTCCACTGGCTGAGATTAAGGAATTCACAGTATGTCAGCAGTGACAGCAGAAATGACATCTGATTCTGCATGGCAAGTCAGCAAAGGTTTTCCCCAAAGGATTCGCAGGAGCAGAGAAGGATAACATTCCTGATGGCTTGATCTGTGACAAAATGATGCTTTCTTCCAAATATTTGCCACAGAGGACCCTATTAACATCTGTAGCAGCAAGCTTTCTGTAGCAAATTAACAAATGCTGATTTGCTAACCAGTAAACTGATGGAGCTCCAGCCTCATGGCAAGTCCCACAGGGTAGGAGGTTTCCCATCTGTCTGTCCTCTCCATTGTCGGCCAGCTGGAAGGGTATCTGCATGCTCAGGTAGAGGTCAATGTCTCCTTCTCAGAAATATATTTCAAACTGTGATGAGAAAGGAGAATTATTGCAGGTGAGACGTAAACATTGTCTGAGTCATTAATTTCTGCCCTTCCAGGTTATTTGCATATGAACGCGAGGAGAAGGCAACTGGTTATCGTCACAGTGCAGTGGGCGTTGGAAGGCCTGAATGAAAGACTTTTTACCATGCATTATTGGTAAGTTCCAGCATGTCATCTCCTGGGCTTGGGACCTGTTTTGCAATCCCAGGAAATGATGGTAAGTGCCTGAAGGCATTTCTGAATGAGCAGGTCCATTGCAAGGGCTCAGTTATTAGCAAGAAGTGCAAAGATGGTGGTCAGGAATCAGTCAGGTGTAACCCTGCTTGTCTCTTTGCCAGCAGGCTGGAAATGCACAGAAGCTCCAGAAATCCCACCTCGGAGTATGAGGATCATTTCTAACACAGGTGAAACTGTCCCATCTCCAAGCAAAAGGTAGCAGAGAGGCTTTTTGGGGTAATGAAAGGAAAAACCTTGGAAATAGTTTGTTTAGCATATCCCATCCATGCGTTTATTGAAGACACCAAAGAAATAGCTGATTATTTGTGAATGTGCCTTGGGTTTGGTCTGGATTTGGGCTTGCAGACTTTGTCAGGTGTTTCTGAGTGTAAAATACCAGCATTCATAAACTGATAATTTTCCACCAGATTTTTAAGGAAGGAGTTTGAAGCACCTGGTCTGCATATGTATGTTTACATACCTTCATATTTACTTTTTTGGGGATTGATGTCTACAGACTGTGACCTATGTATAGAAGTCTCAGAAATATCCCTTTCTGGAAAGTTTTGTAGAAGCCAGACTGAGAACACAGTGACTTTCCTGCAGCCTCAGTACTTTGAACTGCCTCTAAGCAGCATACTACAGGATGTAGCCCTAAGAAAGCAGCCTTCCTCCTGGGTCCTCCTCTTATACTACTTACTTGTTCCTTACTGAAATTGTAGATGTTACATGCAGTATGAAATTATTTAATGTGACAGGCTGAACCAATGATAGTTTCAAGCAAAGTTTTAACTTAAGCAAAAGGCAGATATACTGAGAGAGAAATGGGTCAGAGGAGCAAATGGGTTCTGCCTATGTATCTACATTAAAGCCAGGCAGGTAATGCTCGTGCACTTGGTGTCTAACACAAGCAATATTGAACTAAGGTCTGCTTCATTTTACTGAGCAGACTAATTTATCCCTCTGTTCTAACTATAGTTCGTGTTGTTTTGAACTACTATCTGAATGGAGCCAGCCCCTCTGACCCTGCTGCTGGGTCATACCACAACCACCCAAAACAGGTGTGATGTCATTCTTCATAGACTTGCCTGAAGCATTTGTGTCCTTGACCAGTGAAATAAAGAAATGTCTGAAATAGCGAGACACCAAGAATTGCAGGATGATGGGAGAGCCTAGGCATGGTTTGCTGCTTTGTGCCAGATGTGCTGTGAGTGCACTAGCTGGTCCAGCTCCAATCTGAATGAACTACAGAAGTGGAGAAGCATTTCACGTTTCACACTCTGTGGGCAGAGACTCTCATTATATCCCCTAATGGCTGTATTTCTTAAAACACGGCATGATACGTCTTTATGAAACCAGATGTGTTTCTTCAATAGCTTTGCTAATCTGGGAGAGGGGAAGCACCACTATCTGAGGAAAGTTTGTAGATGCTCTACAAATTAGGCTGATTTGCTTTTGTAGGACCCCTAACAGGTGCTGAAAATGTTTACACTTTATTGTGTATTTTACTATAACTTTTTATTCTTTTATCTTATTATACGTGGATGTACATGTCTGTTTTTTCCTCATGTGCTTTTTAGCTTATTCTTATTTTTCTAATGCCTTTGTGCTATTGCCTGTCAGCTTATTGCATGTCTCCTAGATGTTCTTTAAATCTTTCAATGCGCTTGAATTCATTTGCTTGATGCCTCTATGGGGGTCTCCCCACTTCTGCATGTGGCTGCAGCAGTGTCTCAGCTCTTGCCTGTCCCAGTTTAAGATAACTAGGATCAGTTTGCCCTGAGCACATCTGCTCCCCTCTCTCCAGGAAATCATGCCTGAGTGGCAGAGGATGAAGACTGACAGATCACACAGCCAATGACCTGTTCCTCTCATGATGTCCACCCATTTCATTAGCTCTGGAGATGTGGCCTGCCTCAGCAGTGCCTTTAAAACCCCACATGCCAGCCTGCCTGAGCTCCCACTTGTGAAATTGCTGCTGCCCAGCTGCTGCTCCCTGCCCTGTCCTGCCTTGCCCCACCCCACCACTGACACTGCTCTGGCACCCACTGCTGCTCTGGGCAGGGTCACTGCTGGGTACCAGTATCTCCATTCCCTTCACCAGTGGGGTGGTTGCTTCTTTCCCTCCCCACTCCACTCTCTGTACATGCTAGTCCCTTTCACCTCTGTGGTGCTTCCCCCTGGTTCTGCTGGGGGCAGTGAGCTCCTGAGATCTGTATCTTCCTATTGCTATTGTTAGTGTTGCTAGTACTATTATTACGTCTGTTTTAGTTTCCAACCTCAACAAAGGCCTGACAAATTTATTTTTCCTTCTTTGAGGAAAAAGGGACAGAGACCCTGTCCCATAATTTTGGCCAGTCTTAACCAACTGGTGACAGGTGCTCACTTGGGTGATGGAGTCCTTGACTGATCTTTAAGCAAATATTGCTCCTCCCAGTGCTTCCCAATGCCCCAGATCTTTCTCTTCCCACTGTAACGCTTTGTCATGGGGTCAGTTTTGGTGAGATAACTGACCCGATGTGACATAACAGCCTAGTGAACCAGCTATCACATACAAGCGTAGAGAACCAACCATGTGTCCTGGGACTGACCGCTGACATAATGGCCTAGGAAGCCAGTTAAATTCCATCCCATGACCACTTGGACGACCAATAATATCCCCTCCCATAGTTGCATAAAAATGTGTGTGACTGCTGAACTTTCCCTTTCCTCCATAAACCAGTGTCTGGAATTGCTGCTGGTTTTCTGTTTCCTCCTGCCACATGGGCTTGGGGCAAGTTTATCTCTTTTATCCTTCTTCTTATCTCCCCTGCATTCTTCATCTTTCCTTCTCTCCTGGTCCAGTCCTCTGGGACTAGGATCATGTTCTGCATAAACATTTTTCCTTTTTTCTTATTTTTTCTTTCTTTTCTTCCTCAATTAAGGGTGGTCTCAGTCTCTGAGTGACCTCTGAGCTTTGAGTGGCGCTGTCTGGTTTTGTTCTTTTTCTAACAGTTCTTGTTGTTCTTTATTAATAAAACTTGCTACAATTTTTCTTTACTATGAATTCGTCCTTGGAGTTCCTGGGAGACATAAACCAGGACATGCTTCTCTGGCATAGCACAATTGATCCCTTCTCTTTAGTGCTCCTTTAGTGCCCATGATACTCTGATGCTGGTGCTAAAACTTCTCCAGACAGGTTTTTTTAACCCTCAGAGTTTGTGTCAGCACCATGAACTCTGTCTTACTTCTTGCATCTTTTCCCTGTGCCTGGCCTCTCACATTGCTGAAAACCTCAGGAAAACTCCATATTCTGAATCTACTACTTTCTTTTCAATCTCAACTTTCAAAGCTGTTTTTAATTTCTAACTCTGAGGCCAAAGGTTCTCTGCACCTCCAAAAACTTTCCCTCTCTCTTTATATTGTTCCTTCCTTCTTTCCTATTATTGGCCCTATATTTCTTCCTCCTTTCGTCTCTCTTCAAGTTGCTGCAGCAGTGACTTTCTAACCCCTTGCCCTGGACTCCTCTTGTTCTCATTCCTACTTGTCTTTTCCTCGAACAAACTGAACACATAGTAGTTTCTCTTTTGCTATAAATCCACCCCTTGCATCTGACCTCTCTATTCAGATGCCATCTCATCTCTTAGTCGATCTGATCCATTGCTGGGGACATCACTTTTCTGGCTTCTCTTTTTACTCTCTCCTTTCTCCTCATGACATCTCTTTTTACCTTGTTTTTCGTCTGTGTTTCCAAGTCCGATGAGCTTCTACCCCATGCTCTTTGACCATCTCCATCGGGCAGTCATCCTCCAAGTCCCTTCTGTCCTGGGTGCTATTACTCTGATCCTCCTCTTCATGCTTTCCCTGCACCCGTGGGGTGCAAACATGGGTTCCTTTGGTCTCTCACTTTCCCTTCTTTTCCTATGTGATCTGAGTTGCCACTAATCTAATTGCTAATCAGCTGATGTTTTTACTGTCACCTCCTCTACTTCATTCCTTCCTTGTCACACAGTTGTGACAGATAAACGCACAACATTGTATTTCTTTTTTGCAGCATCTCTAACAAAGCAAAGCAAGCCTCTTTTATTACCTCATTCATGCGTCTCCATACATGTCTTTTGCTTATTGGACAAGACCCCATTCATGCACATAGGTCTTTCTACATTATTCCGTATCTGCAAGGCCAATTAGCAAGCAAGCAAAGTTTACATATTTTGCAACCCCTCTCCACAGTCACAGGGATGTTTGATTTTTCACAGATTGTTAGATGATTTGGTGTATAAAGGGCTTTCCACAACCTTGCACAAGGAGTTTCTCCCAACATTCCCTCCTTCTGTTTTCTGAGCATACGCTTCAGGGTGTCATGAGCATGTTCAACGATGGCTTGGCTGGTGGGGGAGTGAGGAATGCCAGTGCAGTGAGCCACATCCCACAACTGTAAAGTCCTGTCTTTTTAGCTGCATATGCTGGCCTATTACCTGTTTTTACTTGGCATGGGATTCCCAAAACTGCAAAGGCTTGTCGCCAATGGGCTATTGCATCTTTACTTTTTTCTCCTGTGTGGGCCAAAGCCCACATGGCATGAGAGTGCATGTCAATAGACACATGCACATATTTCAGTCACCCAAATTCCAGTATATGAGTTGCATCTCTTTGCCAGATTTGGAGGGCTGTCAAACCATGAGGGTTGGCACCCATCTGTGGGATGGCACCAGACGATTGGCAGTCCCCACAGGAGGCGACAATACCTTGGGCCTATGAAAGAGAAAGACTAAAATGTCGAGCCAAGGCTTGGCTACCTTAATGAAAAAAGGAATGAGAACTGCTTGCTTGTGCAAGATGTTCAGGTTGAGGGGCTCCTCACACTGGCGCTGCTAGCGTATCTGCTTGCGCACTACCTTCATAGATAAACCCAGATAAACCTGTGTGACTACAAATATGTAGCACATAATAAGGCCATGTTCTGCACTGTAAATCATAAAGTAATGTTTTCAGCAGTTCAAAAAGTGGCTTATTTTTTCAATAATGACCTATCAATACGTTCAACAGTGTCCGCAACATATACAGAATTGGTCACCAAGTTTAAAGGAATGTGAGAAAAGTGTTGAAAGACCGTAGTTACGGCATGGAGTTCAACAATCTGTGAAGATCCTTCCTCTCATGTCATGAGCTCCTTCCAACCAGTAGAATCCTTCCAAGTTACAATGGCTTTACCAGTTCAACCTGAGCCATCATAAAGACAGTAAGACCTCTGACAGGAGAATGCTGACACAAAGGTTTGGGAAGTATCTGCATCTCAGAGGGTAATTTAAACAGTTTATGACTGGGTACTTGATAGTGGAGTTGACCAGAAAAACCTTGTACAGCACACTGTAAGTCAGTGCTATTGGCTATGCACCACTCTAAATAGTCCTGCTGAATGGGAATTACAATTTCTTCAGGTTCTCTCCCACTTAGTTGTCATATCCTTAGCTGACCCTTCTTTATGAGATGAGCTATAAGATCAACAAGAGTACTCACTGTTTTCCTTTGTTGATGCAGGAGGAAAACCCATTCCAGGAGATGCAATTTAGCATTCCACTGTCCAATCACGCCAACAAGTTAATTATCATGAATAGCAATGTATAAGGAAATTGGTATGCCTTCCTCCACTCTTTGGACTTGCCATGTTCCCACTGCTTCCTCTACCAAGGTCAATGTCTTGTCTGCATCAGGGGTCCATTGCCTAGATAACAATAAGTCAGGGTCTCTTCTCAGTTGTTCAAACAATGGGGTTAACTGCTTCGTCGTAAGGTCAAGATAAGGATGAACTCAATTGATGCTCCCTAATAGTTTCTGCATATCATTCAAGGTTTTGATATTTCTGTTGACTTGGATTGCCTGTGGTTGGATAGTTAGATCTAGGATTTTCACTCCTAGATACCTCCAGGGAATTTGTGTTTGGATTTTCTTGGGAGCAATTTGTAGCCCATAATTCTCTAGGGCCTTTGTTAAAATTGACCTACTTGAAGCAAGCCCTCCTTAGTAGGCTTAGCAACTAAAATGTCATCCGTGTAACGATAGCAATGGATTCATGGAAACCTTTTTTGCACTGTGGAAAGGGCCTGGGCTACATACCAATAACAAATGGTAAGGCTATTTTTCATGCTTTGGGGTAAGACAGTCCATTGATACTTTTTAAAAGGCTCTTGATTGTTTGCTGAAAGCACTGAAAATGCAAATTTTGGGGCATCCTCAGGATGCAGGGGAGTATTAAAAAACCAATCTTTTAAGTCAATTATCAGAATGTCCCATGCTTTAGGGATCATGGTAGGTGAAGGCACTCATGCTCTCCATTACTGCATTAACCTTTCTTGGGTTGTGCAGAAGTCGCCACTTACCCAATTTCTTTTTGATTACAAATACAGGAGTATTCCAAGGCCTAGTAGATGGTTCTATATGACCCGGCTCAAGCTGTTCAACAACTAATGTGTTGAGGGCTTCTAATTCTTCAGTTGTCAGGGGCCACTGATCTACACACACAGGATTCTTGGTCAGCCATCAAAGGGCTATAGTGGGGCGTTGCTTGCCCTCTACCACAGTGGCCCCTTTAAAAAACTCTTACCAGTTCCAATGGATACCTCCCACACACTTAACACATTTCTTCCCTACAAATTCAGTGGCATTGTGGCAATATAAGAACAGACAGTGGCCACCTGATCTTCGGGGCTCCTAATCTGCACTGGTTTTTGACTTACTCTCCTTTGAGTGGCTCCACCCACTCCTGCCAGGACGGACCCAACAGAGCTAGTAGGGCAGCCTTTAGGCCAAATTGATGCAGATATAATAGTAACATCTGCTCCTGCATCAATCATTCCCGGTACTCGTATGTGGGGAGGATTGGCCCCTTCCATGCTCAGGGTACAAGTCACATTGGGTCTATGATCCGAAATCATTTGAGCCCAGTAGATCTGTGGCTGTTCTGTTGAACCAAACCCCTTGTCTCCCCAAATGGCTGCATCTGTCACTGGCACCTGTGAAAAGAAAGGAACAAATTTAGCAATGCAGCTTCCCTTTGGAATAATCAATGGTGGTTTGGGTGTAGATGCCATAGCATAAAGTTGTCCTGTATAGTCCACATCTATGACACTGGGGTGTACATAGAGTGCTTGTAATGTAGTGCTTGATCTCCCAACTAAGAGAGCACCAATTCCTCTCCCTAATGGTCCTTGTGTATCTAGAGGGATTTTGAGAATTTTATCCGTTGTTATGGTGATATCTACTGCTGCTGAAACATCCACTCCAGCACTTCCTCTTGTCCTCCCTGTGAGCAAACCGCACAGGCCTGGAAGGGGCTCGGGGGATGGATGACTGCCCATCGCACTCTGTTTCCTTTTTCCCTGTTGATTACCTTTAAGTGGGTGTCCATTTGACTCTTGGATTTACAGTGTTTGTCATAGTGACCTGGCTTCCCACATCTTGCATACAGCCTGCTGGGTGGGGCTTTTCCTCCCCATCCACTGGCACGATTAGAACAAGTCTTTTTAAAATGTCCCTCTTGCCCACAAGTATAACAGCATCTGTTAACGTGGACAGCAGCTGCAAATGTTTTTACTAAAGCTTCCATCTGGTGAATGGTAGTTCCCACTCGGCTGCATGCATCAATCAATTCTGCTAATCTGGGATTTCTATTGGGCAATGTATTAATCACTCTCCAACAATCTTCATTAGCATTATCTTTTGCCAGCTACAACATCAGAGATTCTCTGGCAGGTTTATTAGTTATTTGCTTTTCTAGGGCATCTTGCAACCAGTCCAAAAAGGACACATAGGATTTGGTGGGCCCCTGTTTGATAGTGGTCCAGTGTTGTTGTGGATTACTTGCATCAGCAACTTTCATTAATGCTGCATCCCAAGATCTCCGGGTCTCTGCCCTGGGCCAACACAAGAGGGTGCAAGTGCGCTTGTAATTCTGGCACATTCAGCTGGGGGTCCCCTATTAGCTGCGGTAGCCCTGCGTCGAATCTGGGATCTTTCTGAGGCACCTCTAGGTTTGCCAATGCAATGTCACTGGCCAGTCTCTTCCATTCAGCCTCAAACATCAGCACTTGTGTGGGGGTACAGCAAGTTCGTGCAGTCTGTTGAACATCATAGTTGTCACTCTTGCTGTCTGTAATGGTTAACACATCCTCTGGGTAGCTTCTGCTTTTGCAACCCTCACCCCCCGCTTTTCCTTTAAGTCTATCACTGGATGACTCAGTTACCTCTTAGGTCTAATCACAGGCTCCAAAGGAGGGGCAGAGGGTACCAAAGGGTGTACCTAGGTTCACCCCCACGATCGTCATCCCGGGGCATCCTGCAGTGCATCCAAACATGCACTGCAGTTTGGAAAGGGTTTACTACCACTGGATAAAGGAGGTGGTATCTTGGGAGGCAGAGGAGATCTTATTATCAGCTCTTGCTGCCTTGGCTCACCCCAAACTGTTTCCTTCTCCTCTCTCATGCTCGCTCTCTGTTCATGGCCCTTATTTTGTCCCGCGGGTACTGCAGGGGTGGTGGCCCCTTCCACTGTTGCTTTTGCTTCTCCCTCTGCTTTCATTTGTTTCAATGCTTCTGATATCAAGCACCAAGTAGTTAAAGATGAAGTTGCCACAACACCTCCTTTTGTGGCAGCTTCAAAAAGTGCAGTCTCAGCCTTTTGCCATGTATCTACTTCAAAGGCTGTTTGTGCATCTGCACCAACACCGTTCCTTTTACACCAAAGTAATAACGTCCACAGGGCGCGTTCTTCATATTTTACTCCTTTTTTCCCAATATACGCATTAAGATAGTCAGGATTGATTTATCTTCCGCTGATATTTGCGCACCCGTTTTTGATTCCAACGGCTCACCTTTCCAGGTGTGGTTTTTTTTGTCTGGACTATCGACTCTGAACCACTGATCTTCAGCTTCATTGGGCTCCGTCACCACCACTCGTCTTCAATGGTATAAATCTCTGTGATCACTGCTCTGCATCCGCGGTCAGATTCCTTGTCACCACTGCTCTGCATCCGTGGTCAGTTTCCTCACATAGGGCACCAATTGTCGTGCAAAGTTGTGATGGATAAATACACAACACGGTATTTCTTTTTGCAGCTTCTCTAACAAAGCAAAGCAAGCCTCTTTTATTACCTCTTTCATGCTGCCACACTTCCTCTTTCTCATTATAAGTTGTTAGCAGCAGCCACTACTAAAGATGAGGTATGAGACCCTCTTATGTGTCTGGACAAAGTTTTTTTGGCTTATGAAGCCAGTAAGACCTTAAGGACTTGAATGCAACTGTGTTTGTACAGTGTTTTAAACAGTATCTCCATCTTGGATGTAGTTTCCAGGCACTGACAACTTCAAACAAACATTAATTATGATAATACTACTTACCCTGCTTTTGGATGTCCTTTTCTTCAGTTACTCCTTATGAGCCAGACATCCTGCTGTGGCTGGTTGCTCCCCAGGGGAAGATTTGACTGGCCAGTGCTGGTTGAAACACTCAGTGTAAGTGAGTTTGTGGATCTTACAAAAAGGCATCCCTCCTGGCAGGGGAAAGAGTGTGAG
Source organism: Phoeniculus purpureus (assembly GCA_028565055.1). Taxonomy (NCBI): domain Eukaryota; kingdom Metazoa; phylum Chordata; class Aves; order Bucerotiformes; family Phoeniculidae; genus Phoeniculus; species Phoeniculus purpureus. Next base: position 4,351,157 of record JAOXOE010000256.1, on the reverse strand, counting down.
CAGAACCCAATCTGTTCCTGGAGTGTCTTGTTGTGTCTTGCCATTCTCAGATCCCCAAGTTAGGTGAGACTCCACAACCTCTCTGGGCAGGCTGATCCAGTGCTCTGTTACCTTCACCGTGAAAAGATTTTTCTTTATGTCTAGCTGGAACTTCCTCTATTCCAGTCTGTGCCCATTGCCCCTTGTCCTGTTGCTGGGCACCACCAAGAAGGGTCTAGTCCCATCCTCCAGACACTCACAGACACTTCAGATATTAATAAGCATTGATCAGATCTCCACTCAGTCTCCTCTTCTGCAGGCTGAATAACTCCAACTCTCTCAGCCTCTTCTCATAAGGAAGATGCTCCAGCCCTCTGATCATCTTAGTGGTTCTGAACTAGACTCTCCAGTAGCAACCTGTCCTTGAACTGGGAAGCCCCAGAACTGGGAACAGTACTCCAGAAAAGGCCTTACCAGGGCAGAATGGAAGAGGAGGAGGATAACCTCCCTTGACCTACTGGCCACATTCTTCTTAATGCCTACCTATGTACACCCTACAACCCTATATATATCCCTAAATATATATAATGGGGAGAGAGAGATATATATATTTGTAAGGGAAGGGGGCTGTGAGAAATGCTTATTTGGCAATAAATTTGGTCCAGGCAGACTTCTCAGCGAAGCACGGTTTATTTATATTCTTGCAAGAGCGGGTATTTTACTGAGCAAGGACACCAGTCATAGGTTTAGCAATGACTTCAATTTCCCTTGACCTGGCCAAAGTTCCCTCCCCTGTTTCCTCATAGCCTGAGTACTTCAGGGCTTCCCACGGATGTGGTTGATTTGCCATCCCTGGATGTGTTTAAAGATCGTTTGGATGAGGTGTTGAGGGATCTGGTTTAGGGGTGAACATGTAAGGTAGGGTAGATGGTTGGACTTGATGATCCCAGGGGTCTTTTCCAGCCAGAGTGATTTTTAATGCACACATGCCAAATACCAGTGTATGCTAATCTATTTTTTGTGCCCCTTAATTGGTAGAAATGAGAAAATATGATTATTAGATTTAAAATAATTGTAGGTCTTCATCCTGCGTAGTTGTTGCTTTTCTATTGAGTGCCCATGGCAGCAGGAAAGGACAATCCTGTCAATCTTTTAAGTTGTAATGCTGTTTATTGCCTTGTGCTGTGCTTCCTGGACTGTGGTGAGTTCACTCACTGTACTCCTGGACTCTCCTTAGAGGGGAAGCTGTCCTGTAACTGTGAAACAGACTAGGGGTGGGATTTTTGCTGTTGTTGCGTGTTAATGTACTAAGAATTTCACCTTTTCCTTCCCTCACAGGCGTGTGTGTTTACGTGTGCGTGCAGGCACTCTCCTAAGTAAAACAAAAGACACACACATACACATACGCATAGACATAGGCACACACAGAAGTGACCGACGACCAGGTGCCGCGGGGCGGGAATAGCAGCGCTTTTTGCCCTTGCTTGTCCCTGTGCCGCCCCCGTCGCCGCCGCCGCGTTGCCATAGCGACACGGCCTAGCCTGGGGGCGGCCTGCACTCTGCCAGGGTGGGCGGGGCGCGGGCCAGCGGCGGGGCCGGGCCGGGCGGGGCGAGCCGAGGTCGAGCGTCTGGCGGGAGCAGGTGAAGGCCTGCGGGGTCCGGCGGGATGAGCCATGGCGTCGGTGAAGGTCGCTGTGCGAGTGCGGCCCATGAACCGCAGGTGAGTGCGGGCCGCGGCGGGGCCTCCCTGGCCTTCCTCGCAGCCCCTGGGCTGCCTCCGCTCGCAGCGGGGCTGGAGGCGGTGACAATCGTGACGGCGATTGGAGGCGGGGGGGGAAGCCCTGCCTAGGGCCTCAGGGGTTCCTTGGCTCTGGGCTGAGCGGCTCCGCGGGCTTCTGCGCTCGTGAGAGCGTCCACCCAGCCCAGCAGGCTGGGACGCGGCTCCCCCGTTGTGCTGGACGGTGCGAGGCCTTCCCTGGAGAGATCTGTCATGCACAGTCTTAAGCACCGGCTCGCCTAAGCCTTGTATAATGAGCAAAAGGTTACTCTGGTGAAGACAGGGAACTCTAAGGCCTGCTAAGGATGTACGGCCCGGTTTCTAAAATGTAAGAGTGAGCGGCTTCGTTTAGAAACTGCGGCCCCTTTACCTGCTTGAAAGAGGAAGATCGTTGTCTGGTTCGATTTGAACATCGGCCTTTGTGCAGTAGCCACTATGTTGGCTGTCTCACTAAGTAGCCAACTAACTTACTCGTTGGCTACTTAAGCTCCAGGTGGCCGTCTGACCCGTTTATTGTATTGACAAGAATTTATCACCCACTTCCTGAGATGTCTCCGGCAAATAAGCAGTATTTACATTGATGAAATGCCGAGCAGGCACGATAGAGTTGTTTTTTTGATAAGAATTGTATATAGAAAATGATCAGATTCTGCTGGCAGTGCTCTTAATTCTTCCCTTATTCTGGAGTGATGTAGCCAGTTGAAAGTGTTTTAAAAGTACAGGCAGCCAGCCAGTTTCCCACCCTTCCTTTCACTTGATCTGATTCAGGTATTTACAAAAATAATTTCCCAAGTTCTGAAGGTCAGTCGAAATTTTACTCTTTTTACAGAGGGACAAACACACTTTAGGAAAATAAGGTTGGTAACAGTTTGAAGGAGAAAATGTCACAATTTGATTTCAAGTAGTTAAGGCAGTTTTGTGGAGCTGAGTGGTTACGTGTCAAGGTTAGCAAATAATCTTGTCACACCCTCCTATTTCGCATCTCTCTCCCACTCAAGTTTAACATGGTTCTTATAAATTAATAATTGTAAACACAGATTTCACTTTGTCTTGGAGTATCTGGCAACATGTAGATTAAGTCTTTAAAATATTGCTAAAGTTTGTTGTTTGTAGTGCTTTGGTAGTACAGAGAAGTTTTGATTGTGGACTAGAACTGTGATCTGTTAAGAGATGGGAAATGGGAAGCATATGCAAGTGGAGAAAAGGGATGGGCGTCGCGATGTGTCAAGTGGAAACACCAACTGATAAAGTGTGAGTAGAAGTTTGAAAGTGTTGTGGTAAAAGAGAATCACAGACAGTGACTGTGCCCCTTGTGTCTAGAGTAGACGTGGAAGGATAACTTGGATGGGGCTAGATCAAAGCATACCTAGAAAATGCTGATAATTGTGGTATGATGGAATAGAAAGAGCTGAAGAGCAGAGGCCTAGCGTGATGAATATAGTCTTTGACAGAGTGTACTGAGTGACAGCTAGTGAGCTGTTAATTAACGTATTCCAAAAATTGTTAAGTGTTTGTGGAAATAAGCAAACTGAGAAAAGTCTTCTGGTTCAAGTTGTTTAATGGGGGGTGCTTCTAAGTTGTGATTTTTTCAGAGGCACAGCTGCTGTTGGTTGTGGCACCCAGTCGTGCAGTTCTCCATTCAGTGCTGGACTCATGTGCTGTGTATTGTAAAACAGATCCTTACATTTGGAGAATCCAATAGCTCTTGCTGTTGCAATAGTGACCCATAATCCAGAAGCAATAATCATATTGGTTTCCCTTGTACATGTCTTATCTCAGCTGTGTTCCCTTGCCCTTTACATGGTGCTGCAATGTTTTGCAGAGGAAGGGCCTTTCTGCCTGTACAGTTTATTCTGTGGCACTTCTTTTCAAACTCTTGAACGTGATACTGTATAGGCTTAAATTTAATTTTGTATGTGTCTCTAAATTTGCTTTGGTTTGTTCGAAGCTTAATCATACAAGGCAGCTTATTTAATGAGTCATTTTTAATTAGAGAAGACAGAGTTAATGAGTGGTTATTGGTAAGACTCCTGCATTATGGAGTAGTTGCACTGTGTGGTGTCATACCACTGCTAATTGTGTAATAAGTCATGAGCATGGATCTTGGAATTAATCGTGATAGGATTACTTAATAATCCTTGTTTAAGGATTGCTTGCTCATTCCACTGCTTAGATGGAGAAACATCAGATTTTTTTTTTTTGTTATTGGATTTTTTCCTCCCCTGCTGTGATTTATTTTCAGTCTTCTCATTGTCTGGCTTGACCTAGAAGGAACTCAGTCATTTCAGCCTTTGACCATTCTTAGTGTAGTTAACTTTTGTTGCACAGAGGTTACATGGGAAATTTTTGACTGCATCTCTGGATGCATAATAAAAATAATGTCTAATGGCTTTACAGTTACTGCTTTGAAACCAGTTGTGAATGTAAGCTTAGGAAGTTGAGTTACTTTGTGCATCTCCCTCTGTCATTTGTTTTCTTCTATTTGGTACTGAATGCCAGTGACAGCCTTTCTGTATGTCCTTATATTCTAATATTTCTGTAAAGTGGCTAAAAACAGGGCAGAAGACTTATGTTTTCCTCATCAGAGCAGAAATCTGCAGGGAGATAAGGTTGGGTGGTTGATGTGTTTTGTTCTGGCAGGTTAGTGGTTTTGGTCACCATTACTTCAAAAGTTCATTTTCCAAACTGGTCACTAGAAGCATTCATTTATTGTCTTACAATTTGAAAGCCTTGACTGAAGAATCCTATATCAGGCCCCACAAAACAGAGTTTCCCATCGAGATTCTGTCATTCCTCAGATTGGCTATTTCCTGGGCAAAATGACAGAATTGCAATCTACTTCACGCATTTTCCTGTTCACTTACTGAATGGATGACTTTGTGGTAGTGGTTAGTAGTCACTGTCTTCTGCACAGTGGTGAGATACTTGGGATCCTGTGAAGCCTCACCTAGTTCTGGCTCTCTGTTTTGTGTTTTGCACTGCATCTGCACAGTTCAAACAAATTCATTGCTTTATGTTCATCTGTTCAGAGCCTTTAAAAGGTATGGAGGGCGTAACCTTGGGTTTTTTGTAATGTTTTATCTGCATGGAAACTACAATTTTTAACCCTGCATGTGCATGCTCTCCAAACAGAAATGATGGAATCACATGTTGGTAGTTACAGGGCTCTACCTGGTTAAACAGCCATTCACAATCACTGTGTGAAAATTGAACTATGCTTGATAATGACAAGACAGGAGAAAATACGTTTTATTGCTTGGAGAAGGCTTTTGTGTGACTGTGGCAATTGTTTGGATTATAAGCCATGCCAGTGTCACTACTTTAATCTGCAAATACATTCTGCATGATTATTCATTAAACATAATGCTTGCTCTCTTGGTTTTACATTGTAACATCTCTCTCTTGGATTCTAAGTATAAGTAACTGCTTTGTGTAGAGAGCTGGAGTCAAAGTAGCTTGCCAAATTCTCTTTAAAAATAACTGCTTGCACAATCCAAGCCTTAGTTTTGATAGCAGAGATTTCCACAGCTCCAATTAATTGAGTAATGCAAAGGACAAAGATATAAAAAGCTATTTCATTTTACAAGGAACATGTGACTAGAGTGTTTTTATAGCAGCAAAAAGAGATAAACAGTGAAGAGCCAACTGAAATACTAATTTCCATTCCAGATGCTTATGAATGATTTAGGTAGAAGCTTACTGGGAGTAGGAAAGTTACAATTAAGTGTCCATGCCTTTTAGTATTGAGAAGTGAAAAGCATGCATGGAGAATACATTGCAGAATTTACAATGCAGGTAGAATGAATTGGTGTCTCATGACAAATTGCTGTGTCTAAACTATAGGCTACTGTGTATATTTTTCATTTTTATGAGTTTATAGTATTTTGACAAAATGTGTGTAACATCACTATAACACGGGTAGAGTGAGAAAAGATGGAGTGATTACAAGCAAGGACACCTGTAGTTAAATATGACATTGATCTCAAGTGCATGGTGCAATTTTTGCTGTGCTTGTTTCTGAACACTGATTGCTGGCTGTTGCTCTTAAGATGCATTCAAAGTGATAGCAGAAACATAACTCAGAGCTTAAATATGTCTGAGTGTTGCAGTAGTGTTGCTTTCTGAACTATGGTGCCAGTAAGGATAAGCCATTTATCATCAAGCTGAGTTTGCTGTTTCATATGTTAACTCTGAACTTCTGTTCTAATAATGGTACATGATAATAAATCAAATCACAAGCACAATTTTTCTGCAATAAAAGGAAGATGAAAGATCTGTAAGGATAGCTGAAGCTGTGGTGTGCCTTCAATGAGTGTACCTCTCTTCTGCCTCTGACTTTATCTGTAGGTGACTCTGATTGCAGTAAAAATCTACTTTGATGCTGAGTGGGCAAGATAAACTGTTCTGAATGTGACTTTTTCACCTTACCTTGTTTTGTGTCCAAAATCTTGAACACATTTAATGATCTCCAGCAGCCTTTTTCCCTTTGAAAAAGTGTTCAGAGTAACTAAATTTCTCTCCCTGTAAGTAAGCTATGTATATGGATTTAGACTGGATATTAGGATGATGTTCTTCACCATGGGAGTGGTGAAGCATTGGAATGGGTTGCCCAGTGAGGTTGTGGGTGCTTCCTTCCCTGGAAGTGTTCAAGGACAGGTTGAATGGGGCCTGAAGTAATTGATATAGTGGGAGAGAGGGGTCCCTGCCTACAGCAGGGGGTTTGGAACTAGATGATCTTCAGGGTTCCTTGCAACCTAAACCCATTCTATGATTCTGTATATGTAAGGGCTTTGTCAACATGCTACTTCTGTTGTTAGCGCATAGTTGCATAGACTGATCTGAGTTTGTGGATTATGTTGGTGCTACGGGAACTTTGGAGTCTGAAGTTATAAGTGTTTCTAGTTTTGTAAGATACATTAAGAAATTATTTTCTATTAATTATCTCTCGTCTTTTCTAAAGGAATGAACAGTAGGAAGAGCTTTATTCAACAGTATGGTCATGCACACGTCAGGACAGATCCTCTAGTACAGGGAGGACCAGAGGAGTAAACATCAGCATGATAATTTACACTTCATTGCTCCTAAGTGGTCACTGCCTTTTACCTGGCCTGAGTCAATATGTGTTTAACAGATGGCTTATGGTTGGCAGTGGCTTGGTGATGTCTAGTGGGTATTGATAAGTTCTTGGGTGGGGTAAAGAGCAGTGGGTTACTTCATCCGTTTTGCGTTGGCAGCTGAGGTCAGTGAGACAGCCGGGCATGAGAGCAAAAAAAATCTATTATTTGTGGTAAAGAAGTGGAGAATCTGTTCTGTATTTCCCTGTGAGTGAAATTATTGTTGCATGGCCACATATTTGAGATCATGTAGGACTTTAGGAGAGAGGAGGAGAAAGGGCTCTTGGTTCCCGGTTTTGATGGTACCCGAGTAGCAGTAGGGATGGCTCTGCCTAAGAGTAGTGAGAATGTGTGTTCTTCCAGCATGGGTACTCACAATAAATTGTGACATAAACATTTGTAATTTGATAAAAATACCCTCAAAGATAATTAAAAATCTCAGTGGTGGTACTTTATGGCTGTTGTTACTGATGTCTGTAGCTCTGGAATGAAGATGCAATTGAGCTAGCAGTGTTTGTTAGGAAACAGGTTCAATATGTTGTGAGACTCCTTTAAATGGTGTCTACATGGATCATGTATTTGAGAAAGTGAGGTAGTAAGCTGTGTTACAAGGCTGTAAGCAGACCGTTTAGAAATTGAGAAAAGTCTGGAAAATTTGCTGCTCAAGCAAGTGAAGTAGAAGCGATAGCTTAGTCACAGCAGAGCACTGACATGAACTTGTAAAGACTAGGGAAGAAAAGACAAATGGAGAAGACCCTATTCTGTTTACAGAAAAGTCTTGGTTGTCAGTGGCAAAAGTAAGTGATAGACACCTTAAAATTTATATAGTAGCACAGGAGATGATTGGCTTTTAAGTTTTAATGGTTTTTTGGCAAAAGGGAAATATATAGTAGATGATTAGTTCATGCCTACTTATGTGGGAGTGGAAGATACCTCAGCAACAAGGTGGAGGAAAGAATGCCAAAGTTATTTTACTCAGTAATTCAAAGAGAACATTGCCCATGTGAAGCAGGACAGCTTAGGAAACCCCTCTGTTTCCTAAGAGGTGGTAAACTGTTGTATTGGAGAGCTGTGTTAAGGAGAGGGCTCTAATGACAGCATTTTGCTAAAATGAGAAGTTAAAACCAAATAGCGAAGCCAACACCAAGGATAAGTATTGTCTGGGAATTTGGATACCACAGTCAGGTTGTTCTAGAAAAACTTGTTGGCTCTCCTTGGGCTTTTCTGTAGTAGTAAATAGCAGTACTGGAAGCAAGCGGAAGCTTAGGGACTCAAGCAGTAGAGTGCCAGCACTTCTCTAGAGTTTCTCACCTATACTCAAGTGTGTGATCTTTGAACATCAGTGGCTTGTTTGCCTCTTCTTCTATGCCCTTTTCCTCTATGGTTAAGCTTTTAAGTTTTTCCACTTGGAAGCAATTGGTTTTTACTTAGGAGTGTGCTGCAATGACAGTGCAGTTCTTATTTGCAAGTATATTGCAGAGCTAAAAACCAGTGGTGTGCTTGGTGCTTCCCCCAGCAAGCCCCTGAGTCAGTATCTCATGAAGTCTTGTTTCTGGAACCTCATTCTCTCAATTATGTTGGAAAAGAATGACTGGAATCATTGATTGAAAAAATACCGAGCTCTGTGTGTTTCGATTATGGAAAGAGATTTGGAGAAGCAAATCTAGAAATATTTGCAGGGCTTAAAGGTCGAAAAGAGGAATTAAATATTTAGTTATGGCTCCTTCATAGTATCTTGGGGCATAATAGAATGAAGTTAATAATGGATCAGCTTAAACAGTATCTGAGGAGTTACTGCTAATGAGATAGTGCAGGTTGTGGAAGAGTTTCCTGAGGGAAATGAAAGCTGGGGCTGTAGGGAAGAGCTAATTCCTTTGAAGAAACTCATTACAAAAAACGATCTTGTTTGAATGGGAAGGTGAGACTAGACCTGGGTGGCTTTTAAGTTGCTCCCATCCTTGCTGTTCTGCTTGTGACCTCTTCTGCAGTTGTTTTTGCGCAGCTTTATACATAGGACAGAGAATAAATGGAGCACACAGTCTTTAAAAGGGAACAAGCCTTTTTTGTGTATCATGCAAGATATATCGGGGTGGGAGAGTCTCAAAGTGCAGAGCTTTATCCTCGTGATGGCGAGCAGCAGAACCAGAGCAGACTTAACTGCTGCGAAGGAGCTCTAAGGAGTTTCAGCAATATACTGGATTCCTTTTAACTGAAGAGTTAAAAGGGCATGAATGTTAATCTTGCAGAAACCATCAGAAGCCACTTATAGCCTTTGTCCACATGTGCTTATTTCTCTCTCTGTTTTAGTCCTTTAATGTAAGTGCTTTGAAAGTTTTTCAAGCCTATGGAATTTGTCACAATCACTACCATGTTTTGTTTGTTCCCCTCCCTTACATTGAAGAACAAAGACCTTCCAGTGCTGTTGAGGCTGGAGCACAGTGGCAGTGTGGGCATGCGAGGGGCAATATAATTAAGCTGGCCTCGTTTACAGTTTCTAATCACCTGAGCATTTTAAACTTAAATGAACTAGGAAACACTATTCTAAAACTAGGAGTTTGTTTATTATCAAACACATTGCAGGGTACCTACCTATGTTCTATCACTAAAGTGATGAACCATAAAATACTACCAAATTCTGATTTTTTTTTTTTTTTTTTTGTTGAGACCTCCCCAAGACCAGCAGGAAAAAAAAAGGTAATGGATCTTTCTGTGCTCTAGCTTTTCTGGTGAAACAGAGGAGAGGAAGATGAATGTATTGGTTTCTCAGGCTTTGTTAATTCATTTACTTGAAATAAATTGTTAGCACTTAGCTGTTTTAACCTAACTGAGCTCTTTACTTGAAGACTCTGAGAAATACCAAGTAGGTATTGTTGGTAAGAACAGCTGACTGAACTGAAGAGCAAAATCCTCTGTTTTGCAGTAGCTATGAATACAAAGCCAGAGTTAGTTATTGAGAGTTCAGAGTTACCTAACAGAAAGTGGGCATACATGCACTTAGCATCTTAATTGCTTATGGTCTCAAGTTGTTATTGTTAAAGAGTCAAATACTTCAAATATTTGCTCTATGAAGACTTTTTCTCCAGAGTTTATTTTGTAAACAAAAGCAATAGTGAGATATGAAAACCTGGGGTAGACTAAAGATTTTTCTGTATGCTTACACATTTGAAAGACAGTTGTATTTTGATAACTGAAATAATTTCTTGTTCAGTCCAGATCGCTTGTATGTGTCTCAGTAGAGGCGAAGAATGGCAGAACAGCCATACGGGCCGATGGATATCAATCAGCTCAGACACAATTTCCAGGGTTTTTTTTTTCCTACATTTTTAATTCCAGGACCTTCCACCCCAAAAGACAAAAGGCACTGCAAGGAAAAAATGTGATTTATTTGAATTGTGCTTTGCTGTACACAGGAGGTTAAGTAAATTCTGTCAGCAGAGGTAAAAGAACAAATCGGAAGAAACAGGATACTAAAGCAAAGCATGGTCTACAGTGACAGTGATTCCTACAGAATCTTCGTAGTGTCAGAGTTACAACAAAATTGCTGGGTGCCATTCTAATCAACTTGATTGTGTCTGAGTTTATTTATATTTTATGTTGCTTTTGTTAAAGATAGACGTTTCCCACATTTTTCTTAAAGACTGATTTCAGAAACATTGAAGAGGGGGTTCATGTGGCTGTCTTAAAACTTGGCTATGCAGGACTCATTCCTACTGCTAAGACCATTACCCAGTTGTGTCTGATGCTCCATCTACACAGACAAAGCAGGGAAGTAGCTGCCAAGATGGTCTGCTAAGTGAAGATTAAATACTTTTCATGTTATTCGGTGATTGTTGACCATGGTATGTCTGCATGCAGTAACTTTGTTTTATGTTAGCTGTTTCTGATGACTTAAAAATGTGCCTCTGGCTACCCACCAGACCTGATCTGAGTTGTTGAGAGGTGAAGTCTACCCATAGTACTGTTAAAAATACAAATTTAAAAGGCAGCCCAGGCACTTGATTTAATGTAGTAACTGGTCTGTATGTGTTACCACAAGTGTGGATAGTTTCCCCAGAAAAGCTATATATAATTTCACAGAAGACAGCACAAGGACATATATACATTGGTTTTCTAGGAGAGCCTTACTGCTGTAGATTAAACCACTGCTTTCCAGTGTTGTTGGTAGAATTTATTCTCATGGCTGAAGGCATTTAATCTAGGTTGTCCTTCCTCCAAGAACTGAAATGTGTGCACTAGTATGTAAATTAAGGAAATATTTCTGTTTCATGAGACGCACAATTTTTCCTCTGTTTCTGCATTCTCTGTCACTGGATTTATTTATTCTGGTTTCAGCTAGAACTCTCTAAATGTAACTATTTGCAAAGTTTGCCAATGCTTTTTGTGAGACCATAGTCACAAAAGGAAGCATGGATGTCATTATAAATCTGCACTAGCAAATTATTAAGCCTACACTGATCACAGAAAACCTTATGCCCACACATTAATGTGCTTTATGACAAAACTCAAAAGTACCAGGTATGTGTACAGTTTCTCTTACTGAGATGGAATTGTATCCATAGAAAGCTGTTTCTTGTAACTTCAGTCCCCAGGAATTTTTTCTTATCTGGCTTCTTAAGACTTGAGAGACAGTGCAGGCCATCTGTCAACCAGTTGGGTCTCATCTAGCAGCCTGTGAATCCTTTGGCCAGTGTCAGCCTCTACCAGGTAGGTAGATGCCTCAAGGATAATGAAAACGTGTTTAGCAGAGAAAATGGGTGGTTGTAGAAGAGTGCAGAGCTCTCCTGCATAAGGGGAAGGTTGCAGTCTTTACCAGCCATCAAAGGATCCACCTAGGAACCTCCCCTCAAACAGAATCTGAAGGACATATGATTTCAGTTCTGCTGCTTGATGCACAATGTGCAGTTGTTAATTTGCAGACTTTATTAGTGTAAACATGGCATCAATCCTTTAACGGAGGGTTTCTAGCCATATCAGTCAGCAGCACAAGGTCACTTTTGCTCATGGTGCTGCTGTAATTTTGCCTGCTGTGGAGGCACCTGTGTTTCTTATACAGCGTAGTCATGTAGTACCAGTGACTTCAGCTGCAGTGGAGTCTTGTAATTAAACCAGATTGTTTGACTTAGTGTGATTTCAGTTCTCAGCCAACATTTGCTGTCGAAACTACTTTTTATTGATGATTATGGAAAAATTACTTTAATCCAAAGAGTAGTGAAGTTGTTTTAGATATAGACCAGTAGACTTAGTACCTAGATTATGGGGTCATCTTCTGCAAAAGGGTACTTTCTGCAAAATTATTAGATAGACATTAAAGAGATTAAAAAACCCAAAGCTGTAAAACTGAACAAAAACCTCTAGACAGGAAAGAGAAATTATGTGATATTTTCAGTTGTGTCAGCTTGACTTTCCCTGTAGTTACAGAAAGTTAGCAAATAATTTCTTGTGTGGGGGGGGTTTTGTTTGACTCTTTAAAGCGTATGGTTGAATTGAACATTTTACTTGAAGAATTACTCAGACAAAGGGAAGTTCTCTTGGTTTGTGCAATTCAGTGGGGCATTGGCAAATGTACAGTAAGTAAGCAAGGTACAAGAAAAGCAAAGTTCTTTCTGTGACACAATGCATGCTTACTTTTCAGTTTAATCAACCTTGAATTCTCCTGGCCATTAAACAACCCTTGTCCTTTTATTTTGTGACCCCAGAAATACATCTGGATAGTGAACAAGCAGACTGATAGAATAGGAAATCCATGATTCTATCTAAAATGCGAACTTAAGAAGTAACAGATGCTTTGCTGGAAATAAAAGCCATTGGGCCTTGGCTGAGTTGCTTTTAGAATTGCTCAGACTGCAGTTTTGAGTAGTTGAAAAACAAAACTGCACATCTACTCTTCAATGTAATCCTTTCCAATAGTTGTTCCATTAGATGTCTCCAGTTAAGAGAATTTCCAAGAGAAACGAATCCTCTTTCTGTTTGACACAGGTGCTGTACATGCAGTTTAGGTAGTGCCATTGGCCTTGTTTTTGTAGCCTTGGAGGTTTGCTTAAGTGGTCTTTTGAAACACTGTTTGGGAAAACTGTGCTTTCTGTCCTGTCCTTTTTGGTTTTCTTCTCCCACCCCATATGCGAAACGGATCTAACGCTTTTTGTTCTTGAAGTTGTGTCAGATAGGTATTACAGTAATTACAGCTTAGTGTCTGTTTAAAGGAAAACATACATAGTATCATATTTTTCTAATGGGATGAGCTGTAATAAATGCTCTGGTGTATGGGTAATACGAAGCAGAAAGCTGCTGAAAGGAACGGAACCTTCCATTGTAGGATCTTAAAGGAAGGAACTTAAAGATGAACTTGGAAAAAAAACCCCAAAGCATTTTACATGTCTGTAATAATGATTTTTCAGAAGCTTCCCTTGTTGAGGTGACAGTGCTTTTCCATGCTGTCCTCCCTTCTGTGTGTGTGAGGATCTTTGGATCCTTGTGGATATGAGTAAGTCAACAGGAGTCATTGAAAGTTGCCTAGATACCTGGAGATATTGCTGACATTTGATTGCCTGTAGTATGATTTCAACTGGTCGCTTGTGGAGGTGCAAAACCTGTTGGGCGTTTTCCTGAAAATAAGCAGGGAATGTAAGGACAAACAGAAAAAAACTTGGCATAGAGCCATCTGCATTGGAGCTTCCTCCGTAAAGCTGCCACATTTTGACATAGCTACTGAATTGTCTTCAGGTTGAGGCAGTTGTTCATAACCTGTATACCCCCTGTGATGGAGAGAAATTATTCAATTTTGATATTTCAACTTACTGAAATAATTTTAAAAGTGCCAGTATTATTTGAAATAGTTTTTCTGTCTCCTTTTCCTTATTCTCTCATAGCAGTTAATTGCTAGATGACTGGTTGGATTTAGCAAGAGTAGAGGATTAGTAACAGCACAGGGCTGATATATTTTTGGTGTCTGTGCCAAGAAACTTGCCTACTTGATTAGTTTGTAGTTTGGTTATGAAACATGGGGTCACGGGTTCCAAGTTTCCTTCCGTTGTGATCTTGGAACTCCATGTGGTATATGAAACAGCGGTGAGAACAGCCTTGGGGCTGGGCTTAGATGTTGCTGTGGGAACGAATTTGGATTAGGGGAAGGCAAACTTTCTGAAATTATCAAAGTGTTGAGAACTTGTTTTGGCAGCCGGCCCCTTTGTGTTGCCTTGTGATGAGAGGTGGGGAATTTATAGGGGCAGAGTCTTCAGCTGGTGGGTGGGTCTGCCCTAGACTAGTGGTAGGGCATAGGGGTTCTTATGGATGCTGGAGGAGCACCTTGTAGCATTGGGTTCTCCTGGCTCCAGAGGTTCACAGAAGAGTGCTTCAGTAGACATTTACAGCTGAATCTTTAGTTAAAGTTAGGAACTTACAATGAAAACTTTGTGAAAGGGACTCAGCCCCTGCTGAACTCCATTAAAAGAGAGCCTGGAATAACTGGCATTGTGCAAGCAATTGGTTTTTTTTTTATTTATGGGATCCTCTCGAACTCTTTACTTATACAAGGAATTATACTTGGCTGTCTGTTTTAGCATATGATTTCTGGTAATTATTTTCACTTTTCTTATTGATTCTGATTAGAGTATTCCTATTTTGGGCCATCTATTCCTATCTCTTATTCTACAAAAATGCAAAATTCTACTTTTTTTATTGACTAGTGCTTTACAAGGCCTTTTAACTTTGAAATCCTCATTCTTTACTAATTTTACTAAGATTAAGAAAATTATAGTAATATCATATTTATTATAATTTAGTAATATTATTAGTGTTATACAAAAACTTTAGGCTTCCAGAACTTTGTGTAGTTCATATATTTTTGTATTAGTTTTCCATTATTGAGTAGATGTAGGTTTTGTAATATGGAGAGCTGGCTAGGTCCAGAAAAGAAAGCACCAGTGTATTTTATTATTTCCCCTCACATACCTTAAGTATGAAGAAATCCCAGACAAAAGGCAATAATCCTGGCCCAAACTTCTTCCTGCCATGAGTCCTTCCAAAATTCCTAAAGGAAGCAGGTTACAAATTACATTTGAAACAAATTTTTATGTTAAGATAGACTGTTTAATTGGGTTCCATTACTTGTTACCCCTTTGCTGAGTTCCAGGCAGGTAGAGGCTGCCGTGAAAGCAAGATGAATGTTAGCCATCTTTACAGGCTGCATTACTGCCATGCCCAAATCTATATCCTACTCAGTAATACCACTGGAAACTTACCAGTTTCCCTGTTTATTACCTGTAACTATGTTTTAGTATTAGTCGTGTGAGGTAGACCAAATAAAGCTATGAAGGATGGCATAGAAATAACTAAGAGGCATCTCTTAAGACATGCCTCTAACGTTTTTCGGTGGCAGATTTAAATTAAGTTATATTATTAATACAGTCATTATTGCAATTACATATTTTATTAGTTTAGAAAATAACTTAATGTGTTGATATTTAAATAAGCACTCTTATTTGCCTAATCTTTATTCATTTATGAACTTTAAAATAGGCTTTGCTTCTCTTTAGAATTTCTACTGGAAAACAACTGATGTGAACGAAGGGTAGCTTCCCAATCAGCTGAGGAACATAGAGTTGGGTGATCCAGTGCACTACCAGGAAGAAAATTTGGCACTAAAATCCCCAAAGTGGGTCTCCTGTAACTAGGAGAAAGTTTATGTTTTTCATTTTTGGTTGGATGTCCAGCAGTTGCTGAGATCCAGTGTGCAGTATGACAGAGCAGCACTCCATTGCTGCCCTTTGCCCCAGTTGGGCCCATAAGTTTGTCAGGTGACTTAGCAGATGGGTTTGTAACGGGTGTGTCTGTTAGCATTCGGGGAGCAGGATTTGGTTTGGTGTATACAGCAATGTTTTTCTTCTGGCTCTTCTTATCATGTGCTTGTTTTTACAGGAGATCTTATGCTCCGGGTTGTCATTCAAGAGCAGCCTGAATCACTCTTATGACTAACTGTACTGAAGTCCCATCTCTAGCAAGCAGGTTCATACATGTTAGGTTTAGACACTAAGATAAAGATTTTTTTTTTAATAGTTTTGAAAACACTCAAGAACAGCTGATGTAAAATATAAGTGAGTGCACAAAAACACTGCTGCAGAGGTGGGAATCCTTGTGGTCTGGGATGCAACAAACCTGCGTAATGCTCCGTTGGTAGCAAAGCTTCTCTCCTGAACTGCCATGATGCATCACAGCTCAAAAATATGTTGGGTTCCTCATTTCTAAGAGATATTTAAAATACCGGAGGTTTGTGGTTTAAATGTTTAGTTCCAGTCACCTAGGCTATATGAGTAAATGGGAACTGCTGCTACCGTGATGATGGTAAGAAACTGGGGCTTGTCTTGTGATGTTCTGTTTCACAGTTCATTAAAGCCATGTAATTGACTTCACAGGACTTTGGATAAGAGTACTTCAAATTAAGAACAAACCATTTAATTGACTTGCAGAATCAAACTTTGGAAGCAGGCTTCCCCAAGCTGCTGCTCTGTTTCTAGATGAAGGGATTTGGAGGGAAGCCCAAGTCCTTAATGTATATCCCATAGCAATAAATGTTGCTCACAACAATTAAATATATGAAATAAAAATGAATTCACTGGGTGATTCATTGTGGCAAAGCAACCTATTGAGTGGAGGTATGGCTAAAGTTGATTGTGATGTGTTTTATGTAACACTCAAGTCTTGGGTTTTGTGTTTTTATTTCTTTAGGGAACAAGACCTCAATGCAAAATTCATTATTTCAATGGAAAAAAATAAAACAACAATCACAAACTTGAAGGTGAGTAAACACATTAAAATTGGAAGTCCTAACTGCATAGCTTCCAAAATCCGACTGAACAAAAGTGGTGCTCACCACGCTGAGGAGAACAGCTCTTAACAGTTTTTAAAATACGGTGTTGAACTTTAGTGCAGCAAGTTAAGAGTTTAACTGTTCCACCACAGTTTTCTGAAAACCATGCTATAGGCTGTATCTCATAGGTTTTTCTAAGGTTTATCGCTCTGGCCATTACTTAGCTGGAACATGGAAACCAATAGTAGAAGAGAGATACATGCCTGGTAACTTTTTTTTTTCTGCTTTATCTGTAGAAGAAGTATTCTGGAATTCCCATGAAAATGAACTAAACCCAAAGTACCCATCGCTACCTATACACTCTTGATAGTATATTTTAACATTTCTCTCAGCAAGGGAAATCATGCACACTAAATAGATTTTTGCAAGATAGTTTCCAGTGATAAATATGTGAAGAGAAATTCAGTGTGTGGTTTATTGAGACTGATTCAGATTGCAGGGAATATCACTTAAGTGTAGTGCTAGCAGTAAGGCCTTGTCATGACACACCGTGCAGGTAGGTAGCATCATTGATGTGATGACTGCGTGTCGCAATGCTGCTCACAGCACAAAGGTCTCCCTGACTCCTATTATTAACTGTGTATGTAGGAGAATCCCTTATTATAGTCTGAAAGTCATGTGTAGGACTGCCTTAGCTGCGTCTAAGTATTGTGCCAAAGATGTGTTGTGGTGTTAGGAGCAGAAAGCTAAAATTCAAATGATTTCTGCAATGCTGTCTTGTAACGTGGCTGTCCTTCTTGTTGAAGGGCATATCTGTTGCTATTTGGTCCACCGTTGTTAGAATATAGGCTAGCTCATCATTATATGTTTATAAGTGTATAATCTTACTGTAAATCTGCATTATGGTTATTTATTGTAAAATCTTTTTAATGACTTCATCAAGACGTATTGTACCAGTTCTGTTTTTGTTTTTTGAATAGGTACCAGAAGGTAGTACTGGAGACCTAGGACGAGAACGAACCAAGACGTTTACCTATGATTTTTCCTATTTCTCAGCAGACAGTAAAAGTCCCAGCTTTGTTTGTCAAGAAATGGTATGATTTCTGAATGTTAGTATATTTTCCCCCTTTTCTTTGGCTTGAAAGCAGTCTTTGACATTTCTTTCCATTGAAAGTACTTCTGGTTTAATTCAGAAATTCTCTAGGTACCTGAGATTTTTATCTTTTTTTACTAATCAGGCATTAAGTGTTGTGTTTGCTCATATGGCAGGCTGAATGCTGGCTTTCTACCTCTCTTGTCTGATTTGTGTTGTAACTTCAAGTTAGAAAACTCATCTGAGCACTAAATTTGGGTTTGAAAATATTTTTTGAAAAACATTTTCTGACAAACTTCTAAGAAACAAGCATTTATCTTTAGTTCAGTTAGACAGAATTGTTCTTCCTATATGATTGATGTATTAGATGTTTTTAGACTTGGTTTTGTCCTAAAGTCTTGGTATACGCTGAAGAAGGTTCTTTTTTCTCCTCCCTTGACTATTCAGTGTGGGGAAGGACAAAACTGCCTTTCTCACATTTAGCTCTGAGTCTGATTTTCTGTTCTATAGGGATTATTTAGATGAACAGGTAGACCCTCCCTGACCTCACTTCACATGAACATTGAACATTTTTGCTGTTTCACAGTGTTTTTGTGATCACTCTCTTCCCTTTTGGTTTTGCGGAACTTAAGGTGCTGTAAGCTTTGACCCTTAAAATAATGCAGTAATAATAATTTAAGCCAGCTGATACAAACCTTTTTGGTATGTATCTCACCTATTCCGTAACTCCTCAAATCAGGGATACTCATATAGCTAATCCTAAAAAGCCTCAGAATTAAAGCAGGAAGTTGAAACTGATTTTAAGTATTTATGAGAAGGACAAGCTTTGCCATTATATGTAATGAATACAATTGTTTGATAGGGAATTGATACATGAAATTTCTATTTAACCATCAATGTAAGTGGTAGGTTGTCTTTTTTTTTTCCTGAAACATCTTTTTATTTAACTGAATTGCTAGTGTTTAATTTGAACATTCGATCGTGTGTATTCTTTCTGGATTGTTGGGTTTTTTTTGTATCCTTTTAAATAATACACAATATGTTATAATCGGACATGTCAAGAAGAAGACATTTATTTGAGCGTTATAGAAATACCCAAATTACTGTAGAGCGGTGGCAAATTCAAGTAATACTGTATTTGGGCAGAACAACTGGAACCCTGGTTTCTAGTGAATGTTTTTAAGTCTGTGTTTCAGGCCCGTATGGCTTTCCTAGAACTTCAGCAAATGCTTTAATTTGGACATGCAGAGTTAGTTATTTATTTTAATTAAAGCAGCTTTCCTCATTATTTTTCTGCTCTGATCCTAACTGCAGTTTGAGACTTTGGTCTTGATTCAGCAGATGAAATAAATGATTGCCTTAAGTTTGCTTATACAAATTGATACAGGTCTCAGTCTAATATTACTTTGTTCCATGAAAATGCATATAGTTGTCACTGATAACTGACTGCTGTATTCTCAACTCTTGATACAGAGTAGTACATCTCTGTAAAGTAGTACTTATGGTGTATCAATGCATATTTAGAAAGGTCTACAAAACGGTAGCTTTATAGGTACTTAATTCTTGGATCCTTTTAGGTAGCCTTTAGATACTTCTGGAAAGCTATGTTAGACAAGGCCTCATTAGGAGAAACCTAGATAGAGAGTCTATTACATTGTTAGGCAGTTGCTGCTACAGTGCAGGTTTTCTTCAGAATTTCAATGCACTGTGAAGTAATGAAGTTAATTCTTGTTAAAATAGCCATTTGCAAAGGAAACTTGAACTGCTATAAATGGATATCCAGTTTGTATTCTGTGATGATGCCCAGTTTCCACGTATAAGTGATAACTGAAGTTTTGTTAAAGTTTATCCGTATTAGTGCAGTTTTGCCTCTGTTTTGGAGTGGGTCAGATTGAGGCAAGTTCAGTTCAACTTGCTTGTGTCAGTAGCTTATAAAAAATATAAATTAAAATGCCCACACAGGGGTCACAGCAGCATCCTTGAGCAATGGTTTTTTTTAAAGCTCTGAGCTTTATGGGTTGTAGTAATAGGATGCTAACAATAAATCCTAGACATGGCTTAGGTTTTTGCGTTCAATATGCTGCTATTACATTGTGACCCACAACAACACATTGTCTCCTTCATCCTTACTGGCAAGAACACTAACCACTACTCAGCCACAGAAGTGCTGTTGTCCCTATTTCAAGTGCTGTTTTAATTACAAAGTGTACAAGACATTGAAGACAAAAGGAGTTTTCAAACCATAGGAGTGTGATTTCCAACCAAATGCTGCACAAGCTATTGTTTTGCTTGTGTTACTCATTTAATATTTCATTGGAAGACTTTAACTACAAGTCCTATCAAGTTGCTGCAGAATTTCCAGTTTGCTGCACCAGTGGCACAGAAAAGGGCGTTCTTCATTCACATTCATCTTGCCAGGAAACAAACTTTGATTGTTGGTAATGTGGCTGCCTAGCATGCTTTGTTCATGATTGTTATATTTTTCCACTTAGAGTTGTTATTTTTTTGCCTTTTAAGTCTGTCTTGATACTAGGTGCTCATTACTATGCCTTGTATGTTCAAAATAAGCTTTGGTACTCAAAAGTCAGAGTGGTAATCAAGCTACTCTACTTTGTAGAGTACAAATAGAATTTTGATGTTTACTGCCCTTTTATAACAAACTAGTGACCCAGCACTTTGGTCTGAAAAAGTCTCATTGTAACAGTGTCTTTTCTTCTAATCTGTGTGTTAAACCTGTGTTCAGACAACACCAACTGTAACTGTTCTCATGTACTCCTTCAAATCACTTTGCAAGATACATATATATTACTGAAAGAGGAAATGCAGTTAAAATGTGGTGCATAAAGACTTGGTCCAGCTGATGAGGTAAAAATCACACAGAGAAAGGGAAAAGAGGGAAGAAAATAAACAAATAGTTAGCAGAATTCGACTAAGATGCTGCTTTTCAAATGACAAGTGAAAGGTATATTGTCCTTTGGCTGATCTGTATACTGTTTTTACTCTTTGAGAAGGATAAGTGCTTACAGAATTGTAACTCCTTAGCTCAAGGAAAGGTCAAGCTATGTATTCCATAGGCATGCTTGCGACTGAGCATTAGTGATGAAAGAAATTACTCAGCACTCCTTCAAGAGATGAGTACTGTCATTATACTGTGCGTGTGCCATTAACTATTAACAACAGCTTGTACACCCTGACACCTGCAGATGAGTAGCTGAATTATGTGAAGCATTTATGAAATGTATGGAAGTCGTGTCTTGGTAGGGGGACGTAGATTAATATATTCACTGAGAGAAATGCTGCCCCAACTATTGCTTCTTGACCAATGGGCCAATGGGAGTATGGCCAATACTGCAGCCAGTATTGCAGAGGAAAGGTGGTGAAAGCATCTGGTGAAAGCTGAATTGGCACAAGAGGAGGACAGGGCCAGCCCAGCTGAAGTGTCTCTATGCAAATGCACAGAACTTGGGCAACAAACAGGATGAATTAAGGGCTACTGTGCTGCTGGGATGCCATGACGTAGTGGCTATTACTGAAACTTGGTGGGATGATTCCCATGACTGGAATGTAGGGATAGATGGGTACAAGCTCTTTAGG
>JAOXOE010000256.1:4300289-4329698 GCA_028565055.1 Phoeniculus purpureus | reverse complement strand
ATGATTCTATAAAGCCTGTGTTGTAGGTGCTTAGAACTTCTAGAAAACAATATGGATGTGTTCCTGTGTGACTTGGTGTGGGTGGTCATGCTGTGGCATGGGGATTGGACTAGATGATCTTTCGAGGTCCCTTCCAATCCCTAATGATTCTATGAGTCTATGAAGTCATTAGGTGAGAACAGAGTTCTGTTTTATGGGAGGTAGAGGAGCGTTTATTACCAGTTTGTAAATGTTGAGGATGAAAAGAGTAGGCTAGCTGGTGAAAAAGGGTCACTTACCATGTAGAAATAGTATTTTCATGGTTGTAAACCTACAAAGTTTTGGCATGTAAAACCTGGTCAGGGAGGAAATATGGAGAAAATAACGAGCCTGTTTCTTACACTTAATTAAAGTGAAAAAACAAAACCAACCAACCAAAACTCCAAAAGCAAAAACCAAGAAATTGCCAGGATCTCTGAAACGTTTCCTTTTGAGAAGGGGCTGGATATTCACAGAACATGGGAAGTTAACAAAAATTAAAACAGTGAGTAGATATTAACTGTGTGGAAAAGTAAATCAAATATCTAAGTTTGTGAAAGAAACTTGAACTGGTGGTAGCATTTTCTGTTCTCCTACATGACAAGTAGATCTCTGACCATAAAAAATAGTAAAAAATATCCTTTTGCAATGCTGTAAATTAATTATGGTAGTAAATGTCAGTGTTTTATTTGAAGTACTGATCTCCTGTCCTATAGTAAATGTCATTGTTGATGCTGGTAGCTTATATTGTGTCAGTTTATTGTTTAATACTTGCTGTGCTGGACTGATGATAGTTTTTCCCCCCAAGCATTTCTTGTCTTAAAAAACTTTCTTTTGTTTTTAGGTTTTTAAAAATCTTGGCATGGATGTGCTTAAATCTGCTTTTGAAGGTTATAATGCTTGTGTTTTCGCATATGGACAGACTGGATCTGGGAAGTCCTACACCATGATGGGAAATACGGTATGTTGTGTTTTCATAGAATCATAGTGTATCAGGTTGGAAGGGACCTTGGGCCTCATCTGGTCCATCCTTGGCAAAAGCAGGTCTAGACATGGCCCAGCACCCAGTCCTGCTGAATCTTAAGTGTCCAGTGTTGGGGAAGCCCGTACTTCCCTGTTCCAATAGCTTACTGTTCTATTGTGAAAAACTGTCTTTTTATATCCAAACAAAATCTCCCCAGGAGTAATTTGTACCTGTTACCCAGGCCACTTGTCTAGACTGTCAAGCATCAGTTTCTGTAGGAGAAGGCTGTGGGAAACTGTACTGAAAGCCTTAATAAAAACCAAGTAAACAGTGTCCTCCACTTATCCCACATCCACCAAGCAGATGCTTTATTTTTATTCTGTAACAATGCATTGAAATTGTGCTATTGCAAGTGTATGTTTTAATGAAATAGTTACCACTGATCTTCTCTGTAGGTTACTGACCACCTTCTAGTACCATACCTTATAGTAGTAATCAGAGGTTTTAGAAGTTGTTTCATATATACATAGATATTTACAGTTGGAAAAAGTATCTTTAAATGATGCTCTGTTATATTGGATGAAAATCAGTAATTTTTTTGAGTAACCCCAAAATTTCAAGTGCTACCATTGATTTTTCTATACCCATCTTGAGACAAAACAAGAACATACTGATTTTGAGAAAAGGAATGATCAGCCCTGTCTGAAGACTGTTGCTTTTTCAGACCTCTTTTGAAGGTTCTGAAGATTCAAATAGGTCCTTATCTCCTGTTTAGAGAAGGTCTATCAAGTGAGACAACCCATTTCAAGCAGAAACAAGGGATGAGAGTAGCTAAATGGAAGTTTCCATTGTGAGAGGATACAGGGGCTTTAATCGCAATGATTAAATTCTGTTCAGCACTGCAGCAAAGACTCTGGAAGAGGAAGGTGTGATAGGAGGAGGTCCTTTAATACATCAGGTCTTTTCCCAGCAAGATTGAAAATATTGCCACTTGTCCATTCCTTAGATGGATCATACTTTTGGAGTGTGGTAGGATTGGTCACTTTGCACCTTCTTTAGTTTAAGACAGTAACTTAGCTGTAAATCTTTTTCTTTCAGTTGTCACGGAATAAATAGCTTTGTATTTAAATTCAGTGTGGTGAGCAGAATAGACTTTTATAACCAGAACAGTTGTTATGACCCAGATATAGATTTCTACTGCAGAAATTTATAATAGTGACATTTTTACGAGACTGCCTCACTATATGTAATGACCATAATCATCCAGACATTTTGCAAATGATTAGAAGGTGAAGTTTGTTTGACGCTATTCAATAATAAAGGTCTAATCTTCTTGCCATGATACATAAATACTTTAATCTGGGTTTGTACAGAGCATGTATAAAGTATACTCAGCCAAAAAGTTAAACGCTTGAAAATTTATGGCTCTGTCAAAGATACTACAGTGCTGTAAGAAAACTTGAATTGGAAATACATTTTCTTTATTTCCCTACGTGTCCTTAAAAATTATGAATTCTATTCTCGTTTTGCTTTCAATATCTGATGTTCTTGGCTCTGGAAGTCTTCTCTGCAATACTCTGTGCGCCAACCATTTCAAGAAAAATGTGGACCTGTTAGAATAAGTCTTGAGCAGAGGTACTGAAATTATCAGGGGTCTATAAAAGGTTATCTTTCAGAAAAGTCAGACTTGTGTACACAAAGAAAGATTGTGGAGGAACATCAATGTTTTAAGATGTGAAAGGCAGCTGCAGAAAGGAAGGCAGTAATTTGTTCCCTCTGTCCAGGGTAGATGGCTAAGAGACAGCGTGTGTAAATTGGTAGAACTGGTTTTCCGAAGGAAAACTGATTTTTTTTTTTTTTTTTTTAATGAGAGAATTCTGTTCTAGAGTGAACTGATTGTTTTGGTTCTAAAAGAATTCCATTAATTCAAACTGTACCCCAGAAAAAGAATCTGTCTAAGATGTAGCTGATGCTGCCCTGGAGTTATAGTGGGTGAAAAGGGAGAAAATGTTTAAATGCAGTTTCTAATAAAGAATTAACATTCTGTAAGATGTACATTTAATTGATAAAATATCTGTGTTTTCTTCCTTCCTCATCACTATGTTGCTATGGTTGAAGTTACTCAGTTAGAACTAATATTTCCTATTTTAAGACTCTCTTTGCAGTTGCTAAATTATGTCAGACACAAGTGACATGCCTGCAACTTTCTGATGGATTTTTCATTTTTTTTACCCTTTAAGCTTTAATTAAAACTGTTCAGGTGTTTTCAAGCATGAGATGAAAGAGAAGTCTTTTTTTTTTCTCTTCCTATTTAAAATTAAAATAAAATGTGTTTAGGAATTTCCAGCACTGAATCCTGAAACTATATGAAGGCAGAGATTGGTACGTACTGGGAAAGACTTTTCTGTTAGCAAAGACAACTGCCTCAAAGAAAGCCTGACTGAGATACAAGTTTCTTCATTTATCTAGCAGTTATTTGTTTTATTTTTAAGCCAAAGTGCAGTCAGGTGAAGGACAGGGGTATGATAGAAGACATTATCTCAAAGAATGGACTCTGACTTGAAAAGGACAGAGGTTCTGGTTCAGAGGAAGAAGCTGGAAATGGGCAAAATGGAGGGATAGAATATGATTTGTTAAAAAAAGAGGCTGGATGATGAATTGAGAACTATACCTGTGCAAAGGAAAGATGAAGAGGAGCTCAGAGATGGCATGTGGAAAAGATTGCTGGGAGTGAGAATGCAGGGGGAAGCTAAAGAATGAGGATAGAGGGGTCCAGAATGGGAGCAGTCTTGAGTAGGCTTAGGCAA
Organism: Phoeniculus purpureus; assembly: GCA_028565055.1. Lineage (NCBI taxonomy): Eukaryota > Metazoa > Chordata > Aves > Bucerotiformes > Phoeniculidae > Phoeniculus > Phoeniculus purpureus. Next base: position 4,325,909 of record JAOXOE010000256.1, on the reverse strand, counting down.
AAGGGGGCAGATTTTATGTAGGGGTCTAAGTAGAAGAGAAATCTGCCTGTGAAGCACTCACCCTGCCAGAGTCTGATGCAGGGCAGGGGGAGTTAATGGTCTTTGTGTTTTCCTGCTTCCAGGTGTCTGTAGAATGCCACCAGGCAAACTCTGAGGTGCTTGGTCTGGTTTGTCCTAATTTTCCCTCCTGCTTAATTACAAGGCCCCTAACTCTAAGCAAGCACATTTCTTGCCCTAGCATTGCATAGAATTAGAATTAGTCCGTCGCATCAAATCTCTTAGGTGTTTTTGGACCGGTGGCAAACTGTAGCTGACACAATGTTTTGTAAGCTACCTCCAAGTTTGTAACTCTGACCCAGAACTCATCTGTATGTATATGTGCTTGCTCTCTATTCCTGGGAGCCACGTTCACTCATTTCAGCTCTGCAGGGTTGTTAGCTGCTGTCTTCCTGAAGTGCTGGCGAGGAGCTGTACTCAGCAGGTAGCTGGTCATTCGCCTAGTGAAACTCAGTGGGGATAGGGCGGCTGGGAGCAAGCAGCTGCTTGTTAGCTGAGACCAGAGCTGCTGCTCTCTGCTGTTGAGAAGCCCAGCTTTGACTTCCTGCCTTGCTACTTGGCTGGAAAGGGCTCTCTCTGGAGCAATGGCAAGAGGAAAGCTGCATGCTAAGCCTCCGGTATCGCAGGTGTTAGATGCTGCCTCACAGTCTCAACATGTGTTTGACATCAGTGATGGAGCGGCAGCCTTGCTGGGATGAGGTTGAGATCTCAAATGCCAGCTGGAGATACCAAGGGTCAGTACTTAGACCAGTCCTATTCAATCTATTCATTAATGACTTGGATGAGGGATTAGAGTGCACTATCAGCAAGTTTGACACAAAGCTGGAAGGAGTGGCCAACACCCCAGCAGGCTGTGCTGCCATTCAGTGGGACCTGGACAGGCTGGAGAGCTGGGCAGGAAGAAATGTAATGAACTCTAACAGGGGCAGGTTTAGAGTCTTGCATGTGGGCAGGAGCAACCCCAGGTACCAGTCTAGGTTGAGGACTGACCTGTTGGAGAGCAGCATAGGAGAAAGGAGCCTGGGGGTCCTGGTGGCCAGCAGGATGACCATGAGCCAGCAATGTGCCCTGGTGGCTGAGAGGCCCAATGGCATCCTGGGGTGGATCAGAACAGGGCTGGTTGTCAGATCAAGACAGGTTCTTCTCCTTCTCTACTCTGCTCTGGTGAGATCACATCTGGAGTACTGTGTCCCATTCTGGGCCCCTCAGTTCAAAAAAGAAACAGAACTGCTAGAGAGAGTCCAGTGCAGAGCAACAAAGTTGATGAAGGAAGTGGAACACCTCCCTTCTGAGGAAAGGCTGAGGGAGCTGGGTCTCTTTAGCTTGGAAAAAAGGAGAGTGAGGGGTGACCTCATGAATGTTTGTAAATATGTGAAGGGTGAGTGTCAGGAGGATGGAGCCAGGCTCTTCTCAGTGTCATCTAATGATAGGACAAGGGTCAATGCGTGTAAGCTGGAACATAGGAGGTTGCGTATGAGTATCATAAGGAACTTCTTCACAGTGAGGGTCATGGAATGGGCTGCCCAGAGGTGTTGTGGCGTCTCCTTCTCTGGAGGTGTTTAAAACCCACCTGGATATGTTCCTGTGCGACTTGGTCTAGGTGATCCTGCTGTGTCAGGGGGTTGGACTAGATGATCTTTCAGGGTCGCTTCCAACCTCTAATGTTCTGTGATTCTGTGATTTTATGTCTTTGAAATTGCATGCCATTGTTTTTAAGTGGCTATCCTTGTCCTTTGTTTCACTTTATACTGTAAGAGTTTTGTGATTTTCTTTTGTTGAGAGATTGATATGATAGGTATGGCCACTTACTGCAGAAGCAACATTGCTCTTGTACTGTTCAAGTATTAATCTTCACAAAGAATCGCACAAATATTTAGTACTTGTGTGAGAATGCACTTTCAAGGACTTTAGAAAAGATACAATTTTTTCGCAATATTTTTTTTTATAGGTACAAGAACTGACCAAAGAGTGGACAAACAAGTGGAATGAAACTCAAGATATTCTGAAGGTAAGGCAAACGACTTAATTTTCAACTTGACTTTTGAACAGTTCAAAGCCACTCTCTTTGTCTTTTTTTAATAACACCAAGTTTTCTTAGTGTTGTTTTAGTTTATTTCATAGGATTTGTTTTTGAGGTCTTGTAAGAGCAAATCTCCAGGCACAGTGGTATTTTTGAGTAAGATTTTAAATAACATTAATAAAAATTAGCACAACTGTTTCTTTTCTTCACCGTTATGACAGCTTATTTCTAACAAAACTTTAAATTGCTGAATGTTTAGAGTTGCAAACAAAGGAACTTGCCACAGGAGGAAAAGGATTCCTTTTCATGTATGGTATTTGTGTTGTATCAACAAGAACTGTGAACAATCAGCTTTCATGTTAAGTTGGGTCTCTCAGTTAATGAGGTGCGTAGCGGATACAAGTTTTTTTCACTGTCTTCAGGTTTGTATTTTGCTTAGAGATGGCTTGTAAACTTGAAAACCAACTTTCAGCTGGGTTTCTGCAGTTGAATGTCTTCCAGCAGGCCTTCATCAAACCAAATAGATGTTCCTGATGTAAGCAGGCTCTGGAGTTCCAAATGCAGGGATTTAACTATTCTCTTAGTTTATTTTCTTTAAAATAAAGCTTAAGCTTTCATGATGTGCTGTGTGTGCTGAATGTGAACTTGTTAGGAGTGGAAGTCAAGCAAGCATTTAGAAATAATTTTTTTAATTCTCCTTGTCACTGATCTGAAACTTCGGTTTTGTTGTTTTTTTGACGTGTATCACTTTTTGATTCATTTAATTATTTTTTCTTTTAAGTTCATCACTGTCTTTTATTTGACTTTCAAATAAGGAGAATATCTTCATGCTTAAAAATAAAAATAAAGCTCAAATAGCATGGAGAACAGGGTTGGTAACTGCTAAACAGATGGCATAACAGAATGGACTGTTTAATGTCTGTCTAGATAGCGAACTGGGAATTACCATTTGCATATTCCTTAGAGATGTTTTGGGTCCAATTTTACATTATTTCTGTGTTATTTTGTTATTTTGAAGCATTTATATGTATGTAGAGCTATATTAATGCTCTCTTTATTTGTGTTTGGATTGGAGAGTTCATTGTCTCGTGGAAACTGAATTTTGGTCAATAGTTCACTTTCAGCGTAAGGGAAGTTTTTAAACCTTTATGTTGGAAATGGTTCACTGATTTTTGCACAGGAATTAGAGAATTGTGGGAGATGTTAGCTGAACAGGTCATATAACTGATGGAAAGCTGCATTTGTTAAAGAGCTGAGTGTAAAGGACTTAAACCCAGATGCTGTAATTCTAGTTTGCCGGTACTGAGATTTTGTTAGTTGAATTCACACAGCTTCTGTATTTTGTACTTCTATGTGCTAGTATTTGAGGACATGAACATAGCTTATATTTTGCTTTTGGGTTAAAGGTAGTTGATAAAACTTCCTTGACCCTGCAAAACTGAAAATCTGCAGAGGATTTTTTTCACCGAAGCGTCCGTCTTTTTATTTACTTCTTGTTTAATGATTGCTGCTCATATGCTGGCAGTGACTTCAGAAAAGGGCTTTTTGGACGCTTTCCAGAGAGAGTCACTGGATAGTAGCTTTTTAAACCATAGACAGCAGTAGTGTCTTACAGTGGACTCCCTGTAAGTTGACTGGCTTTGTTGTTCAGTTATTGATGAGCCCTCTCTTGCACACAGAGACTATACAAGTTGTTCTTTTGTAAAACGAGAATGTCTTGGCAACCTTAGAGGTATGAGACTATCTTCATGTGCCTACCTCCCTGCAGTCACAACCACAACCTTTCCCGTGCCATAATTGAATAACGTTCAGTACGTTCTTCATTAAGTTTGTTAGAACGTCACGCTTGTATTTGTTTAAAACCTGCTTCCCCTGGCATCCACTGGGCTTGCAGTCCTGAGTTAGTAACTTCTTTCCAGTTCCTGACCTGAACCAGGCTTGGAGGTTTGAAATCTTCTGTTTCAAATCCATTTTCCCCAAATCTTTTAGGCAGTTGATTTTGAAAATTCCTGTGAACAGTTACGTATTCATAAATATTCATCATCACTACCAGATGAAAGTGAACTTGCTAGCACCTGAATGAGATTTTCTATGTGTTATGTAGTACTTACATGTTGTTATGGTTATCAACAGATACTGCTGGAAACAGATACCTGTTTTGTACTGGGTGTAGTACTTCTCTCAGACCTGAGAAGTGGTGCACACTGTTCTGCAGGGAAGATGTTCTTCAAACATGTTCATCCTTTACAGTTATTTTGAAACTTTTCTTACAATTAGACCTACAACATCTAAGTGCTACCTTGAAAGTAATTCTTAGAGAATGGAAAATAATATCTAGCTAGAAAACACTAGGGAAGAGAGAATACTGTGTGAAGGCAAATTTTTCATAGAAAGTCTTTGGCAGCTTAAAATTCAGTTATTTCAGTTGACACAGTGCTGTGTGTGTAGCTGACATGTGCATCCCAGTCTTTTATTTCTGCTCGTGGCTTTTATCTGCTTTGGTGTTTGCCTCTAGGTAGTTCATAAGAAGTTACGGTTTTCCATCACAGTGCACATCTTTAATCTGGGGATGTTGGACTGTCAGTTGTCAGTTCTGGATTTGGTGCAGAGTCTGTATGGCTTATGGCTGAATGCTGTCATCAGCTGTGAACGTCTTGCATTAATCCATCATACGCCTGTTGGACCTCTCTTGGGCTGGTGATGGTAGTATTCATAGCGTGCTCACATTATTTCATGTGTTTGGAGCAAGCCCTTTGCAGAGTGACAGTCTAGGTTCCTCTGGAGTCTGAATTACTCTCAACTCACAGCTAAGGGCCAAATCCTCCCATTTTCCTTATACAGAGATCAGGACACTGTGTACATTGGGGTTTATATTTATGCTGATTCAATATGAAGTATTCTTTATGGCATAGCATGGCAGTTTCTTGGTGGTGTTAATCTTCCTGAAGTGACAAGTGGTGTTTCCAGTGTTTGTTTTCATCCTTCACCTCTTCGCTATAGTATAACCCAACACTCTTACTTCACTAACCTAATACTAGAGAGAGGCTATTTTAATGCTTAAGAAACTTAATAAGTATGTGGAATGATGCTTCAGCGTTGAGTAAAGTGCTGCATCAAGAGCTAGAGTGATGGTGTTTGGTTTGAGGCCCACAGGCTTTGGTTTATCTGCTCAAATGGTGGCAGCCATCAGAAGAACATTACTTTAACAACCAGCCCTGCTTCGCATTGCATCTCTGTTTTCAGGTGTCTTACAGCATCAGCACTTGCTTAACTCTAGGATTTTACTTTCATCTCACTGTCATTGAATCTTTTTATGCTTTTATTTTTTCTTTCTGTTAACGTTCCTCCATACACAGCCACCAAAAGAAAAGGATGGAAGAAAAACTGTTTCCTCTTTAGTCCTTTTTTTGTACTGTTCTGTTAAAGATCAGTCCTGGGGTCTGTAATTTCTTAGAGTGCTTTCTAAGATGCTGGGATAGCCTTTGCAAATTCTGATTCCTCTTTCTTTGAGGGCTTAATTTGTACAAATCTTTTGAGGTGGCTGCTATATTTGACTGCATGTGTTGTCATTCAGAGATCTTTTTTCTTTTATAGGCATCTTATTTTTGTCATCCTTTGTGCATGTTCCAATTTCTCTAACCTTTAGCAGCTTTTATATTATTGCAAAAAATATGTAATCCTTTATATAATTCTCTCCTGTGTTTTCTTTGCCACTTTCATTTAAATGTCTCTTTGCCTTTTATGTAGAAATTGTTTTGATGTTTAGACTTTGCCTTGTTTTTTAGATGAATGTCATTTGTACCTAACATTCAGATATTTATATTGGTGTGTTTTTTGTTTCAAGTACATTTGGAGTCACCTTTTATTTTGTTGTCTTTTTGTTTGATTCTAATTATGTCATTAGCTTTGTGTGGCAGAGCTCAACCGTATGTCAAAGGATACAGAGAGATCTCCCTTCACAGAGTCTATTAAAGGACAGGGTCTTTTTGTGATTCACATGATCAAGTTTAACTAGTAGCTGCTTCCACTGACTCTGCTCTGTTGGATTCAATGACACAACCTCACTTCATCAATAGTGTTAGTTCTACTGCAGCACTTTACCACACATGCTGTAAATATGTTCTTAAACACTGCTTACTTGATCTTTTTTGTGCCATTTGGTTCAGTACTGGTTAATAGAACATTTTTATGCCTTAACAATGGTTTTTCCTACCTGGAGAAGAAACGTGTGTCTATCTCCAAGCATTCACATACATAGTTTTTATTTTTTTAATATATGCTTTGTCTAGGGGAGATGAAATACTTACAATGTGCCATGATGAATGAACACACCTAACACCAAGCAGGTTTTTTTGCTAGACACACTCATTGAAACAGGGGAATTTTCTTTTTAGGAATATTGGCTATGCCTCACAAAGCCACGAACAGACCAAAACTCAAAGTAATTGTGTTGCTCTTTATGAGGTGCTGAATAGGGTGGCAGAAGCTAATAGATTTTGATTTTAATAATTTCCTTTCCATGCTGGCTTGTGTACAGTAGTGAACTCTGTCAGGAGCAGTTTGTTGTGTGCAATATAAATGCTGCATTACTCTGTATTTATTTGTGTTTTCAGATAATTTTTAAGCCTCAGTTACTCAGACACTTAAAACACTATTATTTCACTTCTACCTCTAACTCTGGATATACATCACTATTTTCCTGATTTATTCCTTTTTGTTACTTCCTATTAACAGATTCTTCTCCTCTTCTCACTTGTTTTGTGTTCTACCCCAGTACCTTGCCCTTTGATCAGCTTTTGTTGCCTTCATGCTGTCATGTCTTTGCTTTAGCAGCTTCAGTCCTCACATGAAAAGCTCTCAGTTACCACCTGCTACTTTCACAAAAATTCTTGTGTGTACTAAATACTTTTTGATGCCTGTAGGGCAGAGACGTTGTGCGAGCTCTTGGGCTCCTGAAGAACAATCTGTAGAAATTTTTTTAAAAAGTACTTACTGTGTCACTAGTAATGATGACAAACTCTTAATCACGACATGGGTTTGGGCTAGAAAAGGGTAGATTTAGGCTGGACTTTGGAAAAAGTTTAATCTGAGGGTTGATCATATATATATATATATGTATATATAAATAAAAATCATATAAATTTATATGATGAGCAAAAAGCACATCTTTGTAACGATTTATATCAACCTAATCATTTTACTGTACCAACTGGCTATTGGAAAATGGCATGTTGTGAAGTTTTTATAAAACACACTGGTCTAGGCTTTAATCCTGTGCTTAAAAAGTGCTTAAAAAATGCATGTGATTTTTGCAAGAGTTCTGGACTAAAGCCTTTGGAAGACAGGTTCTAAAATGGTTGTGTTTACAGGACAAATGAAAAACAGGGAGTTACAGGAATAGTGAGGAGTTATCTGCAAAGCAATATGTGCATGATGCTGTATTTAAACTGGTTTTTTCATCTTCAGCATATGTGTTTATTTGTGTGTTTGGCAGGAATAATACTTGTTTCTAAGGGGTTTTTTAGTGTTTCAGCAGCTGAATAATTTCTGTAAAATTGTTGCTAGCTAGAAATGTTGGTGTTGGGTTTTGGTTAGAATGTCTGTTGTTGGCTGTGTTTAGGCATAACTCTGTACTTTCAGTGGGAGACTTAGGGACTTTAATTTGAACAAATTTTATTTGTTCTTTTATAACTTGTTCTGTTTGTCGTCTGTATTAGACAACAGTCACTGCATGCTTCCAGTTTTTGTTTCCTCATAAGCCATGTCTTCTGGCTGATTCTTTAGAAGGGTGTGTAAAAATCACTGCAAAATTAGAATAGGATCCATGGGGCTGGCAGAAAGCATTTAAGTCAGATGTTAGTGCTGAATTTATTTCCTATTAGACAAGCTGATAGAATAAATAGAATAATGACTCTGTTCCTAGGAATGTTGCTTTTCTCTGCAATTCTTTACTCTCCAGCAATTATGTAATATACCTATATTTATCAAAATAAATGTGTTTGGAAAGGAAAAATGCACATGTACATCATATAGTCTCTTATTAACATGAGTAGTAGGATTCTCTTCATCTGGCTTGTGAATGTTGAGCAAAAGACAAGATACTAATAAAGGTTTAAAGGGGCTGATGTTTATTCTTCTTTATCTCCATCAGAAACTACACAATAAATGTTAATAGCTTCTCTTTCTCTAAAGCCTGTTTAAATGTGGTTTTGTTTTCTTGCACTAGATGTCACTGCAGATACAAAAATCAGATTCTTCTGCATGCTTAATTTAGATTTAATTCTGAGGTTTTGAGGCAAAAGGATTTGCAGTATCTTTCATTGCTGTTCAGATCTACTAAAATAAATTTATGAGAGCCAAAATGTTGGTTGAGTAGCAAGTCCTGAGGAACCTGGGTACCTCTTATGACAGAAATGCTTCCGAATAACAATTCACAGGTAGAATGCACCGTGAAGTGCTTGTCTGCATTCCAAATTATTGCATTTATTTGTCAACGTTTTTCCACTCTCTTTTCCAAATGACTGTATGTCTAGTATGTTTGACAAATTGCTTTAGCTGGAGCTGTTAACGTGTATTTGTTTTCTTAACTTTGTTGTCACTCTGGTATTTTAGGGATATAAAAGAACAGTTTCTGAGAGAGGTGGTGTATTTTATTTGACCAGGTAATACAGCTGAGAAAGCAAACAGGCTTTTAGGCACACAGATCTTTCACCAGGCCACTTCTGCTATTTGCCTTTTCTTTTACTGACTCATGCAGTTGAAAAGCCGATGGCAGTGATATGCAGCTTCTGTGAATAACTGTTTCTTTTAATGGTTTTCTCTCCGTTAATCACTTCTGTTATTTCAATTATATAAAATGCAATTTATAATTGAATTTCAGTACATTTAGTAAGTTTATTGGGTTTTTTTCATCTTGTTTTCAGAAAGTTGCCTGCATTTTACCCACAGCTCCTGCCTCTTGAGCAATGACAAGTAATATCTAGTCTAGCTCTGGTTTTATTAGGGTTTGTTTTCGTATGCCTGGCCTCGTGCATTATTTATTTCCCAAATGTAGCAGTTGCTGCCAGTGCTTGTAGTCCATAAAATAATCTGTTCTGGTCAGATGATATAAAGTTGAGATAAATTGTCATTACTATCTGTCACATAGCTTTGCTCTTCCAAAGCTTCTACAGGTGGCTATTTTGTTCTTCCAGGGTTGGTTCAGAATGGGGAACATGAAAGCATAACGTTGCATCCTCTCCTTACCGCCCCTCCTCTGGTGGTTTAGTGGTTTTTTTGTTGTTGTGGTAAAATGCACATATTTTCATCCCAGGATCTTGGTGCTGTTGGCCAGCACACAGATTTCTGCCTTGGAATTTGAATCTGGACAGAGATTATCCAAACATAATCTGTTTTACCTTAAGTAGACTTTGTTTTTCATACTATGTTACTGAACAGATGCTATTCTTAAACAATGGTTATTACTTCACCTGATCGTCTCCTCTAGCTTCACTCTGGTATCCTTAGGTCAATGTAAACTGAGAAGAAAGAAAATAACGGTGGAGAGAATTTTCTGTGAAAGCAAACAAACAAGAACTTTTTAATGGGTTGGTGGTTGTCCTGAGGTACACATCGCTTTTCCTACAGGAGAGCAGCTCTCATTGCTTTTTACTCACCAGTGCTATTTTTCAGTGTGTTGTCCACTCTCAGAATTGGCCTGCTGTTGTCAGAGGAAGGAAAAATACTAAATTGAGAACTGGTGCTGCTGATCTGCTGTAGCTCTTTTCTTAATAGAAACACTATTGAAAGGGGTCTGGCCACCTGGGGAACACTGAGTACAGCAGTTGAAAGCAGATTTCAAAAGAAATAGTTGTCTGATTTCAAGTCTGTCTGCCACCTGGATTCATCTTATTAGGAAACCTCCTTTCTCTCTTGCAGCCTCTTTAGCTGGTTGCAGTGCCTCTGCAGTGGACTGACCACTTGGAACTTTAATTTTCTGCGAGAAAGTTGTGATTTGAGAGATGCCAAATGCTACCCATTGTTTCGTATTTCAGATCTAAACAATCTTTTCCCACTTGAAACCACCTGAACTGTAAGAGAAGATGGTTGGGGGTCACCATTTCTAGAGCTCTCCAACCATGGATTAAGGCAAGGTTGAATAGTTTGTCTGATCCAGGCTGTGCATTCCAAAAGGGGCCCTCTGGTTTCTAGGAATAACCATGCTCTCAAATATTTTGCCGTTGTCCTCCTTACAACTGCCGCCCTGCATTTGTAGATTATCCAGGCCATGCTTAGCTTTAATCAGTCCCTAGGGTTTGTGGGTGTTTTCAAATGAGAGGGAGTTAGACAGAGCGAGTTGCTTTTGAAAACCTTTCTACAGCTCAGATGCCACTTGTTCAACAATTCATTCTGGGCATTTGATCTGCTTTTCTGTTAATTTTCTTGTGGCAGGGAGGGGAGCTCAATTCAAAGCAGTAGAAGCTCCTGATTTAGCCTGTAGAAAAAAGAAAGAAACATACGCTCGAAGCTGTTTCTTCCAAAAATCAGCGGAGAAGTAGTGAGAAGGAGAAAAGACAAAATGCCAATTTCTTACTTGGTTATAGGAAGGTAAAGAAGCAACGCAACAGCTACATTTGAGACAGAAAACATAAATTTATCTTGAGTCCCTCACAAACAAACTGTTCCTAGTGGCAATATCTATTGGCTATGAAATACTAGAACCGATTCATTCTGATGATGTTTTAGCAGTATATTCAGCAGTTTCTTACTTCACGATTCTGGTAGCTTTGAGTACGTGATGCTGTTGTGCGCCTGACTTGGTGTCGTAATTGGCAGCTGAACACAGCCTTGATTCATATGGCTGTACCGCACAAGGGCTGCTGGAGTGATGTGCTTGGTCTTTGTTCTTCCAAAGTACAGAGATGATATTTTTAATGAAATACACTAAGAAATGTCTTAAGCATGGATGGCAGCACAAATGTGCTGCTGTTGCAATCACACTGTATTCCCAAACAAAGGGAAGGGCAGGCCCAATTTCTGAATGCCATATGCGTCTTGTTCATTCACCGTGTACCTTAGTAGCTGTATTGTGAGACCAGAATGTGCTGGTGATGAAGCAAGTCAGTCTTCCTCTGCAGACGACCTTGTTATTGCATTGCTATTCCTGAAGTAACTTTTTTTCCTCTTTGGAAGTTGTTGCTTACTAGTATGTGGAGTCCTACTTGTTTCTTCAGTTTCTTTCAATAGCAAGGGTTACATGTTGGCCCTGGGGAAGGGACTAATAGATCCGAAGAAACTGATTGCTTCTGTAGAGGTGACTCTCAAATAGAGATGAATTTCTAGCTAAATAATAAACAAAAGAGAACTCTAGATGAGTGAAACACTTCTTAATTCTCCCATCACCAAAGAAATCCACAAAAAATGAAATAGCTTTTAAAATGGATAAATGTATTAGCTATGAGACTAGGATTTTTTCCTCTACAATTCCATGGTTCGTTCATCATCCACCTTTAGCAATAAATGAGGTAGGAGTCCTGTAGATAATAGTGTAGTTCACTGCATTCTCTTGATTCATTCCCAGAATACAGTCTATGGAATGAATTATTCACAGGTCCTGTGGAAAATATATGATCATGTAATTAAAGACTGCATTGTAATGCATATGGGAGAAGAAGATGAATTAAGATAGCAGGTTTTTTTTCTCTTGCAGCCAAGCCCTTTTCCCCTTTTAGATACCAAGATGAGGAATAATGAGGGCAGACTTGCTGTCTCTTAGCTGGAAGTTATAGTACCTCCTGCTAGGAAGGATCACTAATGGCAAGAAAAGTCTTGTTCTCTGCCCCGAATGTCAGTGCTGCAATATGTAAACTTATTTTTCCTTTGAGACTAATAACATGCTCAGTGTGGTCACACATAGGAAGCTGTGAAGAGTTGAAGCTTGCTCCACTTGACACATAGCAAAATGTTCTGTGTGACTAATTTTTTGAAATAGAAAAGAACCAAGCTAGTGGGGAGCAGCAACCAGCCTGCAGCAGATGCTCCAGCATGGAAAATGGCAGCTTTGATGATTTAAGTTTTGTAAGCCGCTGGAAAATGGGATTATGCAGGGTAGTGCCCAGGAAGCTTGGGCAGCAAAACAGGCGGCACTACAGTACAATTAGCCAAGTCTTGCAGTTCTATTCTGGGAATTTTCCTCCAATGTCAGTAGTAGGTCTGTCTGTATAAGGTCTGAAGTATCAAGGAGCAGACATTTCAGCTTGTTAAGTTTGTCCTTGTAATTCTGGGAATGAAGGCCAAATTTCTTGAAAAATTGAATCTGCCAAGGTTTTTGAGGAAATCCTTGCAGCACAGTAAGTACAGTGGTACTTTGGGATGCCACTACAGTAATAGGATTTTTGTGTATTGATAGACAGATGTGTGCCATCATGGGGCACATAGTGATCAGTTCTGAGAGAGAAGAGAAAACAGTGAAAAATGCAAAAGGTAAGCTGGCCTAATGAGATAGCATCATTAATTATACACAATTTTAGCTTCACTGTCCTAGCAGTTACTCATTTAAGTAGTTGTGCATTCTGCATTTGCCTTTTTAATTGACATTCTATGATTCTGTGATTCTATGATTCATTTCAGAGAGCTATTGATGCCTGTGTAGGCTGCTGCTGGAGCACCTGCACTTTCACAGTAAGCAGTAGACAGCAAAACTACAGTTTTCTGACCTTGGTTGTTGCAGACTCTTCAACGACTTTTCTTGATTGATGAGGTTGGTGCGTGCTCTGGGAGATGAGGAGAAATCTTAGAAAGTTTCTTCTCAGTTCTAGTTTTCTTTGTGGCTTTGAGTAGTAGAAGTTTTTTCCTCTTGAAGACTAAGGTGTGTTAATTGTACCCACTTGTTTTTTTAATTGTACTGAAATGGACTCTGGCAGCCAGCAGGATGGTGTTACGTCTTTGTCCCATTTACTAGAAAGAAAAGACATAATAGGAATTTGTTCCTTAGCTAAGATAAGTATGCTTGAGGGACTCAATATTTCCTTTCATAAATATTTCCATTCATAATGATTATATAAATAATTCATTTATTGCTTATAAAGGAAAAGCATCTTTTTAATTGCCAAAACCATTTTATTGAAGCCCTAGGATAGTGTAAAACATAGCTTTGGCACATCCAAAGATAGAAAAGCACACACCTCCTCACTGATGATGTGTTCCATACTGCCTGCTCTCTTGCCCTTACCTCCAAAAAGCGCCTACTACTTTGATGGCTACTGATTCAAAATTTATTCAATTATTCCAGAAACTGTACCTGTGCCAAGCAAAACATGCTAAAACAGAGGTCAGAAATTTGATATTGTGTATGCAGCTGCATAGAATACAAAAGAACTTGAACAGACACCTACTAAGAAGAGGAGCAGCTTCACTGATAACAGTAGAGACCAAACCAGCCTTTCCTGGTTAATGCATAGGCTGTCACTGCAATGGGAATCTCAAATATTTCAAAGTTGTTTTGTTGGAATATTTCTTATTTTTGGGTTTTTTTTTACCTTGGACTTGTCTTGTCAATCACAATTAGATACAATTGAATTTCAGCTGCTGCTCAGTGCTTTGTCTTGGCTGAGCTCTGTGATAAGTATTTTGTCAGGGAACCAGGCAGAGGAGCAAGAAAGGGTGTCCATATAACCAGTTCCCACCCAGAACATTACAATAAATACTTAATGCTGATTCTCCTTTCTCCTTTTAAAGAATTATTACTGGTAACCCAAACCAGGTTTCACAATCTTTTAATATCCTTTCTTGTCTCTCCTACCTCCTGTTCTTCTCATCCATACAGTCAGTGCTTTACGGTGGAAGTTTCTTGTTCCTCTTTTAGTTCTTTGTTTAATATTATATTTTGAGAACTCTTTTTACATTCTAAATCATCGTATCCATAATTTTTCTAATGCTGGCATATTTCCTGGCAAATGTTTCTAACATTTCCTGCTATTGGTAAGGTCTCTCTATAAACACTACTTGTCTGGAAAACTGTTGATAAAATGTCTGGTTGTCTGAATATATCTAGATTGCTTCCAAATAATTTTTATTTGGAGATTTTTCCAGTTGATCCATAGCAAGATTGTTTTATTATGCTGAGGTGTTTTTTTTTTTTGGTACACAGAGATATTTTCCCCTCTGATTATGATGACGTTATTGAGACATCTATTTGAGAAAGTAGAGCTCTGACAGTCTAATGTAACGTAATACCCATCTCTTCCCACTCCAGTCTTCCCAGAAGAAAATCAAAAACCATGATCGACTCATGCAGTAGAGTTTTATTAAAGAGCATGCAGGTTTGGTTTTATTGTTGGAGGACAGTGTCCTGGTATTTCAGCTTATCCAGGTTTTAGATACTGAAACATCGTTTGGGGTTTGAATGTATTTTAGGTGCCTAATTCCCCTTAGTTTTCTCCTGGATTTGGCTGTGCCAGTACCTTAAAAGCATAAGTTTTAGACAGAACGCTATGGGGTGGTTAACTTGGTCATGTACCCAGCACAACCTCCAACTGTTTAAAGGAAGTGTTACTGTTCTGTGAGAGCTTTTTCACAAATCGTTTGCAATTTTTAGCACCTTCTAACCTAGTAATAGTTAATCCAGGAATATAACTGTTTTCTATGACTGAAGTTTTTACCCTTAGGTAAATCCAAAGCAATTATTAAGATAAACTGATCCACAATGGACCAGTTAAAGATGTACCCATCCTCAAAATGTAAACTTCTGTTGAGTTTTTAATGAAATGCTTACATTTAATTTATTTAAAAGTCTAATTTGAAACATCTAGACAAACAGTAGCTGAAGGATTTGTTCTTGAATGTATTTTATTGAATTCCTGGATTTTCTATATGGGATATTTCTGTTGTGCGACTTGGTCTCAGTGATCCTGCTGTGCCAGGGGGATTGGACTAGATGATCTTTCAAGGTCCCTTCCAATCCCTAATGATTCTATGATTCTGTGAAGAAGTGTCTTCCTGCATGAGCACTTCAAATCTTTGACTGTCAAAGGTTAGAAGTTTATTTTTGTTTTCAACTGTTTTTCATTTTCCCTTGTGTTCTCATTTTGTGTCTCTGTTCACAAAGCATAAGGAAACAATCTGGAGATGGGTTGCATTTCAAAACATAAAGAACAGTGTTTAAGCTTTTTATTTCGTAGCAATCCAAAGGTGCTACAAAAGACCTTAATTACGTGAAGAAGCAGTTTGATGCTGTAAGGAGTGAAACTGTTTATTGCCTGCCCTTAGAAGCTTTTTAACATTCTTCAGTTCCATCCCGAGATCAACCTACAGCATCAGACTGAGAGTTTTGATTGGATAGTGGCATGGCCGGCACAAGGGTTTGGCAAGATGGTGGTGGACTCTGAAGTGTACTGACATGACTTGAGTATTTGGAAAAAGCTATGACTCTTTTAAGTTTTTCAGTTGAATTGTGAGGATGTTTGCTTTGAATTAGTGTTTCTGGTCAATGGAAGCAATAACATCAGGGGAAGCTTGATTGCTCTAAGTAAAAGATAAGCTGTCCAGAACCTTTTAAAAAAAATAAATCAGGATACCTAATTGTGGATTATGTTTTGCATGAAGGAACATGCCCTTAGTTGTTTTGTTTGTCCAGTGGGATCTACCTGCCATTTGTGCTTCTGTGTCTTCGTGGTGATAGCTGCTTAATGAGAATTCTAAGAAAACCAGATATTGGAATATTGATATGGCCTTTGCTTATTATACTGAGGCATCTTTTGGTGTCTTATCCTCAGGCAGAGGGACTATTGCATAATCATTAGTGATCTGTGTTACAGAAGAGGAGCATATAGTTTAGGTTTTCTATTGAAGTTCTTAGTTGGTTGCATATACCAACTCAGTTAATGTTTGCAAGGAAGGCTTTTTCTGTGGAGAAGTGCCACCGATAATATGTGAAACACAAAGTCACACCTTTGGGCAGCTGAAATCTAACTGTTTGAAATGCCCAGCTGAGTTACTGTAATACCCTTACCTTTTACCTCTGTTTACACAATCTTTAATTACATGATTTAATTACATGTGTCGTGGCCTCTCATTATTTCTTTCTCTGGTTTCTTTTGGCTATTTTCCTTTAAAATTGCTAGTCTTTTAAGACCTAGATTTATTATCTGAATTTGAGATACTCATTAAGGCACTTAATTGAAGTATGCCTGGTAGAGAGTTTGCATATATTTGGTTTTATGTTTCAAGTCTTTAGTTTTGTCCAAGCATAAGCTGCTTTAGATAGGAAATCTAGAAGTTTTCTCTATTTTTAAAATAGGGGCTTTGACTGTTAAATGCAGCAGACTGCTTTTGTTAAAGCAGTCTCTAAGTTTTTCCTGAGATCAACAAGGAGTGTTCAGAGCTTTAGTTCACTTGTGATTTTTTTATTTTTGTTTTAATCCACCTGACAACTGGTTTTCGTTAAGAAAGGACATTGTGCGTGTTAACTTCAAACTGAGTTCATTGTTACATGCCCCTGGTTGGCAACAAGAAGACGTTTTTAATGTGCTTCTGGCAGTTTATGTTAATGAAGCATTTAAATGAATATTTCAAACAACTAGTCTGCTTTATATTTGAAATAGCTAAAATTAGACCCAATATGAAGTCTTATTTAGCTTCCAGACTCTTAAATCTTGTCTGCATCAAAGGCTGAGGATTGAAAGAGTTGATCTGTTGTGGTTGGTGATATTTCCTTGCCAGTCACTGTGCTTTGAGAAGTGCTATATTGTACTCCATGTCAGTGCATTACTTTTCTCTTTTGAGTTCATTTACATAGTGGGATGAATTACCCCCCTACTGGATGTATAATTTTGAGATGCGGTAGTACCTTTCAGGTGAGAGGCCAGGCTGCTGTGATAGGAGCATTTGTGCACTAATGTCTTAAAATCTCAACTGGAATATAAAAATAGCGAAAGCTTTGCCACTGAAGAAGGAAAACGTGCCTTGTTTTTTTTGCAGTATGTAGATAAAACAAATGTCAAACCTCCTGTGGTGAACATTATTTTTCACTGTTTTGCACTAGCTGGCATGAAGTGGTCACCTGGAGGCTTTGCTGAGAATGTAAGAAAGATGACAGCTATCCAAGCTAGGGATCAGAGCCGTCAGCAAAGTGCAAAGCTCTGTGTTTGCTTCTTGAGGTTTGGGTGGATTGCTCTGCATTTTCTCCCTAAAGATACAGCAGTTTGTACCTTCAAAGAAGGAGTTACTGTTTGTTAGAAGTTGGCAAAGCTCTGCTGGTTTATTCTCATTGGCCGAATCAGTCCTAAAGTTTAAAAGTACTGAAATCTGACAAAAGTGCTATCTGCTAATGGTGCTGTATTGTACTGTAGCCTAGATTACGTACGGTGCAAGAGATTCCTCCTCTCCTGGTTTTTTTTTTTTTCTGTTCAATTTTAGTTGAA
Source organism: Phoeniculus purpureus (assembly GCA_028565055.1). Lineage (NCBI taxonomy): Eukaryota > Metazoa > Chordata > Aves > Bucerotiformes > Phoeniculidae > Phoeniculus > Phoeniculus purpureus. The sequence goes on along the minus strand of JAOXOE010000256.1, from coordinate 4,308,434 downwards.
TTTATCAAAAATGTGGTCGGAACTTTACCCTTCAATGAATATTTGTAATGTCTGTGAAATATGGTTTAAGTACTCATTTTTTTTACTTAGATACTGTATTTCTTTTGGTCTTGGTGTTAGGGACTAATGCCAGATTATCTATTTCTCATTATAGATTGTTTTTATTCAATTAACTTTGAAAGGCACTTCCTGTTGATAGAAATAATGTCTGTTCCTTGTGACTATATTTTGGGAATTATGCTTTTGTCATCTTGCCCTTTGCTCTTATGTGTGTTTATCCTCTTTGCTTGGTATTTTTTTTTTTAATTATGCTTTTATGGATGCTTTAACCTTGTTTGGTGTCTATACGTGATTCATTTTTGTTTGTAATTACAATTGAAGTCCTATTACAATTACGGTTCAAGCATTTGGTGTCCCTTTATAGTGTTCTTTAAAGCAGTTAGATTACTATATTGGGTTACTGCAACTTACAATGACTTCTTAGTTTTTGTTTAATTGTCAAAATAGTGAAATAAGCCATAGTTTCATTTAAATGTGATTAAAGGACATGGATGTTTCATTTTCTCCCAGCTTTCAGTTGTCATACTGTAACTCCTGCAACGTAGAGAATTCGGTAGGCAGAATGCGTGTATTGCTGCGTGCATATGCTTATTTCATATACTGTTACTGATAAAATTTGAATTGGTTTGAGACAAGGGTTTTTTCTTCTGGAAGATGCCTATAGTTGCTAAGAAAAGTTTACTTTCCCCAGCTGAGTTTAGCAGCTTTAGGATAGAAGAGTGTCAACAATCCTAGTCATTTTATGGTCTACAAGCAGTTGCTAATGCCATTTGTGCCAGCTTAAAGCACCAATTATTTTATGCTTTGAGTACACAAAATCAAACTGATAGTTTTTAAAGGGCACATTATTCTGACTTTTTGTAGCATCCTCAAATGTTTGCCTCGAGATCAAAGGGAATGTGTTTTTTGCCATTTCTGACCTTTTAATAGACCTTTAATTTACATTAAAAACTTCACATAAGTGACAACTTGTATTTGCTGTCACTGACCTAATAATCCTAACACGGTATTTCTAGGGGAAAAAGTAAAGTGATTATACCTTCATCAGTTACCACAAAAGTCATTATAAACTCTGTTCTTAAAATGAAATGAAAGAAAAATAGTTTGCTAAAATGCTGCCTGGTGGAACTAAAGATTTAAAGCTGAATGCAAATGTTAAATTCAGAAGTGCTGCACTAACCTGTGTGCATTTTGCTGAAGTAAATCATGGAGGGACTGAGAGCCTTGACTGACAGTGCTTCCTGAGAGGCTGAACCTAGTGAGCAGTCTTTAATTTTAAGGAAGGTTTTTCTTGTGAAGGCTTCTTTAAAATGGTGCATTCATTTCTGTCACATGTCTTTCAAAAATTTTGACAATCCTAACTGACTTATTCTCTGTAAATCTTCTATTTTTTTAAGTGGTCATTTCCAATTTAATTCATATTTATGTCTTCTGCCACGTGTGATTGTTTCTAGTGCTAGCTGGTCCTGGTTTGCTTGCTCAGTATCTTGTTCTGTCCATCAGTGTTGCCTTCTAGAACCACTGGTAGGATTTATGCTCATCTCTGTGGAGCTTATTTTTGGGCTTGATCATGTTTAACAATGTCATTACGTATGTTAACTGGTGAAGTTTGCTGATCTTAAGACTGGGAAATCTAATTTGTCTAGCAGAGCATGTCACAGAGGACAGGTTAATTCTAGGGATTAAAGTAACAGGAGGAGGTGATTGGTGGTAGTTTGCAATGCAAAAGCATTTGGACTACTAAGAAGTTAGTGCACCATGCAGAAGGAGGATGATATGAGACTGTACTGTCATGCAGTAGAATGTCCACATGAAAGACCAGTAAATCTGAAAGGATCAGACAGGTGTTTTTTGCAGTGATTGGAAAATAAGGATGCTGTCATACATGGTGCTGGCAAAATTGCACGTACCCTGGGAACATGATGTTTAAATTGTCGAGGTCAGGGAGGATGACCTTGAGAGTGGATGTGTGACATACTAGACTATGGCCAGTCTGGCTATATGAAAGAAGATGCTTGGAATTTCACCTGTTAGAACCACAGCAGGGAAAGTGGGTACTGCTGCTGTCAGTGTGTCAATGAATAAATACTGAAGAAGGAGAACAATTATTTCCGCTGAATGGCAACAGTGATGCAAAATACACAGGTATGAACTGACTGTTACTAAGTTCAAACCAAATATTTGAAAGCAAATTATATAATGCGTGAGAGCCTGTGTGTAACCTATGAAGTGATTTATTATGGTATTTGAGTACTGCACTTGGTAACACAGGAGGTCACTTTCAGTTCTTTCCCCTTTGGTAGGAGCCACATTGCTGGTGCCTTAAGCAGAGGTAAAATTCCTGAAGCGTTGCTTAAATTACAGAACTAATCAAGTAAGTTTTCTTGTGTTTTATAGGATTAGAAGAATCAAAATTTTTAGTATGCTTGCCTCTTAATACTGTGAGTGCAACTTGGATAGTTGTTTTCTTTATAAATGTGATTAACTTGCAGTGCAGTTGACAATTCAGAGTAGTCCTTCTGTTTATGTAGCACTTTTCTTTCAGAATTGTATCTATTCTGCTGTATTCCGTAAATAGAATTCATCTGTCTACCCTGTATTGCTATTAAATTGTGCTATTTTTATTCCATTAGAAATCTCTCTAAACATTGAGATTGCACCACCCAACTAATGGCAATAAGCTTTGACTGGAAAATAGCAGTTAAAAAAGAGTATTTACATAGGAAAAGAAATAATGAAGAGATGGAAAGGGGCCATGGTCTACAGCTGTTTTGTATAAGAGTGGTGACCCTGTTGCATAGTGGAATTTACAAGACTGGCTTTTGTCAGAACTCTTATGTAGACTTCTGACTTAGAGGCAGGTTGCTGTTTTGCAGGTGTTTTCTCAGATGTCTAAAGAACACACAATAGAAATGCCGTGCGTATTTTGCATCAGACTTGAGGCTTTAGCAGTTACAAAACTCATGCAGAATTTTGTGCAAGTTGAAGTCCAGGACCAAAGTTAGAGAGGTGTTTTCATGAAGGACGAATATTGTTTACCAATTAGTATGGAATTTAGTATTTTTAAAGCTTACGTAAGTAGAGAATTGCTTGCTGGAGGATCAGCTGTCTTAGATAAATAGGCAAAATACTCTCCTGTCTACAAAGAAAAAGAAGAGGGGAATACATGATGATCAACAAGATCTTTTCATTTGTACTGAAGACTTTCACATTTCACAAGAGTATTTGAGTAACATAGATAAATGCATAAATCTATGGAGAGGGATGTAACAATAGTATCAGCATCACATATCCCAGTGACCCATCTGGAAAATTTTGTTACTCTAAATTAGTCATTTGTGGAAGGCACAGATGATGCTTGCAATACTAAAATAATACTTCGGTGATCTGAGTTCCTGATTATTGGATAATTTAATTAGGCTGTCAAGGCAGTATAATGATATGGAAAACTGCAGAAGAATTTCGATCGTTTGATGTAAACCTCACTTACCTATAATTCAGCTTGTTTGGCATTGTAATGTGATGACAACAGGCAGCTAAATGCAGAAAGGATTTACAGGTTAACAAAGTTTGAATGAAAAATTATTTGTGCTGGTAAATTGGATTGTCTTTGGTTGCCAGGATTATGGCTGAGTCTGTATAATTAATTGTGTGTAATGCAAATTAGTTGTGCGGGTTTTTTCTCTTAACAGTGCTTGCAGTGCACTTTGTTTTAAAATACAAAGCTGTAAATGTAGGTGACGCTGGTTGCATTGCTGCGCTGGGTTCATGCAAATTATCAAAATATCTCATGTTATTAAAGGAGTTATAATCTGAATGAAAACACAGTGGCTAACAGAGATGAGCTAGACCTTGTAGAGTTGAGGAAGACTAAGGAAGGACTAATCAAAGATAGGCAAAAAAACCCAGTCCTCCAAAGAATTTTTTCTCTCACTTTCCTCTAAGTGTCAAGAATTATGAAAGTTTCTGCAAATTGAAAAGTTAGGGAGGTTGCCAAGAAGAGACGTTTCTTTTCAGTCAGAAATGCTGCTTCTGTGTTTGCCGCTTCTCTGCGTGGATCTCTTGACTGGTTACTCATCAAAATCAGAAAAAGCTGCATAATGAATTACTAATTGATTTTTTTATACTGCAGATTTGACTTCAAAGTAGTAAGATCTTTTCTGCTCCTCATAACACAGGATAAAATCAGTCCATGGTGTCAGGAAAAAGGTGTAAATGGAATGAGTATTGTTTTCTTATGTTGATTTTTATGCATAGCAGCTAAAGAGCTTATTTCTATAAGAATTTTTTATAAGTAGAAACATAGCAGGAGTCAAAAGAAACTAAGAAATTGTAATACACATTTCTAAAGTGTTTATTTCTGGGGAACTGGTAACACATGTTTCTAAGGTGTATTTACTGATAATATATATTAAGACACTAGGATATCTGGTTTGAATTCAAAATTTAAACATTCTTTTAATTTGTATTATTGTTAAAGGAAAATTGCATCAGCTCAGATTAAGTACCCTTCTAGGTGAAGTAGGATTTATGCAACGTACCAAATTTGAGACTATAAAACAGGGCAAGGGGGTAGCAATCTTTCCCCAGAAAGGTCCCCATGCTTTGTTTTTTGCGGTTCTTGGAACTGTGGAACTACAGGAGATGGATACTTGTGGCTTTGCCTGCAAGTAATGCCCTTCTCTCACCAGTTCTCCACTTGATTTTTTTGTAACTGTAAATTACTGATGTTTGCAGCGTCCTTCAGTTAAACAATGGTCTGGGTTTTGAAGTCACGTTGAATAACTTCCTTTTCTGTTCCTTTGATGATGTGATCTGCTGCATTTGGATTTAAATAAGTATTTTCACATGTCTTTGACTTTTGAGTGGTGTAGAACTTTATTTTTTCTTGTGTAGGTATTAGGTATGAAATATTTGTTTCCAGTGATTTAAAGAGAATGAGAATACAGGGAGTACAGAACTGGAGAAAAACCGATTAAGAACATCCCTTGTGTACCATTTACATCCCTGTATTTTATGGAGACCTTAATGTTAGTGCTGGACCACTGAGTGTTGTCAGACGTTTTTGTGAACTCTGGCTATTACGTCATGTTTTCAGTGAAATAAAAAAAAAGTACCTGTTAGCATAAAAATCTGCTGTAGTATAATCTGATTAGGTGCAAAGCCTTCTGCCATTGCACATATTTTCCCGTGATTTCTTTAACTTGGTATGATGCAATTTTTGTATAATTTACATGTAGACATGTGAACGTTATGCTGGCTAAGTAAATTGTTGTTTTACTGAAAGTGTGCACACAGTGTATTCTCAGGACTGTGTACAAGCAGTTCTGTTTCTGTGTGCGCAGTTAAAGAAATCTTAGAGTTCTTCTTTATCACAGCCAATTGTATATAATTAAGACTATATGACTCAAGTAAGTGCTTTACACAAAGATTCTGTTCTTAAACTTACTGTAGCTGTGTACTTGGAGATGTCACTGTGTCAGTTACTACAGAAAACTCAGTGCATCAGTGCAGAAGAGATGAGATTTCACAACTACTTCAGTAGTTCTAAAAAAAATGTTAGTGATGTCTGACTGCTGAGTCAGAGCTCAGTTCAGAGAGACCATGCTTATATATGTGTTAACCCTCTATTCTGTCTTTGACCCAAGGGAGTATTTTCTTGCGTACTGAGTCAGAGTTACAAGTTTCTGCTCCTCGGATGAACACATTTGATCTAGTAGCTCATAACAGAGTCCCCTTTTTTTTCTCTCCTCACACAGTAGCTGTTTAACTGGAGCACTTCTTTGTGGGTAAGACTTGGCTTGCTTTATTTTCTGGTTTATTAACAGGTCTTAAATAGGGAGTATGTGTATACTTCTCTATTCAAGGATAATTCTAGCAAAGATGCAAGTGGTACTTTGAGCTTTCTTAAACTGTACCTTGATGTTTCATACATTTTGTCAATTAGTTTTGTTTTAATAGGGACAGTGACCTTTCCTGCTCTTGTAATTTGACTTATGGATATACTTCTTCTTAAAATTGTGTTGCACAAATGGAAGTGAGTCAAATAGTGGTTCAAACCTAAGAATTTTCTGTCTTATCATAACTTACAGACTCAGTTTATCTCAAAAGAGGTCCATCCTCCTTCAGAAACATTCTTCTTATGCTGTAGAGGATGACAAGGACAGTTTCACTACTTTCCAGCCTTACTCATCATAGAATCACAGAATCACAGAACATCAGGGATTGGAAGGGACCTCAAAAGATCATCTACTGCATTCCCCTGCCAGAGCAGGATCACCTAGACAAAGTCACACAGGAACACATCCAGGCGGGTTTTAAACGTATCCAGTGAAGGAGACTCCACAACCCTCCCGAGCAGCCTGCTCCAGAGCTCTGTCCCCCTCACTGGGAAGAACTTCCTTCTCAGATTGATGTGGAACCTCCTCTGTTCCAGCATTGACCCTTGTCCTATCACTGAACGACATTGAGAAGAGCCTGGCTCCATCCTTCCTACACCCACCCTTCATGTATTTGTAAACATTAATGAGGTCGCCCCTCAGTCTCCTTCAAGCTAAAGAGACCCAGCTTCCTCAGCCTTTCCTCAGAAGGGAGGTGTTCCACTTCCTTCATCATCTTCACTGCTCTGTGCTGGACTCTCTCCAGCAGTTCTGTGTCCTTGAACTGAAGGCCCCAGAACTGGACAGAGTACTCCAGATGCGGTCTCACCAGGGCAGGGTAGAGTAGGAGAAGAATCTCTCTTGATCTGCTATCCACCTTGTTTCTGATCCACCCCAGGATGCTGTTTGCCCTCTTGTCCACCAGGGCCCATTGCTGGCTCATGGTCATTCTGCTGTCCACCAGGACCTCCAGGTCCTTTTTCCTATGCTGCTCTCCAACAGGTCAGTCTCCAACCTAGACTGGTACCTGGAGTTGCTCTTGCCCAGGTGCCACACTTACCCTTGTTACATTTCATTAAATTTCTCCCTGTCCAGCTCTCCAGTGTGTCCAGGTCCCACTAAATGGCAGCACAGCCTGCTGGAGTTTAGACCACTCCTTCCAGCTTTGTGTCATCAGCAAACTTGCTGATAGTGCTAATCCCTCATCCAAGTCATTAATGAATAGACTGAATAGTACTGGTCCCAGTACTGACCCTTGGAGGACTCCACTAGATGCAGGCATCCAACTAGACTCTGTCCCATTGACCACTACTCTTTGGCTTTTCTATCCTGAAGTCAGTTCATGATCCACCTTGTTATCTGATCGTCCAGACCACACTGCCTTAGTTTGGCTGGGAGGATGCCGTGGGAGACTGTGTCAAATGCTTTACTGAAGTCAAGGTATAGACCACATCCACCACTTTGCCATTATCTCTCCTCATGGTTATGCCCTCATAAAAGGCTACTAGGTTGGTCAAGCATGACTTGCCTTTGGTGAAGCCATTCTGACAGTCTGTAACGACCCTCTTGTCCTTGACGTGCCTAGAGACAGCATCAAGGATAAATTGTTGCATCACCTTTCCTGGGATGGAGGTGAGGCTGACTGTTCTGTAGTTATCTGGGTACTCCTTAACCTTATTGAAGATTGCAGTGACATTTGCTATCCTCTAGTCCCTAGGCACCTCTCCTGATCACCGTGACAGCAAAGATGATGGAGAGTGGCCTAGTAATGACTTCTGCCGTCTCCCTTAGCACTCACGGGTGCATCCCATCAGGGCCCATGGATTTGTGTACATCCAGTTCGCTCAAGTGATCCCTAACCTGGTCCTCGTCAACCAGGGTTAACCCCTCACTTGTCTCAACTTCTTGTGGAGCCTCAGCACTCTGGGACTTGATACCACGAAAGCTCCCTGAAGTGCAGACAGAGGCAAATAAGGTATTTAGTATCTCTACTTTCTCTGTATCTTCTGTCTTTGGGGCACCCACCTCATTCAGCAGGGGGCTACATTGCCTCTAGGTTTAGTTCCACTTGCAGTGTATTTGAAGAAGCCCTTTTTGTTGCTCTTAACCTTTCTTGCAAGGTTTAACTCCAAGGAGGCCTTGGCTTTCCTAGTTGCATCCCTACATCCTCTGACTAGAGCCTTATAATCATCCCAAGTGGCCATCC
>JAOXOE010000256.1:4282565-4300189 GCA_028565055.1 Phoeniculus purpureus | reverse complement strand
TTGCTTGAAAAGGCCAAAGTTGGCCCTCCTGAAGTCCAGGGTTGTGATTCTGCTAGGTATTCTGTTCCTACCACACGCGACCCTGAACTCCACCATCTCATGGTCACTGCAACCAAGGCTGCCCTTAATCTTCACTGCTTCAACCAGGCCCTCCTTGTTGGTGAGTACAAGATCCAGCAGGGCTCCTCCACCATTTGCATCAGGAAGTTGTAACAGATGCACTGGAGGAACCTCCTGGACTGTGGGTGGCTGCCTGAGTAGGTCTTCCAGCAAATATCAGGGTAGTTAAAATGCCCCATGAGAACCAGGGCCTGTAGCTGTGAGGCTGCTGTCAGCTGCCTGTGGAAGACCTCATCAAATTCCTCATTCTGATCTGGTGGCCTGTAATAGACACTCACAACAGTATTACCCGTGGCAGCCTGCCCCTTAATGTACACCCACAAGCTCTCTCCTCTCTCTTCATCCTCCCCTGGACAGAACTCAATACATTCCAGTCGCTCTCTCACGTAAAGAGCAACTCCACCACCCTGCCTTGCTGACCACTCCCTCCTGAAAAGAATTAGCCATCCATGACCACATTTGAGTCATGCGAGCTGTCCCACCAGGTCTGTGTAATTGCCACCAGATCATAATCACCTGACTGGACACAGATTCCTAATTCCTCCTGCTTATGCCCTGTGCTACGTGCATTGGTGTACAGGCATTTCAGGTAGAGAGCTGAGCGCTCAGATTTCACCATAGAATGGTGGGGGGCCACCTGTTTTTCATCAAGACCAGAGCTTTGTCCCAGTGGTGCTCACCCATCAACTATCCCACCCTGCTTCGAATCTAGTATAAAGCCCTCTGAATGAGCCCTGCCAATTCCTGCCCCAGAACCCTTTTTCCTCTCTGAGATAAACATCTCCCATGTGTACCTGTCAGATCTGCTGCCTTACAGAACCAGTCGTTATCAAAGAACCCAAAGTGCTGCCTGTAGTGCCAGTGTGAGTCTGTATAAAGATCTATTGTTGATGAGGTTCTGTGATTTCATTTTGGGGCAAAAGGGCACAGTTTGTTCTTTGCAGGCTTCCTTGCAGAAGCTTTTGAATTTGGATTTAAATTTTAAGCTGAAGTATTAAAGTTCACAAGTTACTCCAGATACCCCATTAAGGTTCAGGATTTTTAATAAATTGTATGTGGAGATAAAAGCCAATTTATAACAAATATTAAAGAAAAAATATTACAGTTAATTGCAGCTAGTGTTTGCTGCATTTACTATAATGTTTCCATCCACAGGCTGTGTTCTTTCTGTGAATGATAGTAATTTACAAATAAGGGTTTAGTAACTCAATTAATGTCTGTTCTTTCATTTCATTTCTGAATTAATAACACGTCCATTTTAAATCACAATTATGCATGCTTTATTTCTGAACAGAGTAAAAAATGTGTTAAATAATGAAGACTGGAAATTGAAGAGGCATTCTTTTCTTTATTCATAATTGTTTGTGTGATATTTGTCTCAGCATATGATAATGTAGTTTCCTCCTGGGATATGTATTTTTAACTCAGTCAGGGATGGTGGTAAATGCTTTGATATCCTGATGGAAGAAAATGGGCTGAAGGTGTCAGCGGTTGCATAAACTACCACCAGCCTTCAGTATTTTCAACCTTGTCATATGGAAATAGGCTGGTGGGCTGGACTTGGACAGGCTGGAGAGTTGGGTGGAGAGGAACCTAATGAAGTTGAAGATAGACGAGTGTAGAGTCCTGGACTGGGGAGGAATAAACTTGTGTTTATAAACTGGGGATGAATTGGTGTACTGGAGAGCATCTCTGTGGAAAATGACCTGGGAGTCTTGGTGGACAAGTTACTCATGAATCACCAATATACTTTGGCCAAGAAGGGCAATGGCTTTCTTGGGTGCCAGAAGAATAGTGTGGCCAGCAAATCTTCACCACCCACCCCTCCCTTCTGCACTAGTGGGGGAACACCTGCAGTAGTGTCCAGTTCTGGTCTCACCAGTTGAAGTGAGACAACGTATTACTAGTGAGAGTTTAGCAAAGGACTGTGAAGACAATGAGGGAACTGGAGCATCTCTCTTCTGAGGAAAAGCTTAAGAGACCTGGGTGTGTTTAGCTCAGGGAAGAGAAGACTGAGAAGGGATCATGGTGCTTATTAATTTCTGAAGGATGGGTGTCAGAAGAATGGGACCAGACCCTTCCAATGGGCACCGACTGTTTCATCAGAACATGAGAGGAAACCTCTTTAATTTGAGGATGGAAAAGCACTGGAACAGGCTACCCAGAGAGGTTGTGGAGTCTCCTTCTTTGGAGATGTTCAAAACCTGCCTGGGCATGATGCTGTGCTACCTGCTCTGGGTGAATCTGCTGTAGCAGGGTGGTTGGACTAGATGATCTCCAGAGAGCCTTTCCAACTGCTATCATTGTGTGATTCTGTGAATGTTATAAATTATATATAACAGCAGATGCTACTCAATAAATATTTAATATGTGATAGCTATTTCTGACAGAAATGACTTTTTCACTTCCACAGTGATTTAAGCTGTTTTGGTTTTGTGAATTTATTTTTTATTTTTTTTATGAAGTGGCACTTTTACAGTAGTTGGTGCATTTTAGATGGCAGAGAACTGCAGGGCAACACCGATCACAGCTCCTTCCCTTCTGGAATGCTAGAGAATTTTAAGATTCATCTATGATCAGAACAAGTTTTTCTGACTTTGTTTTAAAGTGTCTTTTGTACATTTTGTCACTGCTGCATCTTGCTGGGGTGGATCTGTACTTACAATTCTCATCAGTACCAGTATTAACAGTGTACGGTGCTGTGCAGAGAAATGAGGTATGCAGCTGTTTTCTTCTGAGGTTTGTTACTGTTCTCTTGCAAATAGCGTAGTGCCTCAGTTGGCTTTGAAAAAGACACACTGATGGCTTGGAGTAGTCACACTGCTGTCAGGAAACTACTTCCTGTGTTTATTAGCACCAAGAGAAAATTGTATACCTCACAGTATACACAAATACTTGCTGGTGTGGCCTCTCCTTCCTGGATTGTCAGTCTTCCTTGGCTCGTAAGGGCTTAGCTGTTTTAGGTAGAAGCATGCAATTATTTTGAAAGGTGGCGTGTGTATGTGTTCACAGTCTTTGCTGCCAGATCCAGAAGCAAATACGATTTCGTTTCAACTTGTAGCATAACTATAGCTTTGGAATAACTGTTAGTATTTAATTTGGGAAGCACGTCCTCATAGAAAGGGTAGTTAGGCATTGGAATGGACTGCCCAGGGAGGTGGTAGAGCCCCCATCCATGGAGACGTTTAGAAAAGACTGGACGTGGCACTTGGTGCCATGGTCTGGGTTGTGGTGATGTTAGGTCATAGGTTGGACTTGATGATCTTAGAAGTCTTTTCCAGGCTCAATAAATCTGTGATTCTGTAATTTCTTATTTACTGCATAGACTGTCTGATGAGTACAACATCATGTGATGTTTTATTCAAGGTTGAAGTGTTTCTCTTGCCATCCTGCTGAATGATGCTTCATCCTGCAGGTTGTTGTACAGTGTGGCCCAAAGGAATTTAAAGAATTGAAATTACATGCTGCAAGTTTTTTATAGGTTTATTTTCTGTTGTCAGTGCTCGCTTTACACTGTATGATATCTTAACTACTTAGGCTTGCTGAGTTTTCACATGGCTGGGGGTTTTATTGTACAAGGTTCACTTTATTTGAAAGATTGCCAAGGAGATCTCAGTTTTCTATTTCTTAGCCATACTGAATTCTGAGGACTTGTGAATTTTCTTTTACATTCTACAGGGTGGTATGTAGCTTCTTTTAGACAGCGCTGCTTTGTTATGCCCTTGATTGATCTTCCTTATCTGGTATAATTCAGCTGTTTGGTTTCTTTCAAATAACACCCTCACAGATTTCCTGAACAGCAAGCTTGAAATGCTTGGGTTGCTTTGAAAATGTATTAAGAAGAACCCCAACACCCCCCTAAAAACCCCAAGCTACTTTTTTTTTCTGTTTAGGAAGAGAAGGAAGAGCATAACTTCTTGTGTAACCTAATAAATAAACTTTTTGTCCTTTACAGGAACAAACCTTGGCTCTGAGGAAAGAAGGCATAGGTGTTGTGTTAGATTCTGAACTGCCTCATCTGATTGGCATTGATGATGATCTTCTCAGTACCGGTATCATCTTGTACCACTTGAAGGTAAATACACAGCTGTGTTTCCACAGCTTTTATAGGACTTCTGATTTTTTTTTTTTTCCAGTAGACAAATTGTAGTATTAATTTACTATCTAAATATAGTGTTCGTTACGTTTCTCTACTATAAGAAAAGCTCATGTATCTCTGCTATAGGAAGAAAATAGACTAAGAAAAGCTCTTAAGAGGTTGCAACTGACTCAATTAAAATATCTGTTAATTTACTGTTTAGGTTTATTGTGAGGGTCAACTGGTTGATCAGATAGGGGCTTAGTACTCTTACCTATATATTGTTGGTTTGTCGTTCATGTTGTGAATCTTTACTTGAAATCCAAATCTAGTTTAATTGCCTCAAAACATACACTTGAAACTTAAACTTGCTAATAATACTGTGTAATTATGACTGAAAGCAGTAATTATTTTTTAATGTATGTTTAAACATACATTTCATTCAAGTTATTCTGAGAAAGTAGTGGGATGAATTATGGCTTTATGAGGAAGAAAGGGAGATTTCAACTGAAAATAACTCGTTTCTCTTAATTAGGAGGGCCAAACGTATGTTGGCAGAGAAGATGCTATGACAGAACAGGATATTGGTATGGAATTTGACTTTGTTACATTTTTCGGTTGTTTTTCCTTCTTCTAACGTCACGTTATGTGAACAAAGCTTCACTTTTCTTTCCTTCAGTTAGCTGTCTGTACGTTCTCATGTATTTTAAGTTTTTGAAAATTTGAAAGCTGAATTATTTGGGATTTGCTTCAAAGAGCATGACGTCTAGGATAGCTTGTGGGCTTAAAATTTATTTGTACTAATTTCATTTCTTGCTGCTTTTGAAATAGCATCCTGTAAAAATACCATCTTTTCTTACAGCACCTGTCAAAATTACTGCACAGTCATTCTCTTGACCTTTTGTTTAATGACAGTATTGTTATACTTAAAGCAGTTTTTGCACTGTGGATCTGAGTTGAAAACAATTCTGGAAGTTGGTAAAAAGTAGGTAGGCTTTTTTGTGCTGATTTTTCTCATTGGTTTCTTATCAAAGCAGCTAACTGCCAGGCAGACCTGGACTGCTTTGTCACATACAGTGCTTGAAGGCAGTTGGTGTTAAAGAAACTGCATTCCTGCAACAGCAAAGAACTGTTCAGAAGGGCATAGAATGATAGGATGAGGGTTCATGGTTTTAAGCTAGAAAGCGGTAGATTTAGGCTGGACATGAGGAAGAAGTTCTTTAGTCTGAGCGTGGTGAGTCACTGGTAGAGGTTTGCCTAGAGAGGTGATGGAGGCCCCATTCCTGGAGGCATTCAAGGTTAGGCTTTGAGCAAACTGTTCTACTTAGAAATACCCTGCTTGTTGTAGGGTGGTTGGGTTAGATGACCTTTGCAGGTCCCTTCCAACCCAAAACATTCTATGATGTTAGTGGGCCAAAAGATGCTTAAATTAAAATTAGTGTATAAGTTCCATTGCTTGCATTGCTTTGTGGAAGGTACCGGTAAAGATTACGTTGGTTGAAGAAGGAACAAAATGTAGTGTAACAGTGATAATTCAACATTATAGAATGTAAGAACCTTACTTCTGACTTCCTTCTAGGCTACAATTGCACATTGCATCCTCTCTTTCAGAATTAAGCTGGGTAACTTTAAGGTGAAGAAGCTTTGATTATTTCCCAGTGAAACTGGTCAAAAAAACCCTGTCTACAAACATGCAAATTTTACTTTTCTGTTTCCTCCACACAGAAGGAAAGAACATTACACCAAAAAAAAACCCAAACCAACCTAACACACTTTTTTCCACTACATTGAAACCATAAACAGGATCAACATTTAAGGCATGCAGGATGTGAAGAAGGAAGAAAGAAAAAAATGATCCAAAATAAAGAGATTCTCTCAGATATGTAGTGCAGTGTCCTGGATAAATTAATATCAGTATGCTTATCTTATTATTTGAAATGAGACTAATTAGGTTACCTTCCTTCTTTTGTGTTTAGTTCTTCATGGCCTTGATTTGGAAAGCGAGCACTGCATCTTTGAAAATCTCAACAGCACTGTGAATCTAATACCACTGAATGGGGCTCAGTGTTCTGTGAATGGCATTCACGTTACAGAGGCCACACAGCTCAACCAAGGTATTACCCAGCACAATGTCATTTTTGATACAGCATCTTTGTTTCTTTCTGGCAACAGCACTGAAAAAAAATCTGTGTATAAAAAGGTGATTGTTTAATTAATTGTAATTCCATTTCTTCTCATCTGCAGCCAAAAATGATTGGGGAAGCTGTAGTATTCTATCAAAGAACTGCCACGTTGTGAAAATTTACTCATTTAAGTCTCTTCATAAGCTTGAGCTACCATTTGATTCCCTTCAAGGTTTATACATGAAGTGAACCCCACACCGGATTCTTAGCTTGCCATGATATTAAGAAGAAGAGTATTGTTTTTTGTAGGGTTAAAATAATGTCAGAGACAACCCCCACCCTGAGTTTTCAGACCAGTTGTACTTAACACTGTTGCCAAATCCTCTTGCAAAGCAGGAGATTAATCTGGACTGTGTGTCCCTGCAGCTGTAGGGAACTAACAAAAAGGGAGAGGCTGACTCTTGGAAGTGTAGAGAGTTATGATTTTAATATAAAAGCTTTAAAATGTAGAAATGAAAAAGCAGTAAGGACAGCTGGGAACAAAGGTACATTGTGTTGGCCTGGAAAGAACTGGCTAATAATTGAACTTGTGGGGGTTTGGGATGCTTTGTCTTTCAGGAGCACCCAGAATATCTTCCAGTTCAGCAGTGAGCTAAGAACCTGTTCAGAGGCTGTGACACAGCTCGACTGCTGGAAAACAGTCTCACTTAGAAAGCTTCTTTCCAGGAACGTAGCTTATTCTAACAAAGGAAGAGTGCATTGTTGAATGAGAGAAGTATTACATCTTTCCTGAACTGAAACAAGTGCTCTGAACACCTGCTTTTGGAAAGTAAAGAAGTTTGGTGTAGGGAGGAAATGTTGATTTTTGTCTTACTTCTTCAGGCAAAACAAGAGACCTGTGTGCTGTTGTCTGCTTCAGATGCAAGGGAAAAGGAGAGTCTGTTTAGTCTCATGTTTGGGTGAATCCCATTGATAAACTTAGCAATAGAAACATTGACATTATCCATGAATAACACTGCAAACAATAAGAATGGAGTTGCAGAGACTCATCTTTATTCCACTGCTTGTCAAAAGCTGTATAAGATATGATGTGCCTCAGAAAAAAGTAGGAGCTATTTCTGTCTTCAAGGCATCTCTAATAACTTGATTTTCCTACTGTGGAGAGTGGAAACATGGCTTTGCTCCCAAATGTGTGTCTACATTTGCAACCTGAAGTGGGAAGATTACTTATAGTTATTAAATTGTGAAAGAGAATTGTGTAGTCTGACCTGTAGACTGTGCAGCCAGAGCAGATCTGACGGAAAGGTGGCAGCTATGACATCAGGTGGGCAAAATTGATAAAATAACTAGTTTAACAACTCCTGTACAACCCGTGTATCCTAGCACGGATGGCATTTGTCTCACAGCATGAAGTGCCAGCTTCCTTAAATATCTGCTTTAGGTAATGCTCATTAACTGCTGATATATTTAAATGTTTCCGTTCATCATTAATAACTGTTCATTTGAAAATGTGTTAAGTTTTGAGATGGCAATGGAATTTAAAAAAACAAAAAGAGGCATAGTAATTAATCACCACTTCCTTTGACAGATTACTTCCAGCACTCGTGAATTCTGGCTAACAAGGCTTTTCTATGTAAATGTAACTTACTGCAGTATTCTTATTCTTAAGAACCTATGATAGGATTTCTAATACTAACTGCATTAATACTCACAATGAGAGTTTCTTCTTTACCTGAAATATGTCATCAACCTAAAGCAATTTTTTAGCTTTTTAGGCCAAACTGCCAACGCATTTGTACTTGAAGTAACCTCCCGCTGCTTGTGTTTTGTAGTTCATTAATAACAAAAAAATAATGATTTTTACAAGTTGGTAAGATCGCAATTATAGACACATTTATTTATGTAGTACAAACATACTGCTCTGTATAGGTCAGAGGCGCTTGCTGACATTCAACGGTTGTTCTTCTTATATATATTTTTATTGTTTCCCCCCACCCCCCATGCTCTGTGCTCATTTATGTGTTGGAGTCAGCTGGTTAAATTGTGTGATCAGAGCTCCACAAATGATAACAATGATAAAAAAAACTAGGCAAACTTAGGATTATTGTTGTTCTTTATACCATAAAGAACATATACCATCTTAATACCATCAGTTGTAAATGCCTTTTAACATTCAAGGAGAGGAACTGTTGCTCATAGTTAATAAATGGAAAGCAAACCCCATAGCAAATCCAGTTATGTTTCCATGACCACATTTGTGGTTCACTTTGCATTGCACAACAGTGGACAATTGAACCTGCTGCTTAGGAAATATTTGGCTGCTTGCTTTTGTTCAGGCTTTTTTTCCTAGAGAGCTTTGATCTTGATGCTTATCTAGGTTCTGTCAAGTGAGAATTAAGATTCTATTTAATAATAGAATAATACAAAAAGGATTCAAAGAAGTACTAAAAGAGAAACCTAGCAGTTGTTCATATGATCCATCATTTAGTTTGACTGCTGTGTCATTGCTGTTAACTCCCTCTCTCCTTTTTTCTTTTAAATTAATGATGACTTGGATGAGGGATTAGAGAATACTGTCAGCAAGTTTATTGATGACACAAAGCTGGGTAGTGTTGCTGAGACTCCAGCAAACTGCTGCCATTCAGTGGGACCTGGACACACTGGAGAGCTGGGCAAAGAGAAATTTAATGACATATAACAAGGGTGAGTGTAGAGTCTTGCATCTGGTCAAGAACAACTCCAGGTACCAGTCTAGGTTGGAAACAGACCTGTTGGAGAGCAGCATAGGAGAAAGGGACCTGGAGGTCCTGGTGGCCAGCAGGATGACCATGAGCCAGCAATGGGCCCTTGTGGCCGAGAGGGCTGACAACATCCTGGGATGGATCAGAAAGGGAGTGGTTAGCAGATCAAGAGTGGTTCTTCTCCCCTGCCACTCTGCCCTGGTGAGACCACATGTGGAGTATTATGTCCAGTTCTGGGCCCCTCAGTTTAAGGAGGACACAGAACTGCTGGAGAGAGTTCAACGCAGAGCCACAGAGATGATGAAGGAAGTGGAACACCTCCCTTCTGAGGAAAGACTGAGGGAGCTGGGTCTCTTTAGCTTGGAAAAAAGGAGAGTGAGGGGTGACCTCATTAATGTCTATAAATATATGAAGGATGGGTGTCAGGAAGATGGAGCCAGGCTCTTCTCGATGTCATTTAGTGATAGGTTGAGGGGCAGTGGGTGTAAGCTGGAACATAGGAGGCTCCACATCAATCTGAGAAGGAAGTTCTTCCCAGTGAGGGTGACAGAGCTCTGGAGCAGGCTGCCCAGGAGGGTTGTGGAGTCTCCTTCACTGGATACGTTTAAAACCCGCCTGGATGTGTTCCTGTGTGACTTGGTCTAGGTGATCCTGCTGTGTCAGGGGATTGGACTAGATGATCTTTCGAGGTCCCTTCCAATCCCTAATGTTCTGTGATTTTTGTGATTCTTATTCACACTTAGGAACATTCCTGTTGTATGTGGTACCTGCTGGAGACTTTCAAAATAGCACTGTTGAAGAGTGTTTAGATCACATTGTGACAGATGCTTTCACTGCTTCTTCTACTTATACCTGTGCTTTAACTGAACTCCGTGAACGTGGTTTTGTATGTGACTGTACATCATTATACCTTTGTATTGTCAAAAACATTTTCATTTTGTTCTAGCTTAATTGAAGTCTTACATATTCCATGTCTAAAAAATTACGTGGCATTTTCAGGTACAGAATGTTGTCACAAAATGTTGTATGTTTTTCCCATCAGGTGCTGTTATATTACTTGGAAGAACCAATATGTTTCGCTTTAACCACCCCAAAGAAGCTGCTAAGTTAAGAGAGAAAAGAAAGGTGAGATTAAATCAGCATTTGGTAGGTATAAAACTTTTTGCAATTTTCTTGCTTATATAGACATGCCTTGATTGGTGTAGAATACTATGAAAAATTAGCTTCAAATACTTTGGTTACTGTTTGGTCTGGTAAGTGTTTGTAAGAACATAGAGTGTTTGTCTAATGCATTTATTTTATGATCTGTTACTAGAGTGGACTGCTGCCTTCCTTCAGCTTGTCTATGACAGATCTTTCAAAGTCTTGTGAGAACCTGTCAGCAGTTATGCTTTATAATCCAGGGTGAGTGTCTTCTAAAATAAACTTACAAAATTCCAACCATTCTTCA
Source organism: Phoeniculus purpureus (assembly GCA_028565055.1). Lineage (NCBI taxonomy): Eukaryota > Metazoa > Chordata > Aves > Bucerotiformes > Phoeniculidae > Phoeniculus > Phoeniculus purpureus. The sequence goes on along the minus strand of JAOXOE010000256.1, from coordinate 4,289,677 downwards.
TTTTAATGGTTCTCATGTTCCAAGTGGCAGTAATAGGAAATATTTTGTTCTAAGGTTGTGCTTGTTTAATAATGAACTTCTGAATTAAGCCAGAACTTGTCAGAAGTGTTGTTTGAGCTAGTCTATGCTATAAAATTGGGTGAAGAGGCAGTGAGGAATTTGCCATCCTGCTTAAACCTTGCTTTTACCTGGGATTTCTCTGCTCGGTTACAAGAAGTGCCACAACCAGTGATTAGCCACACCGATAGTTCTAACACAAAATTGTAGTACCTGGAGTCTGGAGACAACATTTGCAGTATAGCCAAGGCAGTTCAGCACAATAATAACATGGCAAATTTTTATGTCAATTATTTTTCCTGAGGGAAAGAAAAGCATTACAAACAGAAAAATAAGATTTCTTGAGTTCCTATAATACCAATGCAAGCACAACAAGGCTGGGAAATTAGTATCTATGTTCTCACCTATTATAACTCCTAGTAGGTGGCCAGGTGAGGATGTGGAAAACAGCTTTATTATAGAGTTACAATGATGCAGACTGCATATTGTAAGGAACTTTTTCCTGTTTTTACCAGTTTTGTTAAAGTTACTTATAGAGAATTGATTGTGTTTTGTTCTAATTTATTTTTTTTTGATAGCTAGTGCCTGTATTTTGAAGGTAGTGAGAGATGAGGTACTTTAACCACCGATGTGCTTGTGAAAAATCTGGCATAAATTGAATTATAGGAAGAGATAATGTGGCTTCATACCTGAAATTCACTGTGGGGTTACTTTTTATCCATTAGAATTTAGGAAGATTCGGTAGGTAATAATAACTTCAGATTGAACAATGTCTTAAGTAAAATCAGTATGTGTAATCACACTGTTTCAAATGTTTTTGCTACTGAGCTACCTACAGAGATCTCAAGAGTGTGAGCTATTTGCTGATAAAGTCTAATTTTTTCAGACAGAGAGACAGGATCAAAAGGTGTATTTGAATTTTTTTGTTTCACTAGCTTTCCTAGTAGTTCCATGTAGAAACTTCTGTGACAGTTGCTAACATTACATTTTCTGTGGTCTGGGGACAGTTCTTGGCAGCTGTTTGTTACATCTGCTTGTTGATCTGCTACTGTGGGCTTTCCACCAATTAATACTGTTACTTCTCTACAATACTGTTATGAATAATTGCATTATACTGCACAGTACTGACTTTGTATATGCTGACTGCTAAATCAAGGGCAGATTGTTTCAGCATTACCTCAGTTTTCAGATTTGCAGCAAAATATAATGGTGTGGACAAGTTGATATTGAAGGTGGACTTAAGAATGATTTCCCTGCCCAGGAGTTCATACTGCCTCAGATAATGTCAATTTGAGTATTATAGAGAGGATTTTCCCCATAAACCTTAATAAAGAAAGAAAAGAGAGAAAGTCTGGAGAGTTACTTGATTGTCTTTGATGGAGTAGATTGCAGCAAATTCTTATTTCCCTGATGTTTTACAGAATCACAGAACATTAGGGAATGGAAGGGATCTTGAAAGATCATCTAGTCCAATCCCCCTGACACAGCAGGATCACCTAGACCAAGTCACACAGGAACATGTCTAGGTGGGTTTTAAATGTCTCCAGAGAAGGAGACTCCACAACTCCCCTGGGCAACCCCTTCTAGTGCTCTGTCACCCTCACTGGGAAGAAGTTCCTTCTCAGACTGATGTGGAGCCTCCTGTGTTCCAGCTTACACCCACTGCCCCTCAACCTATCACTAAATGACATCGAGAAGAGCCTGGCTCCATCCTCCTGACACCCACCCTTCACATATTTACAGACATTAATGAGATCATCCCTCAGTTTCCTATTCTCCAAGCTAAAGAGACCCAGCTCCCTCAGCCTTTCCTCAGCAGGGAGATGCTGCACTCCCTTCATCGTCTCTGTGGCTCTGCGCTGAACTCTCTCCAGCAGTTCTGTGTCCTCCTTGAACTGAGGGTCCCAGAACTGGACACAATACTCCAGATGTGGTCTCACTAGTGCAGAGTAGAGGGGAAGAAGAGAGGTGGTTTCTCTCGATCTGCTAACCACCTCCTTTCTGACCCACCCCAGGATGCTTGGGATGGATAGGTGATGGCTCCATTGTTCCATCACCTTTCCTGGATGGAAGTGAGACTGACTGGTCTATAGTTACCTGGGTACTCCTTCTTACCCTTTCTGAAGATTGGAGTGACATTTGCTATCCTCCAGTCTCTAGGCACTTCTCCTGATCCTAGTTACTTCTCCAGTAACTAGGACCCTTCTCTTCTTCTTTGTGGAGGAGGTTGTCATATCACTGGAAGACCTCCAGGATTGATGTGTCCTTGGTAAGACCTCCAATATCCGTTCCATCCTCTATATGCTTATTAGACTGGCTGTCTTCCAGTAGGGTCTTATATCTATTGCTCAGTGGCAGTTGGCAGGTGAGGCAGGCAAGGGAGATACTTGCCTTCTGCCATGGCTCTGCACTTGGCTCCACTCACCCCCTTCTACTTGGGCTTCTGTCCTCCATCTAAGAACTACAGGATGCAGGGGCCCCCTGAATCTGGCTCTTATTTGGCTGTTGTCTAGAGTGCAGAGCCTGGCTCCACCAGTCTACATCTACTTCAGCCTATCTAATGCTCCTGAACCTTTCTAGTTTTGCTTGCAGCTTTTCAGCCTCGTTTTGCAGCTGTGCTGCTTGGTTAAGCAGATAATCTGCCTGCTGGCACTGTATGCAGCCAGGAAAACGCGAGAGTGTGTTACATGGCTGGCAGCCTGTCACCTGCACATCCTCATCTTGTTGGGGGATCTGTGTTTGGGTTCTTACATCCATATGCAGTGGTGACCGTAGCTTGGTCCTCCTCTGCTGCCACGTTGTCACCATTTATGTTTTCATTTGCCCCCGGTGGCTAGAGAAGGCTGTGCTGTCGGAGCTCTGGGTGTGCGTTCTCTGGGTGTAACTTTTGGTTTCACTGTCTTTTAAGGCTCCCTGGTTTCCCACCCCGTGTTGCTGTCCGGCTTTTCCTGCTAGAGATTATGACCCTCAGCAGCTCCCCTGAGATTCCTGTTCAGAGAATCCCCCGATCACCCAGAAAACCTCTCGTCATCATCTAACACATTGCCTACCTCTCCAGGAAATTGAACAGTATGAGTGATATAATGAAATCATCAATGTATACAGCAATTTTTAGAAACACTGCCATCTTCCCCACCTTGCACTTCTCACAACTTTTATCTTCCTTTCTGAGTGTGATTAGAAGAGCACTGTTGCTGTTAAAATTGAGGATCATATTGTGTGAAATATTCTTCATATTCCTGAAAGCTTTCATGCCCGTGTGTTTTTCAAACTATAAACTGTGAGCAGGGGGCTGGTTATTGCTATTCTCCCGCTAGTCTGCTTTCAATTAATCTGCCTGAACTGGCTTGCAGGAATAGATATTTTCTCCTGCTTAATTTGTAAACATAAGAAAGGATTATGCTTGAGGCTCATATTACAAGGGGAGTTCAGGTCTGCGTGACTGCCACTTTTTTTGAGCAATAAAACCTATCTGAGGTTGTTCTATATCCATTGTTATACACATATGTTTGTTTTTTTTAAGTGAAGAAGCATCCCTGTAAAGTATTCTCTTCTCCAGGCTGAAAAAGCCCACCTCTCTCAGCCTTTCTTCATACCAGAGGAACTCCAGCCCTCTGATCATTTTCGTGGTCTCTTCTTGGACCCACTGCAACGGAGCTATGTCTGTCTTGTGCTGAAGACTTTAGAGCTGGACCCAGTCCTCCAGGTGGGGTCTCACCAGAATGGAGCACAGTGGCAGTCACCTTCCTTGACCTGTTGGCCACACTGCTTTTTGTACAGCCCTGCCCTTGTTGAACCTCACAAATGCGTTGTCCATGCAGCAGTGGGTGTCATCCTAATAGATCAGCAGTTGATAAAACCCTGATACAACTGCCTTATCCCACAAGAAAACCCTACCTAAGCTCCTCTCTCCCACTCCAAACTTCAAGTATGACTATTTTTACTACTTTTATGACTACTGTAAAGAGAAGGTATACTTTGAAGTTTGCACTGCAGTTTAACTGAGCCATGGTACTGCAAAGCAGTAGAAGAAAGTATCTTCCATAATTGATATGTCTTTATGGACAGTGATTTGGTAACAGCAGCTTTTCAGCTTAGTCTGTTGTTCCATGACAGTTTTAGATTTATTTATATTGATGCTAACATTGTTTTCTTTCCATCTCCTCCTTGTAACTGGGGTTTTTGTAGTTGTGGGGAACTCATCCCAGAAAAGTAATTCTACAGAAAGTGTTACATTAGGGGAAACAGGTGGCTGGGATAAATGCAAGTTAAAGAAAAGAATGTGTTTTGAATAAAGTAGACCCTAAGAGTTTAGGCAATTAGTAGTAATTCAAAGCCAAAGGCATCACATTTGTAAAGAGTAGACACCTTGCAGAATGCTTTACCTCTGCACTTCCAGCTAGGAATGCTGCTTAGCAAGTACAGGGCTGCAGTGTTTTTTCTTCTGGGTGTTGTTCTGCCGGTGTAAAACGTTCAACAAATCTCATCTCTGGGTATGCAGGACAGGGTAATTGTCCCCAAGGCATTAGATGAGGGCAAGCATCTTGCTTCCTGGCAAAAGTGCAGTTGAAAAAGAATGCCCTACACCAACTCTGGTTTGGAATCTTCTTATTTTTCATCAGAGTCAATGCAGGATGTGGTCCTTCTGGTGTGACCCATTATTAAAATACATCATAGTATTATTTTTCATAACACAATGGCTATAGTGCCCACCTGCAGTGTACATAGAGATTCAGTAGCAGGCCCTGTGTTTGTGTGTGTGTGTCTTCTGTAGCTGGATAGCATTCTGCCTGTTGTTCGTGTAGCACTTTCAAGGTTGACGTTTATTCCTGTTTCAGTATTGGTAACCTAAAGACTGGTGGCTAAATTTGCAGTTTCTAGGGTGCACTAAACAGCTGCTAAGTTCCAGCTTCTGTAGCAATCAATGGCAGAAGAACCCGTGAGGTATTGCCTTCAGTTACTGTGAAAGCAGAGAAGTGAAGGAGTTGGCGTACTGTGTCAGTGCAAGTCAGTGGTGTTTTTCATTGTCTTTTCAGATGTGTGGCTTTTGTTGTACGTCCCTGTGTGTATTTTTTGTTTGGCAGTTTATTTTCCATGTGTGGAGATAGTTGCATAAAATTTTGGCTTAAAATGCAAAATCCTTTGTTCTGTTTGTTTGCAGTCTTTGTCTTTAATTTGGTGTCATGCAACACTGCTTCACTGCTTTGCATAAACCAGAACTTTGCACATAAATTTATGCTGAAGATTTTATTTGTGGGCCTTTTGTAAGCTACGTTGTACCGTGACTCTAAAACCACTCATGAGAAACCTTGGTTTTGTCATGGTTTTAGCCTGGAGCTTTTTGTTTTGTTTTTTAAAATTAATTTCATAAATTGGGCTACTAAGTAACATCTTTGTAGTCTTGCCAGTACTCAGTCTTTCCTAACAGATGTAGAACCAGGTCACGGTTTTGTGCTGTATAAATTAAGCTATTATACTATTGTGCTAGTGGAAACTGCCTTCCTTTCTCTACATCTTATCTGCACTACTCTTATCACTAGATATGCCACATTTTCCAGGAAAACACTGTCTGTTTAATTTTACATTGATCAGATTAAGTTCCTTTGTGGAGATCTACAGAAGAATGAGTAGATTCTAGACTTTAATATCTTTAATATTCTTTTTTAATTTCCAAGCTGCTATTTTTTTTCTATTCACAGTAGTGTTCACATTAATAAAGGGAGTAGAGGTGGTGTGAAAAGACTTTTTGTTATGGATAGACAAAACCAGAAAACATCAGTCTCGTATTTGTGGTTTGTAAAATCGTCACAGATTTGTTATAGATAATGATTTTTTTTTTTTTTGGTGGTGCTATAATGTTGTGGGTTTGGTTTTGTTTGGGTTTTTTTTTTTTTCCACTAGCTTCTTAAAGAAGCAAGGCTTCTGCAATCATTGTCTGCCTGTCTTGCCTTCCCAGATTTGATCCTGTCCAGAAGTAATTTTGACCCTGTAACTGGTTTGAACTAAATGTTGCAGTGGTAATGGTTACAAAAGTGGTGAACTCCTAAGTATGTTGAGAAAATAGGCAGCCAGCTAAGGAGAGCAGAGATCATCATTACTGCTGCAGCCTGAGCAGCTTTGATACAGAGCACAGACACAGAATCACAGAACATTAGGGATTGGAAGGGACCTCGAAAGATCATCTAGTCCAATCTCCCTGCCACAGTAGGATCAGCTAGACCAAGTTGCACAGGAACATGTCCAGGTGGCTTTTAAACATCTTCAGAGAAGGAGACTCCACAACCCCCCTGTGTAGTCCCTTCCAGTGCTCTGTCACCCTCACTGTGAAGAAGCTCCTTCTCATATTGATGTGGAACCTTCTGTGTTCCAGCTTGCACCCATTGCCCCTTGTCCTATCACTAGATGACATTGATAAGAACTTGGCTTCATCCTCCTGACACCCACTCCTCATCTTTATAAACATTAATGAGGTCACCCCTCAGTCTCTGTTTCTCCAAGCTAAAGAGACCCAGCTCTCTCAGTCTTTCCTCATAAAAGATATGTTCCACTTCCTTCATCATCTTTGTGGCTCTGCGCTGAACTCTCTCCAGCAGTTCTGTGTCCTTCTAGAATTGACGGGCCCAGAACTGGACACAATACTCCAGATGTGATCTCACCAGAGCAGAGTAGAGGGGGAGGAGACCCTCTGTCAATCCACTAACCAACCCTGCTTCTGATCCACCTCAGGATGTCATTGGCCTTCTTGGCCACAAGGGCCGATTACTGGCTCATGGTCATCCTGCTGTCCAGCAGGACCCCCAGGTCCCTTTCTGCTGCACTGCTCTCCAACAGCTCAATCCCCAACCTAGACTGGTACCTGGGGTTGTTCTTACCCAGATGCAAGACTCCACACTTACCATTGTTAGAGTTCATTAAATTTCTCCCTTCCCAGCTCTCTAGTGTGTCCAAGTCCTGCTGAGTGGCAGCACAGTCTGCTGAGGTGTCAGCCACTCCTCCCAGCTTTGTGTCATCAGCAAACTTGCTGACAGTGCACCCTAATCCCTCATCCAAGTCAT
>JAOXOE010000256.1:4237375-4282465 GCA_028565055.1 Phoeniculus purpureus | reverse complement strand
CCCCAGTCCGCCACTCACAGACCACCACCTTCCCACCCCCCGCAACTCCCCCCCAACCCGGTGCAGAGATCACACTGGCCATGTACCCTCAGCGGCGGCTGCCCGACCACGGAGAGTCCCGAGGGGAAGCGAGCGGCGTCGAGGGAGCGTAGATGGGCACCCCAAGCCCCGCGCACACCCCCGCCCCGCACCCACCTGCCGAGCGCGGGGCAGGAAGGGCCGAGCGCCATGTGCCCGCGTCGGGTCTGTCGCCAGATTTGTAGCGGCGACCCAAGTCCTTCCCACGTCTCCACCCACCTCCCCGACCTCCCCCGCCTGCTGCTGGCCCGTAGTCGGGACGAGCCCGCCGGTGCAGCGGGGCCAGGCGCAGGAAGCCGGACGGGCAGCGGTGGGGCGGGTGGCCGGGTGCTGGGGGAAGCTGAGGCGGGTGTCGGAAGACGCTCCTCGAGGCACCGGTTGCTGGCCCTGCGGGGCACCTGCTCGCCCTGAGGCCGGTGTGTATCCTGCCAGTAGGAAGCGGGGCCTCGGGCTAGCCCAGCTGCCGGCGTCTGTGTACCCGGGACACACCGGCGGGCTTAGCGGAGAGGGTCTCAGCCGGTGGACCTCCTTCACATCACTACATGTGAACTCCTGCAATGCAGCTCACAGGGAAAGTGAAAAAAAAAAAGCTCCTGTCAGCCCCCTTTACAATCTATCAAGTACTTTTTCAGTCCTGGATTTTGTTACAGAAAATTAAACAGGAGAAACCCTATAAACTCACGTCCTGCAGATTCGAAGCATCTCTTAAAACTAGGGTTTCTGAAATGTAGCAGCTCTTTCTTAGCCACTTTGCAGTTCTGCTCGCCCTGAGCTGACTTCTGCACTGCCTGTCTTTGGAGAGGTGCGAGGTGAAAAATCCATTCTCACTGGGATAGCGTCAATTTTTGCATCCGTGCTTGGTGTGGATCCATGCTGAAGCAGGCTGGCCTTTGGTTTATGTGAACCTGTCCAGAAAGCCGGTGCATGGTGCTGCTCGGGGTGGCGGAATGTGGTTGTGGGGTGTGTGTGCTGCTTCTTAGCCACCAGTGGTGGCTGGGTGCTGAGCGTGAGCACTTCAGATCTCTTGTTTTGGATCCATCATGCATCAAGATGTTTTCATGATGGCATCAAAATCTCGAACATGTGTTTCCCTGTTTCTAACCGTGTCATCACAGAAAATGTGGTTTGGTTTAAAGCTTGAAATCTATAGGCCCCAGTTGTCCCAGTTCTCCTTTAGTAGTGTTTTCCAGTTCTGTATTTCTAACGCTACTCATAAGATGGCATTAGCAGTATGTGCCCACGTGACACCATTTATTCTGCAGGGTCACTTTATCATGGTGCCTTCAGAAGCTCATAAAGAGTATCTGAATAATGTAAACTCACCATACTTCTGTCATGTGTTTCCAACTCATAACTTTCACATGAAGAATACTGTTGCCTATTCAAAGTATTTATGAAATATATGCAGTGATTCAATGGATTTGCACAGCTCTCTTAGATGTTTTTAAGACAGCCTCCACAATTTTCAAATAACTGTATTTATTTTAGTCACCTTTAACAGCAGCTGTACCTTCTTCAGTCATAGCTGGTAAACCCTCCCATAGCAATTTGTCACCGGAATCTTCTTTTATTATCACACTCAATACCTAAATCCAGTTCTGTGCGCATGTCTGTCTGTCCATTGGTCAAATGTATGTTGGATCTGCTCTCATCTGACTCTCCATCCCTACTGGAAGTTCTTCAATTGTACTGACAGGCTGCTTTCACCTGAGCATCTCAGCCCCTCTTAAATCTCTAAATCAAGCTCCTGATGCCTCCACACATGCTGGAGGTCTGGCCATGTAGCTGGCTGAATGAAGTCTAGGTAAAGGTCAGGATATTGCCATTCAAGGCACTGAGAAATAATCCCAAACATCGGTTTTCCTAAGCATCCAGGGGAGGCTTTGATCCTGCTCACTGGAGGTCTAGGGCCATCGAGGTAAAGGGGAAATGGTGGCTCTCAGCCATGCATATGTTTAGCCCTACTGAGGAGCTGATCACTCACTCAGACACAGCCTGAGGACTTGTCACTTGCCCCATTTATGCTCTAAATGGCCACTTTTAGCAGACATTCCCAAAGGGACTATTATCCTCAAAATTTCTTATTTATTTAATGCTATTTTTTATATCTTGGTAACCTATAATCTCCTAATGTGCAGGGCTACCACTTTCTCTTTCACCAGACAGAGCTGATTTTTCAAAATCCTTTTCTAGTGATAACAGAGATGTGCCAATCTCTGCAGTATCTGATTTAACACAGCATAGAAAAAGTTACTTTTCTTTTTCCCTTTCCTTTTTTCGTTTGTGTGGCTGTGTTCCCCCGATAATGGAAAACATTTCAGCTGATTTTCAGTAAAAACACTTCATACTCTTTCTGGGTTAGGGCAGCCCTCAATCTCTGTTCCTGCCAATTGGCTAATCCATTGCAAAGTATTGATTTGGAACTGGGATTTGGCTCTGGCACAACAGGTAAACCACCGAATCACTCTGCTCTGCTCTTACCGTATCTGTCCTGCTTCACGCATGCCTCTAGTGACATCCCGCTTAACATTTTTCACCTTCATTTAACCTTTCGCAGAGTCATGTATTTATATTCCTAAATAATGGCCACATTAAAAACATTCAAGGCTGGTAAGAAAATTTCTGAGCCTTGGGGACACATTTATGACCCAGCTCCTTTCTGCCGTCCAGACGTTACAGCTAGAATGTTTGTAAGTTATTGAGACAGCCAGGAATTGATTTCCCAAATGTAATTTAATTTTAAATTCATTGGGCATTTATGAAAATTGATGCCAGATATGGAACATATTGTCAAGAATGCAGCAAATGTAATAAATCCCCAAAAGTAATGTAACCTCATATCTTCCCATTATGTATAAAAACATTCTCTGGAGGGGAAAACGTTCTCTGACTCAATATTAAAGCCTTTCCAATACAGCAAATAGTTTTAATGTGTTTTTTAAATGGTCTCTATCATTTTGTACACTGAGTGCATTTGCTGCATTAATAAAACTGAAAAAAAATATTTACTTGGTCTATTTGATGGATGAGGCATCATAACCTGTTGTTTTGAATGAGGTATCGAAACTGAAATTTTAGGTTTCTGTCAAATAAAATTATAAAGTTGTGATTGGTTTTGGTACTCAAGAACAACAAAAGGGTCGGTTAACGAATCTTTGAGACTACTTGAAAAGAAAGTTGGTGTAATGCCACATATCAGTGAAGACTGGATGCATAAGAATCTTAGTCCTCACTGGGTTTGGATCTGGTTTGAATATTCAAAACTGGTGAAAAGAGAGAGACAAAGCCTTACATAAACTGAAGAAATTAAGAGCAGAGCAAGCTGTGAGCAAACATAGATCTGCCTTTTGCTGTGGCTGATGTGAACACTGTTTCTAGTTTGCAGCATCCCAGTTAGGAGAGGTGCCCCCCCCCCACTGTGTTCCCACAGTGCTCACGAGGTACGATGTCACCCTGACGGCCACACTATGCAGACCTGAGGTCACATTTGCCACCACTGTGCTCTCAAGCTGCCTGCAGCCACACTGCTTACACCAGGAACTGGTGTGGGTTCAAGATGCTGGTATATGAAATTTCTCATCCTTGAGAGGCAGCCAGCTTCCCTGAAGTTCAATGCAGTACTGGTGATCAGGAAATTTGTTCTTTTGCTTTTACGACAGTACAAACATGTCCTGGGTAGACATAAGCAGATGTGGCTGACAATATGGAGTTAATTGCACATCTGAGACACAGAAAATAGATGGGATGAGGGGAGCCATAATAAGTCACGAAGCTACATATATTGATGTGAGCAGTTTGATGGTTTCCAGTTCAGCCCTAGATGATAGACATTTTTTTCTAAAACAGCAGGAGCATTTTAAAGCAGCATATAAGAAGGACACCCCTAGAAATCCTGTCTAAAATCTTAACATGGTTTGTGGAATTTTTGCTTGCTTACTTTTGTGCAACATCTTTGCTGAGCTTTTGTTGTGTTGTCATGTTTCTTGATACAAATAAAATAATTGAATGTATCTATAAACAGATTCAGGACTCAAAGTGTGTCCTGCTTTGGCTCACCATTCAAGAGAGTCAGGGAGCTAGTGCAGAGAATCCATTGGAGGACAGCAAAGATGACTGGGAGCCTGGAGCACCTCTCATACAAGGAGAGGTTTGAGAGAGCTGGGACTGTTTGTTTAGCCTCGGGAAGACAGAGGAGACCACATTCATTCCTAGAAATATCTAAAGTCTGGGTGTGAGGACAGAGCCAGCCAACTATCCAGTTTTCCAGTTATGCCCAGTGGCAGGAGCAGCGGCAATGGTCATAAGCTAGAGCACGGGAAGTTTCGTTTAGATATGAAGAAAAATGTCTTTACTGTGCAGATGACAGAGCACTGAAACAGGCTGCCCAGAGAGGCTGTTAAGTCTCCTTGTCTGGAAATCCTGTTTTAGTGGTGGGAGGATGTTGAGGTGGAGAGTAACGGGATGGGACAGCGGAGGTTGTTGTGCTGGATAATCTCTAGAGGTTCCTCCCAACTGCAATGATTCTATGATGTCTGGTTTTGTTATACTTACATTTGATCTGATTTTGAGTCTAGATACCATAAGGATAATTGTTAGCGATGTTTGGGTTAATAAACACCAAACTCTTAATTTGAGAGCAACTTTATACTGTTGTCAACCACAAGATAAAGTGTGTGTAGGCCCCTTCATATTCTGGTTCTGCTGCCAAGATTAGCGATTAGTCAGAATCTTGTATTTTCTCTTTCTCTAAACCCTACATTCATTTTCTCTTATATTCCTGGACAGCCAGAGTTCCAGTCCTCTCTAGAGTACAAAGCACCCTCAGTACATGACCCCAGTTCTTGGCCAAATTCTGAGTCTTTTTCTTATGCTTTAAGAGCTTTTTCTGCATGACAGTGCTTGTGTCTTTAACACATCTTTTGTGTGGCAGGTTCTAAAATTTGCTGTGGATCTCCCATCTAGGTCAGTGGATGTGGTATGTCTGCATAGCTCAGCCCTGCTTTACTATAAGTGCAAAGAAAGGCAAAATGCTAGGATGGGATAAATGCCTCGCTCTTCACTTTGGATGCTGGCTATCAAGGCTAATGTCGCTGGCTGACTCCTCAGAGGGAAGAGTAACAGGGCAGCTGCTTTGTCCCCAGCCCTTTTACTGCCATCCTCCAAAGGGTGCTTTGGAGTGTCCACAGTCACAGAGTGTGAGTCTGTCACAGATGCCCTTATTCCTCTTTCCTTATCATAAGGGGCCAGATAAAACCAGATCCACGGGTGGATTTGGAGTTAAATTATTTCTGGCCACAGGTTGAAACTTGTGCCGACTTTAGCCAAGTTGAAGATTCAGCTTCTTTCAGCTGCCAGTGTAGAAGTCCGTGATCTTCAATAGGACGAGTATCTGCGAAAGGACCTGAACCAGGGCTGGCAAAACCTGCCCTGGACTTGATTTCTCCCCTAAGACAATCTGTAACTCCATTAAAGAGGCCGAAGGACGACATGCTTGCCTCCTTTGTTTTACTGCTGCGTCCTGCTTTGTTTTGTAGCCACACAGTTCATGGCACGTTAGTCCCGTTGATTTTATCTGCCTCCTGTCTTCGTGGCTTTAACAGGGTTGTTTAATAAGCTTATTAAATGCACTTTGTGTTGTTGAATATCTCTGACTTTGCTTGTTACCTCAACTGAGAGTCATCTAATTGGAATCCTTCTGCAACTGGGAAAAATAATACCTGCCAAAAAATGATTTGGATTTGGGGGAATTATTGCTGCCATTGCAGCGCACGGTACAATGCCACTGATTCTGCCTTCACATGTAAATGCCTGTGCAAATGCTGCTTTTCAATTAAAATCTAGTACAATTCGTTGAAGTTTAGCCAAAGAAAGCCTGTGAATGGAAAACACTTAAAAGATACATTAGGATTTAGTTACAGGCTTTGCATTTGTTTTCTTAACCAAATGTAAAACAATTGTGCAGCGGCCCATCGGAGGGAAGATTGTGCTGCGGGTTTTGTTTGAGCGTCAGCGCTAACGATCAGTGCTCAAGCGTTTTAGATTTCAATCTTAAATTAGCAATTTAAAGACAACAAAGAATGATTTTCATGCTTGTCAGTTCTGATTAATGTAACATTAACCCCTAGGGAACAGTGTATTGCTCCAATACTTTACTTCAAGTTGGGAGAGACCAGTCCTGGGAAACAAATGTAAAGGCTGGCGCTGGGGCATAGGGGGAGAAGGGCAGTCCACCTTTTTTATACCCTCTCCCCCTTTATTTTCTTTATTCCTAATTGTGAAGATACCACTATCTGCTGCTGCTCTCACTTTTACATGCGGAGGGTCTGGTGGTTGTTTTGTTTTTTCAAAGTATGTGACAAGGAGAGATTTCCTAAATCAGACCCCTGCCAAGTTGATGCCATTCCGTCAATTCCGACAGATCCCAGCGCTAGTTTTGCTGCTGCCGTGTTGATCCCGAGGAGCTCTAGGTCTGCTACCTGCTGATCTGAGCTTTCAAGGACAAAATCTGTTGGGAGCCGACACAGGAAATTTACACACTTCTCCCCTGCCGAGGAAATTACAGAGAGAGGAAACAAAACCAGAATGTGAAAGTGGCAAATAAAACAGGAGCCGTTTTGCTGTAAAAGCGGTTGCTTTTTTGATAACCCGCCTGTAAAAACCAAGATTTGCTCTAATTTCCCTGACTTGCAGAGCAACAGTTTAGGTGGCTGCTGTTCGTTATCCCCAGTCTGGAGATGGTGAGATAGGCATGTAAGGAGGATGGTAGAGATAAAGGCTATGCAAAAGTGTATTTTGTCATGTGGGTGTGAATGGGGGCCCCCTGGTTCCTCATGTCTCTACCCAGAGTAGGGTCAGACAGGAAGTCCATCCATATGAGACAAGGAGAGATCTGCCATAGACATAGATACTATCCCCTGGAATGAACTGCTGGAAAACTTACACTGTGTTTACAGCGTACTCAGTGGGCTTTGAGCAGACAATGCTCCTCACACTTGTTTAAATGAGGGCTTCAAGTCTGGAAAAAGGAAGTTGCATTAGAAAAAAAAAAAAAGCCTTGGAAAGTTCAAGCTTTCCAAATTGCAGCAATTAGACAACTAATTTTGTACACAAACTTTGCAAGACTTCCAAATAATTCAAATATATCCTCTGGTGGCTGCAGTCTCTCTCACCCATCAATCCCTTTGTGGGAGAGGCAAAGACCGTAAAACCTCAGTGAGGGCATGTATATAAAAGAAGCATTTCTACTGTCCCAGGTGTTTATGTCTACTTGTGTATTTCCAGGGCCACATTTTGTTTTGCTTCGCTTCTAATACTGCCTAAACACTGGGAGTGGAGAGTTGCCTCACATGAGCCCATCACACAGGAATGAAGGCTGAGAAATAAATATCTGCTGAGCAGTGTGCACGTTTAGTGCTTGCTGTTTCCCTTGACTCCAGTGGGAGCTTGAGGATCTGCAAGAGTCACAGACCAGGCCTTGAGGCAGGATTTATACTTCATATGTTTAATTTTCCATGATACACATGTATTTGGAAACATTCACAGATCTGAATGAAAGATCAGTGCACACCCACATATGTGCACATATATCCACATGGAAGTGTAATCCACACACCTCATAGCCGTGGCTTTTCACTTGTACCAGAACAGTGTATACCAGAACATTTGTACCAGAGCATCTGACACTGATCATGGCAAGACCTGGTGTCCGAGTCTCTGCACAAGCTGTGTGGCAAGACTGGACAGCTGCCAGCAGATCCCAGAGTGGGGATGCCCAAAGGCAGGGGGCTGCAGGTTTGTCTGTGCGTGTGCTCCTCATTCAGGCTCTTCCAAAACCACTTGTTGAGCCCACAAGAAGATGCATGCTCAGATGCCTTTGCTAGTATCTTTCAGATGTTCCCTACCAGCTCCAAGATATTAATACTATATTTGGACAGCAGGCCTTACAGGTGGATGCAGGGGGTAGGTGAGCAGCTGTGGCATAGCCCTGTAAGAGCATGAGGGGTAGCCCCACAGCAGAAAAGTGTGAGGAAGTAGCCATAGAAGTTCAACTCCCAGAAGATGTGACAGACTGATGGCAGCATCCTGCTCTTTTAAGCATGAGGCAAATGTGCAGCAAGAGGAAGTTCCTACAGTGAAGAGACTGTGTTTCAAGTTGATGGTATAGACATATGGGGTAGGAGACAAAATGTATGGTATTGAGTTATTGCGGTTGTCGTGCTTCTTGGGCTGCTTCACCTGCATGGGGCTAAGTACCAGTAAGTTCTGTGTGACAGCTGGCTTCCAAAGACTTTAAGTGTCTTTCAGAAAGCTCTTATGTAAAGAAAAATTAAGAATAAAATGAATTAACATCTGGAACCATGGTGGAAAACTTGGCTGCAGACTAGAGAGGAGAAGAGGAAGGATGGCCAGATCCAGGAGCAGGAGTGTTCCCTCAGTCTCCAAAGGCAGACATCTGTTCCCAATGCTTTGTGGACACTTGAAAGCACACACCTTCACCTTCCTGCCTGTAGCAACTTTCTTTTAAAATACACGCTTGACACTTGTAATAATATTGACACTAGAATTGTTTACATTTATATTTAATACTCTGTAAAGTTTTTAGAGGCATCTCTTTCCTCCACTTTTTGTTGCTCATGGGCTAAAAAGTAAAAGCAAGTGCTGACTTCTAAGACTAACGTAGGATTTTGACAACTTGTAGTTATCCAGTGCTGACATTTAGCACAGTTTACTGTTCAGTCTACTCAGTGCTATTGCAGCAAAGTTTCATAAAAGGCGCAACTACCAAACAGATGATTCGGTGTTTTACACAGAGGAGCTGGTAGTGTAATTTCTGTGTTTCTACTGCCCAGATAGGCATGAGGACTCACTGCAGACTCTGGTGTGTGTTTTGTAGGTAGTGAGAGGTTCAAGATGCCACTTTAAGAAATGCCAGCTGAAAACCCAGTTCTGAATATTTCACCTAACATGGGTAAAACTACCTCCTTCGTGTACTAGAACTGGAAGCAATTCAAGGAAGCTTAGTTCAAACAACATTGAGGGTTTAATGGGTTTCACTGCTTGGCTACTTTCTCTAGCTGTTTGGGTTTTTTTGGTGCTCCACCACATGAGTGAGTCTTTTATGCATTAAAGGTGAGAAAATACTGCAATAAAATGCAAGGACAATGTTGTGAAACCACTGATGATGGCAAAGGGCATTTGGCAGGCACAACATTTGAAACCACTGTGGTTTGTTTTAATTGACTAGATTTCACAGTGGTGAGATCTTTTTGACATCCTCCCAGGATTTTCACAAAAATTAACCCTTTTGGTAGTCCTCTCCTCAAAGCACTGAAATTGGTCTTTCTATAACTGGAGGGTATTCCCTATTCCTGGGTCTTCCTATTCCTGGAGGGTGTCCAGCATAGAGCTAGGAAGATAATGAAGGAAGTAGGACACCTCCTTTATGAGGAAATGCTGAGGGAGCTGGGTCTCTTCAGCTTGGAGAAGAGGAAACTGAGAGGTGACCTCATTAATGTCTATAAATATGTGAAGGGTGGGTGTCATATAAATATGTGAGGAGGATGGAGCCAGGCTCTTTTCAATGTCATTTAGCGATAGGAGAAGGGGCAATGGGTGTAAGGTGGAATATAGGACGTTCCATATAAATATCAGAAGGTTCTTCACAGTGAAGGTGACGGAGCACTGGAACAGGCTGCCCAGGAGATTGTGGAGTCTCCTTCTCTGGAGATGTTTAAAACCTGCCTGGATATGTTCCTGTGTGACTTGGTCTAGGTGATCCTGCTGTAGCAGGGGGATTGGACTGGATGATCTTTTGTGGTCCCTTCCAATCCCTAATGATTCTATGATTTCCTTGAACTGTGCATTGTTATTGAGTAGTAACAGATAGAAAAGCTGAACTGTAGCTGTGGTCTTTAACTAGAAATAGAAAATGTGATGGACAGATTATACAAATGTGATGTATTACTCTTAAAGAAAGATGGCAAAGTACATTCTTCATTTAGTTCTTTTTTTATTATCGTTTTGTTTTCTTTGGGTTGAACCTTGATTGAAAGAAACACATTATAAACTCAGCACCTTCTAAATAAAACTGTAGTGCTTGTTGTGGGCCATGCCAGTCCTAGTTATGCAAGCACTATTTTGAAATCAGTTTGAAGTACAAAAAAAAGTACTGCTGTTAGCTCTCAAACTGAGCTGACTGTTCTGGTTCATCATGCCTGCTAAGATTTCAGAAGTAATAGTTCTCACCTTGTTGGAAATCACAGCATTGATTAGATTGATTAACTGAAGGGCGCTTTTCACCATTGCAGCTTTAGGCTGTTTGCCCTATTTTCAAAGAGCTGTTTCTATAGCTGGACCAAGTTAAGTAAACTCCGAAAAACCCTGGAAGTTTGAGGCATTGAAGATTGTATTCAGAAAGTGATACGACAGAGTCACTGATATTTATCCTCTTTGTTACACTGATAGTATTTGAATTCGGATTGTACAGAAATTGGTTAGCTTGTGCTTTTAGTTCTCCTGACTAACTCCTTGCAAAATAACCAAGTGAATTGTAGATTGCATTCAGGCTGTGTTATGGGGATAATAGTGACTTTCAAGTCTTGATCTGTCCTCATTTAGAATCCTAGAACCTTTAAAGCGGAGATTGCACTGGACAAAAGAATTTGTCTTGAATTTGTCAGTTCTAATTTTACTGTTTATCAGTAATTAGTTGGGTTCACCTTTTAATGACACAACTTGTAATGTTTAACTAGACTACATGAGTTTCTTTCCCATTTACCTCATGTATTGAGTCCCTTCCAAGTAATGTAAGATCTTTATCTATTGCAAAACAAAAAGAAGCCATTATAAATACACTGTAAAATCCTTGTCCAAACCTTTTTAACTTCTGAAGGATGTGTTACCTTTTGGAAAAAAAGAAGAGATTGAAATAATTGCTTGTAAATATTTTACTGTAGGAAACAAATAGAAGAGATGGAAGAAAAACAAAGATCTGACAAAGCAGAACTGGTAAGAATGCAGCAAGAAGTAGAGTCGCAGCGCAAAGAGACAGAAATAGTTCAGCTGCAAATTCGAAAACAAGAAGAGAGTCTGAAACAAAGAAGTGTTCACATTGAGAGCAGGTTAAAGGATTTGCTGGCTGAAAAAGAAAAATTTGAAGAAGAGAGATTACGAGAACAACAGCAGATAGAGCTTCAAAAGAAAAAGCAGCAGGAAGAAATTTTTGCCCGGGTCAAAGAGGAGTTGCAGCGACTACAAGAACTTAATCTGAATGAAAAAGCGAAGAAAATGCAGATTTTGCATGAACTTGAAATACTTAAAAAGGAAAAAGATGAACAGTACCTTAAACTAGAATTAGAAAAAAAGAGACTTGAAGAACAGGAAAGGGAGCAGATGATGCTGGTGGCTCATCTAGAAGAACAGCTTCGAGAGAAGCAGGTCATAATAGAGCTCCTAAAGAGAGGCGATGTACAAAGAATTGAAGAAGAGAAAAGAGATCTTGAAGATATTAGAGAATCTCTTTTGAAAGTTAAGGAAGCCCGATCTGAAGGTGATAAAAACTATGAAAAGTTAGAAAAATCACAGCATGATTTCATAGAGTTTAAAAAGAAACAGCTAGAACAATTGACTGTTTTGGAAAAAGACCTACTTCAGCAAATGGATCACCTAGAAAAGGAAATAGCAGATGAAAGAAAAGCTTTGGAACAGTTATATTTTGCACATGAAGGATGTTTAAATCTCAAGAGAGGCGATGAAAACTTTGTGGATGCTGCACTAAAGACTGAAGAAGTTGATAGGATAAAGCCAGTGGAGTACAGGCTCCAATCTAAAGTACGCCAGCTTGCGTACCTGAAGAGTAATCATTTGCCAGCTCTGCTGGAAGAGAAACAAAGAGCTTCTGAAGTCCTTCATAGGGGCTTGTTAGGGTTAGATAATACTCTCTACCAGATAGAGAAAGAAATAGAAGAAAAAGAAGAGCAGCTTGCCCAATATAGAGCTAGCACAAATCAATTACAGCAGCTTCAAGAAACCTTCGAATTCACGGCCAGTGTAGCTCGTCAGGAAGAAAAGGTTCGGAAAAAGGAAAAAGAAATCCTTGAATCAAGGGAAAAACAGCAAAGAGAGGCACTGGAGCAAGCTGTTGCTAAGTTAGAAAGGAGGCACTCTGCTTTGCAACGCTGTTCAACAATAGACTTTGAGATTGAAGAGCAGAAACAGAAGCTTGCCACCTTGAATAACAGCTGCAGTGAACAGGCAGGTCTGCAAGCTAGTCTAGAAGCTGAGCAGAAAGCCCTCGAACAAGACCGAGAACGGTAAGTGTTGTGGCAGCTTCCCTTTATTAGAACCTGTGCACAAAAGGTGAATCATTTCAGACCTTGGATCTTAAGAGGGCAACCTGTTCTGTGTCCCAGCTTTTTAGTTTCCTGATGAGCTTCAAGTTGTTATGCAGGACTACTGGGTTGCAGTACTCTCTATTGCTTTTTACAGGGTTCTTGCTCACTCATTAGTTTCTGTTATGTTTAGATTCTTAACCCAGCCTCAGCAGTTTAGTGTTTGTGGTAGCCACCACACTGCTTAAGTAAATGGTGCTGTTTAGAAATCTCAGCCAACTTCTCTTTGGCCCTTACAAAAATATGCACTGCCTAACACTATTTAATCTTAAAATATTAATGTATAACACTTTGTTTCTAACAACCTAGGTGTTTGTTCAAGATTTGGAGAACTGATAGGTACAGTAGGCTGCCAGCTGTGTCTCTCCATTGATGATGCTGAATGCTCCTGGTGTTCCAAGTAAACAAGTGTGAAGTTTAATGTTTTGTTCAGGTTTAACGGCTAAGTCAAGCACAGTAGCTATTCATATGCAAGTAGTGTTTGGTGGTGGTTTTTAAGCTTATTGCAAAGTATATAAAGGCTTAAATACAGCCCTATGTAATGACAAACCCTTTTAGGTGCAAAAGCAGTATCATCGGTAACACACATGGTGTCTGATAGTGCAGTATTCACCCTAATTATGCAATGCTCAGACAAAAGTGATTCAGGTAAGTAAGGGTCTTTCTGAAAGAAGAGGAAGAAATGTTGTGTTTTATTTTTGGCCTAAACAAAGATCCACTGGGATTAATGCATTTAATCTGTGCAGTATGGAAAAAGGGCAGAATTATCCTTTTTAAATGTGCTATCTGATTCACTAATACTAGAGATTTAAAACCTGTGGTTATTGGTGAAACAATATAGTGTTTTTTTTCTTGACACAGCATTTGTCATTTGTTTTTTTAATATTCCATTGATTATCTGATTCTTCTTTCATAAGCCCTTCATACAGACGCTTGATCAGAAAAAACACCTCAAAAAGAAATTTGCCTTATAGCCACATTGAAGAGGTCTTCTGTATTCTTTTCCTTTTAAACCATTATCAGAAGATAATGGTTCCTTTTTTTAACATTTGGAGCTACATTGTGTGGATTTTAGTTAAGCATTTTCAGTACCAATTTATAATAATAAGCTAGCAGACAGGTTTGGAAAAGACACCAAGGAAATAAGTGTCTGTTATTTTTTTCTTGTTTACTTCAGCGTGCTCTTGCACAAACTAAATACAACTTTGAAGTATTTTAGCGAATCACCCAGAGGCCTGAATAATTCAATTCAGAATCGTTTTATGAATGTTGAGGCAGAAGAAAATTTTAAGATACATGATAGCATGTTAAATACTTCAGGCTACTTATTGCTCTTGTGTCTGGGCTTGCGTTTCACAGTGCGCAATGCCTTGGGTGCTGTAGGAAGTGTATGAATTGTGCATGCTTCCTATTGTTTATCTAGATACCATTATGCGAAAGTGAGTTCTGGTTCAGATCAGTGTTAACTCTGAAAATGTTTGAATGCAGTATTCATCTGAAATGCTTTATGAGTGTAAGTCCATGATAACTCGAAAAAGTGCTTTTTCCAGTTTGGATCTCAGTTCTTTTACCTACAGGAATGACCTACAAAAAGATAACTTGAAGTTAACTTAGAATGGATTGACACATGCATCTTTTATCTTTACTGACAGATTTGTGGCAATAGAATGAACATAAAGCAACTCTAGAGTCATGTTTGAGACAGCAGGATGTGTCACTCACAACTGGCAAGGTGCAGTTCAGTGTGGGTACTGCTGGATGCATCATACAGCTGGATTATCATACAGCTGTAGAAAGTGGTGTCTTTTGACAGCAAGATGTTTACAAATCAAGAGATAAGATTTGTAATTCTGATTTTTGTGGTTAAATTGATTTTCCATAGATGCAAACATTCTCCTATATCCCTCAGCAATCTCCCTTCCACTTTTCCTCAGGATACAAAATTATTCTACTGCTAATCAAAAGAAACAGATGGCTCCTGGCAGTGCTGCAGATAGAACCCTAAAAACAAAGTAATAATTCATCCTGGTTTACTGCAGCCTAAGCATCCACATTCGTTATCTCTTTAATTTTTTGTTTTAACTTCCAGGGTGGAATAAAGTGTGCACAGCACTGTACTACAATTTAGGTACAGGCCATTGTTGGAGAAGTGGTAGAATCCTGGCTTTGCAGTTTCCCCTGCTTTTGTAGGAACCTCTTCTTTAATTTGCAATTAACTTTGAGAAGAACAAGTACCTTTAGAGACAAAAGTCGAAATGGAAATGGGAAGATTATTACTCTGTTATTAAGATAATCTTGTGTTACTCACCTCATCTCAGCTGCATTACAAGAGGAAAGTGTATTCAGAAGAATACTTTGTTGCATTATCATTTAATGTGACTAATTGATAAATGTTGCAGAAATTGCTTGCTATTGTATAGTAGATGTCTCAAGCATTTTCAGTTAAAAATACAGTATCCAGTTTTACATTTTCTATTCTGAGCATAAATCCGGCTTGTATGAAATTTATGTGTTAAAGAAAGATGGTTTCCATTTGAAAAGGTGATTTGTTTGGTTATATAAAATAAATACTAGATATTTTTGAAAAACTACTTACATAATAAAACATATACAGACCAAAGGAAAAACTGGAAAATAAGATTTATACGTATGCTACACAATTGAATGTTTTTGCCACATGATTGGTTTAGATTTTTTTTTTATTAGTGCCATGTTTTCAGGTTTTTGATTTTTTTTTTTTCTATTAATTGATACACAAAAAGACCCAAGAACTCTAGTTAGAGTTTTTGAGGAGGTAATTTATTATCACTGGTGGGTGCACGGGGGCTGCGCCTTCACAAAGCGTGCACCCAAACTGGACCCAAACCCACGATTACATGTTGTAAAATAATATATATTCATTAGATTTCCCAATATGCCTAATATATATTAATTATCTGCCCACTTCACATGCAAATTAAGTCTTCTCCCATTTGAGCATGTGCTGCCTTTAATGATAAGGGTCTTCCTGCTTGTCAGCATTCCTTGTGTAATTGTTTGTTAGCATCTGCTTTCTTATCTTCATTACCAAGGACAAAGTATAGGGCATCTGCTTCCTTATCTTTAAGAATGGGACCTCCACAATGGATAGAGTCTGGCTCGTTATCTTGTTCAAGGCCTGTTTGCCTTCTTGCTGTAATGAGCAATTGTTTTCCAAGTTTAAAGTTATGCTCGCCCCATCAGTCATTATTCATTTACTTCATACTGGAAGCAAATATCTGAGAGCACTGATACAGAGTTTTGTAATGAAGAAGTCTTATTCAGAGATCCTAATAGATAAGAGAAGACTTAGGAAGCAATATTCAGTGTTCTGAGGTATACGTCTTTTGCACTGGAAATCACTGAAATTGTTTTGAAGTGGTGTTACTACCACTGTTGTACAACTACGAGTTCTGTATCTTCATAAATAATACCTACAACGTTGCATACCTGTATCCCAAAGTACAGTACTAAGAGCTATGGGAATCAACTCTAAACCAAAGCAAATTACATTTTAAGATCTCTTTGTAGCCTGGACCAGGAAATTCAGCAGCTGAAGCAAAAAATATGTGAGGATGATGGTGGTCAGAGAGGAAATAATGGAGCATCAGAAGAGAGATCATCCCACACTACTTCCCCTACCAACCCAACAAAGCCACAGCCAGCTGCTAGTCCGCTGGTCGATGATAGGTAGGTAACTTGCACTGCTGCAATGTGGTAGGAATGCAAACAATGACTTTAGAAAAGAGCTATTTTGAGAGAACTTTTTTGGATTTTAATTAAGTACTGTAATTGTACTTAAAGGCTAGTCTGAAAATAGAATTAACTTACTGTATTTTACTTTAAATAACCAACAGCCTAATCTGTTGCTCCAGTGCAGTTTGTTTTAAAATAGGGGGTCAGGAAAATGTAGGCTAAAATGTATTTAAATTGGCTTTTTGTGTATAATTATTGTCTGTATGGAATTGCTTTGTATACACTTTAAGCAACAGAGTAAATTAAATTGTTTTAAGCCTTTTTTAAATAGAGCAGCTGCCTGGTGTCTCTTAAAATCTATTTAATCTCTATTGCTTTCACACTTGTACATGCAGTTGTTACTATCAACTCTCGGAGCATTCCTTCTGTTTGAAGACTAAAGCTTTGTTAGCCCAAGTTGCCAATATTGCACAAGTGATAAAAAGCAATCCATTAACTAACTAAAGATGCAACCTCAACCTTCTGTTTCTTCTTAATTGTTCTTACCCTCATAGCCACTTGTATGCAGAGCTGCAGGCATAGCAGTGGCTTAACCTGGCATCCATTCAGGTGTCGAATTGTGATAACAAATTGTTAGCCTTTGCCTGTTAAGTGAACACTTGCTCAGAGGTCTTTGTTCCTTAAGGAGGGATAAAACTAGTCTAACATTAAGGCTGCCAGTTAAGAGTTACACAGTTCATAAGTATTTTAAAGAGCCCTCTAGCTTGACTTGATTTTTATCTAAGAGTGTGTTTTTCCTGCTGACTCTTCAATATCTTAAAGGATAAATGCCTTTATTGAACAAGAAGTGCAAAGAAGGCTCCAGAATATTCATCATAAAGCTGAGGATAATTACATTAGCCTGTCCTGGTCTGCAGAAAGTCTAAAGGTGAGCAGAGATGAGTTGGAAATTCCTGACCTTGAACACATGATCTATAACCACTGATTTAGTTTCGTAGTTCAATAGTTTCAGTGTTTTCCTGTGCTAACTGATCAAAAAGTTCAACAGTAAATCAGTGATATCAGGTTTAGATTTTGCTTTTTTTTCTTTCTAATGGCTGTTTTATATTCTGGTTGTTTTTGCAGGGAAGAGTATCTAATTGGCAATAAGAAACCTGCAGATAAAATAAAAGTCTTAATTCTTTTGATCTCTAAAATACATTGGTAAAATTCCATCCTGAAGAGTGGTGATTGATTGTACTTCCAAAAAAGGGTCATTTAAAAACTGATGATCTAATTAATTCAAAGGCTGAGTTGATTGATTCTAAGACAGTTGTTTAATAAATATCAATAAGAAAATATTATTTTTGGATGTTAGAAAGGATTGGTCTTCCTATTAATACTTTTAAACAAACTTATATGAGAAGCCACTCTTTTTAATAACCATCTCTACTTTTTTTTGTTCTAGGATAATGAGAGACTTAATAATGGCACTCTACAACGCAAGCTGAAGTATGAGGTAGATCATAATTTGTCAGAATGAAATGGTTGTCTTAAATTATGGCATGCTCTGTAATTAAATCTCTTAATGTTTAGCTGCATAATTAGAATTTTGGATTCCTAGCAAGATTAATGGCTAAGAGAGGCAGCACTGCATTTTTCCATCTGGAATGGAAGTGATTTTTTTTATATTGGGAATAATTTTTTCCTAATCTGAAAGGTGTGGTGTTATTTTACATCTTTCTTCCTCATTTCATCATGATTGTTGATTTAAAACAGTATCCTTTTCCTAATTTTTAGAAGACAGGTCTACCACTGCATGTTTTTTACTCACAATGAACTACAGTAAGGATGTGACTTTTTTAAGCCATGTTGAACTTTTTACAGTATCTTGGATAGTATAAGACTACGTTTTCTCTGCGTATGTGGAAAAATACTGATGGACTTACAAATTTCTGCATCTGCGCTTGACTTCCACGTGGTTTTCAACAAAAGCAAATATAAACCAAGCAAAATGGATACTGTGCAAAGAGAAAGCAGTCGTGGGCTGAGAAAGTCACCCATTCCTGAATCAAACTTCAATCACTTCTGTTGGATTTTGCTCTCTAATTTTGAGAGATTGTTCAATGATTGTACCAATTCTGAATGATTGTACAAAGCTAATCAGAATCAATTCTCAGTTTAAGAATACTCAGATCAGAAGGTTTTATAAAGATGTTTCTATTTTCTTCTTTTGAAAATTTTCACAGCAAAGTGAGAAGTGGCAGCCACACGATGGCTATCCGTTTATGTCTAAAGATGGCAATTGTGCTTCTGAGTTATGCGGAGAAAACGCACGAATAAGACACCATAAAAGACAGAAGGAGTATTTTGAGATGTGGGAATTATTTTCCAGTTCTGGAAGAATCTCCTCCCCTTATACATCAGAGAAAGCATTTGAGAATGAAAAGAGTAATTCAGAACAGGAGAGCTTTGCTTGTTGTGATGCTGAAAGTAGTTTAATTCACTCAAGAAGCATTAAAACTTTAAAGAGGAAGAATGTTTCTTATCAGAATGTTTTATCTACTTCTTTACAAAGCCATGACTTAAATAATGTGGGTTATTCGCTCTGCAAGCTTGAAAATTTCAAT
The DNA here is from genome assembly GCA_028565055.1 of Phoeniculus purpureus. Classification (NCBI taxonomy): domain Eukaryota; kingdom Metazoa; phylum Chordata; class Aves; order Bucerotiformes; family Phoeniculidae; genus Phoeniculus; species Phoeniculus purpureus. The sequence continues at coordinate 4,263,675 of JAOXOE010000256.1, read as the reverse complement.
CATTTTGATGGTAAAATAATTACTTCTACAGATTGTGACAGCTCAAGAACTGAATCTGATTGTTCCCACTTGAAACAGTTGTCTCCTGTAGGATCCTTAATGGGTGCTAATGACCAGGCTGGCTGCAACAGCATATCCTGCCTTCTCTTTTCTCAGTCTAGTGTGCAATCTGAAATAGGAGCTCGTAAGAAAAATAGCCCGTTTAAGACAGTGCACCCAACAATCGAAGATCAGGCTAGTAATTCTCAGCTTCCAACACAAAAAGCCTCTGATTTGATTTCTTTAAAGTCAATAGCTTCTCGTTTTGAGGTGAGATCAGAGCATGCCTATAGTTTGGGGTATTTTTTCAGTAAGCTTTCCTGCCTTTACAAAGATACCAGTAGTCAGCTGCTCAACAGTATGATGGTTTCTAAACAAATTAAGGACTTGGGAAGCGAGAGATGTGCACAAGCAGTATCGTTAATAAAAAATCTGCCATTTATAAGAAACTTAGAGGTAAATGTATTCTTCAAGTCGGAGATGAATCAAGACATGTCCAACTCTACCGATGATGGCAAAGCTCATACTGCAGAAGTCATTCAACCTGAATTCTCTGTACAAGAGGCTATCGAAATGTGTGTAAACACAGAAATCTCTGATGCCCATACAAGAAGATCCTCTAAAGATGTTGAATACTGTTGTGAAAATGGAGAACTGGAAAAGAGTCTTGTGTTAAGACAGAGTTTTGTTCATTTTCCTGATGTCTTTTTGAAGCTTCAGGTCTGTTCTCTGGAAAAACTGCTGGAGTTTTTGACCTGTGCCTTACCTCAAATTTGTGTTAGAATGGAGGAGTTGAAAGGTGTATACTGGCTTGCTGTTGGTAACGGCAGAAAACCTGATCCAGAACCTGCTTGCTTTCTGTTGTTCAGCTCTGTTCTGTATATTGTTGTTTCGTCAGTCGAACAAGACGCCTGCCAGAATTCCTTGGCAATGTTTCATGAAGTTCCCATCGTCACTATAAAGGAGATTCAAGTTGGCTTTGCTGGACAGAGTATTACTCTTCTGTGTTCTGCTGAAGATAGTTTTCTCACAGTCTTTACCTATGACAAACACTTCACTCAAAGAATTTGTCAAGACATAACGAGTGTTTTGATTTCACCAACGGATGATGCTGTTTATTTAAATCACCAACTCTTGAAAGGCAATTTGCTACAGATTTCACTTGACTGGACATCAGAAGTAAATGAATTAGTTTTTGCAAATGGAGTAAAATTGTCCTGTAAATTTAGAACTGAATTAGCTGACCTGGTTTACTTACTGAATGAAAATATGGGAAGTAATAAACCTTTAGGTGATGTACATGTGCTGCTGTACACCTCAGTGAAAGTAGACTGTGCTAAGCGGACTGTGTATAGAGCTCTTGTTCTTACAACTACTCATATAGGTCTCTTAAGGGAAAATATTGTCTCATATCCTGCATCTAACTTTCTGGATGCTACATGGCAGCGATCACAATTTGACAGCCTTCAGTTGTACAATTTGAATGATATCCGATGTGTAGTTTTGCCAGACAAAGAGGATTTCACAAAAATTGAGCTTGTGTTTTCTAGAAGGGGCAAGGTTGGATGTGATTCAGGAACTGATTTTTCTAAATACAGTGAAAGAGAAAGAGATACTCAACTGACAGTCTTCCCATCAGTTCTTCAAAGCAGTTTGTGTATCCCTTCAGAAATTTGGAAATTAACATTCAGTTCAAGTGAAGAAGCCATTTGGCTAATTATGCGTCTGACTAGATGTTGAAATCGAAATATGTTTAGATACATTCAAAATAAGGCTAATGAATATTGATAAAATTTTTCCTTTTTTTTATTCAATAGGCAAAGTAATCCTTTGAGTCTGTGAGGGCTGCCATAGGGTGTACACACACCTTAGCAAAAATCATTATTACTTGAGTGCTTGCTTTGTGGGTCTGTGATAACCTGTGCATACATTTCCTTGAGAAAGTGAGGAAATTAAGTGTTTCTATCTTAGATGGTAGGTGCATCAAAACTATAATTACAGCTGTGTCTTCTGATTTCCATTTTGGCTGTGTTTGCTGGCTCCCTCCATCTGCTATCTGTCTTCATTAATGATTTTCCATTCCCTCTTGCCTGCGGTGCCTTAATCTTTCTGGGTATCTGTTTTTCATGCTTCTTGTTTGATCTCACTATTTCAAAACATCTGCACTACATTTTAAAATTTTAACTTACATTCATTGTGTACTGTTAATACGAAGGATCTTTATAGATGTTATATTTGCATTTTTGGGTAAAATAGCATCGACAATTCTGCTTTGGAGTTTTGCAGTTCAGGATTATTGCATTCTTGCATTAAAGTTTGTGACAAGTGCAAAGGGAGTTGTGTTTGGCTTATTTTGCACGTGTTGGCTGAGTCACCAGGAATTTATCGGTTTGCGATATCTCTCTTCCCTTGGGTTTGCCCTCTTTGCCCAGAGTTAAGAGAAGCCTGCATGGAAGCCGTGAAACAAGATAAGAAAAATGCAGTATTCTTTTTCTGTTTCCCCCTCCCTTCCTTTCCTTGCAGGGAAGTAATGCACGGCTTTCAGTCACAGAATCACACAGAATTCTCTGTGTCTTTGGTCTTTCTTTGAATAGTTAACTTGTACTCCTCCACAACAGAGAGTGGACGAAGTGTTGTCGAGTGGCTGTGACTCAACAACCCATGTTAAAGCCTGTACCCCCGTGAAACCGAATTTGGATTAGCTAAGCAGGGATGGGCCTGGTTTGTACTTGGATGGGAGACCATCTGGGTAGCTTAGACCTGGTAGACTACGAGGTGCTGTAGGCTTACCCTGCTCCAGCAGGGGGGATTGGACTTAGATGATCTTTTGGGGTCCCTTCCAACCCGTAACATTCTGTGATTTAAGTGCTTAAGGAAAATGTGACGTGAAAGCAAACCTGGTTAAAGGGTGTAAATAGATGTTGGTCATGCTTTAATTAGTATAATGAAAGATTGAAATGCTGTTGTACCTGCAATAAGGCAGAAACATTTTGGGGGTGTTTCTCGTGCTGTTAAAGGGATAGTTAGCAACTAGGCTTACTGCCTGATGGGTCCAGTAGCTTAAACTTCAGATTTCTCTCTGTGTGATGTGCCTTTTCTGCTGCTTGTTGATGCTGTGAGATTGCATCTCTTACAGTCTCTTTAAATATTCCATTCCAGGAAATAATGGAACTATTGACCACTACTGAAAGATTTCCATTAGCCAAGGCCTGTATTTAGCTTAGTACAGTGTTATTTTTTACCTGTTACCCTTCTCAGATGTTCAAATGATAAGCAAGCTGTTGTCTTCTATCTTTTGTTCCTTTCCTTGTAAAGGGAACTGAATAGCTTTTGAATCCTGTTGCTTGAATGTGCCATCTGCCTTGCTTGAGGAAGATGGTTCTTGGCAGAAGAAACAGTGATATCAAATCTGAAATTCTAAATTCTGTAAGCATATTGCCAGTAGACATGCAGTCTTCTACCGGACACAGTTAGACTTCAGTCTCTCTACTAGTTTAAGAACATTTCCCTTTTGTTCTTACCATATGTTAAGACAGGATAATGTAACTTACATGGGGATTAGAAAGCAATAGCTTGCATTGGATGGGGAAGTTGTTTCTGGAAATTGAATGCTGGTTTGGATAGAGAATTAGGGTTTTTTTTTTTTTTAATCATGGCAAAAAAACCCATTAAAGTTCAAGGATGAGCAAAATATGTCATGTTATTTTGAGATCTGTGTTTTGTCTTACATTTCACAGAACATGGAGTAGACATAGTAGTTGTGAGTTGGTGCGTAGTTCCAGTTCAGGAGCTGCTTCGCTGATACCACAAAGGTGTTTTTTCTGAGTCTTGCCCAAAGTTAGCATAGAGTGGTGGTGTTGGGAGGACTGTCTAAAGCAAGGCTGTTAAAGGACTGTGACTTCTGCAACAAATTCCTTTTCAGGTTTTAGCCCAAAGTTAAATGTTCACGCATGTTCTATTCACAGTAACATATTTTTCCTCTTTTGTGTTTGTTTTCAAATCTAATTGGATGAATATTTTGCAGTTTTATGAAACAATTACTTCACAGCAGTATCTTTATTCTACTGGAAATTAAACATAATGATGAATGTGTATGAGTATCAAAGTGTTATTTAATGTACTAGTGCGTGTTTTTCACAACACTTTGTGTTTGAAACTATTTTCATATTAGTTGTTTGTAATAGCTCTCTGAAAATAACTGCCATTAAATTATGTGTTGACAGAGGTGGCTTTAGGAGTTACGTTATGGTTTCATTGCTGTATTAAAGCAGATTATACTGTTGTCAAGGCAATGAACTCCTCTTTCCCCCAAGGAAAGAATTGCTTACATTTCTAGGAGACATGAGTTGTAGTTGGAAAGCCAGTAACTTGAGGAGAAATGAGAGAAGGGCAAAATGGAGAGGAGAAAATATTTGTTGTGTAAAATGAAGTTTGTTAAAAGCATTTCTTTCATTCCAATACGAACTTCTTACCGGCTTTTTCACTAAAGAAAGAAGTTTGTGGGGAACATCTACAACAGTGAGTTAATTGGAAGTAAAATAAATTTTCTGTCTTTTTTCACTATTTATAATGCTGATATAAAGGAAAATGTCATTGACATTTATAATTGACTGATAATGAAATAATAGCATCTCCTTTCTCAGTAGCCAGGCAAGAAAGCCAAATGCTATAACAAATAGCATTCAGAGATATGAGGCATTTAAGCATGAGATTTAGACTTTTCTCCAACTCCTACATGGTGTCATGTGTACTGGGAGTCATTGGAAGCTGCCACAGAGAGACCTAATATCAGTGAGCAGAAGCATGAGCAGTGTTCCCACGTGGGGATACAATTTTGACCAGTGAACGTGGCTTGTGGTAGTTGTTAAAGAATAGATAATGAATCTTGAGAATACAGTTACAAATCAAGTGATGGATAGCATGGCCGTAACTTTAAAGTGATTGTTTTCCAGTTTTTCTGGTACTGTTAAATTTGTCATGGTGCTGATAGTTTTTAAGTACAAGTTCACGAAGGTTTTCAGGCCAGCTGTGAAGGCAGAGGACTTCACAGAAGGCAGCTTCTGTACTTACGCACTGTAAATGCTTGTGGACAGCCATTGCAAAGCATCAACTTTTTTCAGTTGCAAAAATATTCTAATTTTTGATACAGCTTTAGAGTTACAGATTCCATCTGGCTGTTAGTCAGAGGAATGTGACCTCATTAAAAACACCTTTTTAGATAGTTTTGTCTAGACCATGCAAATTGGTCGTAGTTGAGTTTTCTGTTAATTAGATGTGATTTAAAGAAAACGGTAGGGAAATATTCTGACAGTGGATTGCTGTGTTATCTCTACCTTATTTATTTATAAAATGTGTTTGGATTTTTAAAGTGTACAGGCTTTCTGAATTAACTTGATGCTTTGCATGATACTGTAAAGGGGTGTGTTATGTAAAGCTAAATAGATATAAAAATACGGCTGCCTGTAAAGGCTTGATTAATACGTATTTTTTTAGAAGGTTAATACAAAGTCTCCTGCTTTCTCTTGTTTTTGATATCTAACCTGAAAATGCCTCTTCAGAGAAGCAGCAATATTTTTGAAGATGCTTAACCTTAATCTTGTCATGTATAACAAAATGTTAGGGCTTGCATTTATAAAATGAGACCCCTTTTGTTTTTGAATTATTACTTCAGTTTAAAAGTAATTTCTGCCTCCTCCGTGCTTTTAAATTTCCCAGCTCTTCTGACCAAGAAAATTTTCTCATTTTTAGTAAAGTTCCTTTCTTTTTTTTCCTTATGTAGTGATTTTGTTTTTCCTTTGTTCTCCTTCTTTGGTATGCACACGACAGCGGATGGTCTGTCGCTCACTGGGAGCAAATCCAGATGACCTAAAGGACCCAATTAAAATTAGTATTCCACGCTATGTCCTGTGTGGGCAGGGAAAGGATGAACATTATGAGTTTGAAATAAAGGTAAGTGCTTTTCCATTGCTGCTTCTTAATATTTGGGCTCTCAGTACACGTGTTGCTTGCATTTGACAACAGTAGTATAACAGTAACAATAATAGTAGAAAAATGCCTTTTGTTTTAAACCAGACAGTTCCTGTTCTGCTCTGTTCAGCTGCTGGTGTTCACTGTAACAGCACCACAGTTACTGAAGATGAAAACGGCAGCTGGAAGTGCAGCTGACAGTCTGCACATTCCAGCAGTCACCTTACTAGCCCCGCTGACCTGTGGGTTTTGTTACACTTGGTGCAATTCTTGGCTTTTCCCATCGGCTAAGAGGCCTCAGTGCTGTTAAATAAGAGAGGCTGTGAGAAGGCAGGCACAATACAGGACCCTGTCATGACACTTATTTTACAAGTGGACTGTTTGGTGGTCATACTCTTGAGGTGAGCAGCTCCACAACCAAGGTGAAATAATTCAGTTGTAGAGATGAGCTAATTAGTTACAGGAAGCCCTTTGCTGACATGTGCATGTCAAGTATAGAAAATGGCTCCATTCCTTTAGAGCTTTCTTTGTTGTTCTGATTCTTCCCACCATGTATTCCCAAGTCTTGCTTCTCCAAACTGTTACTTGCTTCCCTTTCATTCTAGTGCCTTCCTTAATTGATCTCATGTGCAGTAATGCTGGAAAAATGCATATTCATTATGTTTCCTCTGGCTGTAAACCAGTGTTTTTTCAAAGCAAGATATCTAATTGGAAATGTGGTCTCGGTTCATGTGGACATGTAGCATAGGTGATGTACATGGCATCAGAGACACAATTGGCAGCCTCCTTCACTGAGTGCACTGCCAGATGCTTCATTAGCTGGTATAGGTTGGAGGAGTGACCTGCCCTCATGGTGTGCAGAACCATTTCTGAAGTATGCTCACATTCTGTTTTATAAAAGCTTTTATAAAGATAGGCAGTCTTAGCTCTGTTTGAGCTAATTAAATTTTAATTTCAAAACATATTGCACTGTTTGTGGATAGAATACTCTTTTTTGCCTTTTGAACTTTGACTTTCTTGGGACCAGCAAAATCCAAGAGTCATAGTGACTGAGAGAAGATTAAGTGCACACAAAACTTCCCCAGGGTCTGTTAGAGCCACCAACTATTTTCAGCATGCTGGACAATGGCTAGTGAAGATAAATACAGGAAAAGATATTTTCTGGTTTTAGTAAGTTGGGGGATTTCTTTTCCAAGTATTCTCCCATCATCCCCAATCAGTATACAGCCACAAGACCTTAGGAGGACGGGACAGTATGTGCAAGAAGGCTTGGACTTACCTGGAAGGAAGTGTAATAGAAGAAAAATGCTGGAAAGGGGTGGAGTTTGTAACCAGGAAAGAACAGGAGGATATAGCAAAGATAGACACAAATACATGGGAAACTAAACTCCACCAGTTCTGTTACTTGCATTTTGTTTCTGTGAGCAGACAAACACGAGGCCTGACTTTACTAATGGTGTGAAATGAACAGATGCTCTAGCTAAGAGCGATGGACATGGAATGGCTCTTCTGTCACACTTGCTGATACCGTCTTATTTCACTCTCCTTTGCCACATCTAGGGTGCCTCCATGAAGGAGTTCTGATCAGAAAATTGGATGCCATGGGGCAGGCAATGGACTGTTAATTTAAGTTGTATTCCAGTGGTGTCAACTTCCTTAAAGCACTAAGTATTTTTACTGAAGCTCCTGTAGACCTCAGTTTGGCTCTCTGTGGGGTAGTTCTCACAGTCATTCCCTTCCTTACACAAATCAATCAATGATTTGTGCTTTTTCCTTTACCTTCAGGACACTCTTTGTCACAGTGGGCTGCTTTTGCTGTGGTCAGGATTTGGCTCCAAGCTACAATCCACAGACCTTGCACAAACTTTTCTATTTAAAATCTTTCCCCTGCAGATCTCTCAGCTCTGCTTTGATCTGTGTTAATCATCAGCTGCTGCTACAGTTATTCTATAGGAAATCAGCCTACATGGAATAGTGTTTTTGGTTTGGTTTTTTTTTTGATGAGGAAATTAGGAAGACAGTGTAGAAGAGAGAACATGTACTTGTTTATTTCATCCCTTCCTGATGGACCGTGAGACAGTGACAGTTGTTGGAATAGTTCCCAGTTTCAGCCTTATTTTGTTCAAGCTTATTTTCAGGTGATCTTGTATTAGAGTAGTTGTCATTGCTGGGGAGGGACCACAGTGTTGTTAATCTCATTTCCTTTGCTAGGATCCAAATAAGCTTTCTTCACCAAGGTTTCTCTTCTCTTGGGAAAGTGGTTGGCTGACCTGTATGCATGTAACAGCATTTGGGAATTAAAAAAAGGGACAGGGGACGGCTGAGTTGAATTGTCAACTGAGTTTCAATTGCCAGTTGAATGGAACCTTTGACTTCTAGGTATCTCAGAATTGTTTTCTTCAGCAGATGTTTCTAGTCATTGTAAAACCTAGCATGTTGCTGTGTAGAACAAATTTCCATATGTTCCAAATACAGGCATTTCTTTTTGTAACATTATATTAAAGACTATGTCCATTTTGTCAGTAGAGAGTGAGCTCCACTTTTCTTGGCAGCGTCACAGTCAGTTCTTAAGCCTTTCAACACTAACATACCAGCCAGACTTATTTTTTTTATTGCAGGTTCAGCATCTTGTCCGTCTAGACAGACATACAACATTTGGGAATGGGCCAGCAAGATGCTCTGTTCACTCAGGTTCTTTCACTGTATACAGAGCCTACTTTAAGGTGTTGAGTGAGTCCCATGAGAACCTATTGGAGAGAGTTCAAAATATAACTAAACCCATGCTTTCTTAGAGTTAAGATAGCTCCTTCTTCGTTTGCAACATGAGATGTCATGGAGCAGTTTGTACTGGTCTGCTATTAAGTATTCACTACGAATAGATAACGTTTCCAGCAAAACTTCCATTGGAGTGGCAGTTTTATGTGTTGTCTTTAAAAATGTGATGAAACAGTAGGAGCTTATTCGGGTGGAAATATGTTCATGTTAGAATTGAATTAAAATGCCAGGTAACTGTTCTTGTGATCTTCCCTTCCTTTCATGCTGAGTATTTAGACAAGGCTCTGCTAGAAGCAGTGTACGGGAAGAGTGTATATCCCTGTCCTAAATGGGGATAGGGAGAAGAATCCCAACCCAACGTGGTTGGATGAGCTGTAGGAGTAAAAGGCCCTGTTCTAAAAATGCTGCTGCAGTGCCAGGTGTGCTGCTCTTCTCTTTATGTGAGTGGAGTTTGATCCTGTCTGCCTGATAACATTATTGCTGAGCTTTGGGGATTGGTCAAGATTTTGTTTAGAGTTGAAATTCAGTTTCCAATCTTGTCAGTAGGAACAATAACATTTTGCAATGTGCTACCTACTAGTCTCATTACAAGAATTAGGAAGGCAAACAGAGGAAACAAGGGACTGAGTCAGGTGAATCCAAGCCAGCAGGGAATGTTGTTGAGAGAATCCTTCAGTTTTTAGGCAGCACAGATGTGCAGCTTTGCTGTTTTCCTTCCTGCCCATCTCTGAGCAAGTTGTTTATTAAACTTCCTAGGTGAAAGCTGGTAAATAACTGCTGTAGGCAGTTGGATCTGGGTAAGTTTGGTAGCACCCTATCACCTAGGCAGCCGTCAGGTGCACAGCCAACAACACCATGGGCAGACTGACATACTTGCTTTTCCCCAGGCTCTGGTGGCTGAAAGAGTCCTGGAAGCTTTGTGCTAGGAAGCATGCTTTTAGGGGAGCGTCCTGGGAGAACCCCAGGGAAAAAAGAAGACACTTTTGAATAAAGATCATGTACAAAAGATATTATCACAGGAAAATATTATGGCTCAGAAATGCTAAAATACAGAGCTAAAGCACAAAGAAAGCAGGAATGGGTAGCATCTTTGTTTTATGAGACTCCATTGCACTCTAGTGTTTACTTGAACATTGAAATCACAAATATTTGTGATAATTATTCACAACAAAATGCTTAATTGTTTAATCAAGATCAATGTAACAGGCACATTCCTGATTATTTTGGTTAACCTGCCTATGCACGTTTGAATCCGGTTACCTGATTTGTAAAGCTCGAGACACTGTTAACGCAGAGAGTCCAGGCACCCAGTAACAGTCAAGCTTTTTGGAGACAGGAGAGATGAATTGTAATGGAAATAATGAAGTTGCCTTGTGGAGATGTGCTACAAGAGCATGTGTTTTAATGTTTATGAACTGTTTTAAGGAGACCAGATCTGTTCAGTTACAGCTTTTAGTTAAAAATAGAAGTAAAAACAGAAAAAAAAGGCCCCACATTTGATTCCTGATGTCATCAGATGTAAAGTTTTTCATATTCACAACATTTCTCCCAGTTTCCTTGTGCTGTATACAGCAGCAAAGGCAGCAAGGTTGGGGAGGGATAGACCTGGAATGAGTTGTTGCGTGATGTAGCAGTTGTCAGTGGTGCTTGGATGCTGCGTTCCTCTGGCTGTGTTGCCTTGCTTTCTTTGTCTCCTGCTTGGTTGTCCTGTTCCATCGCAACTATTTGCACCTCTGTAACTTTATATTAACACTCAGTCACAAGGGAGCTGCTTGTTCATTTTAGAGTCATAGAATGGCTTAGCTGTTGATCACAACTATTTGAGTGTGAAGTCTAGCCAGTCCCAGACGTTCCTGTCAGGTCCATCTGTCAAATCCATGTCTCTCTGTTTTAGAGACAAGAGTGATGTGCAGGGCAGTGTCCAGTACCTTGCACAAGTCCAGATAATTGACATCGTTGCTCTACCCTTATCCACCAATGCTGTAAACCTGTTGTAGAGGGCCACCAGGTTTGTCAGGCACAATCTGCCCTTCATGAAGCTGTGTTGGCTGTCTCCAGTCACCTCCTTGTTTTCCATGTGCCTCATTACAGTTTCCAGGAGGATCTGCTCCAGGATCTTGCCATGCACAGAAGTGAGACTGACTGGCTGTAGTTACCTGGGTCAGTTTTTTTTTTTTCCTTTTTAAAAAGGGGACTTATGTTTCCCCTTTTCCAGTCAGCAGGAACTTTAACAGCCTCCCATGATTTTGCAAATATGATGGATAAGGGCCTGGCAACTTCGTCTGCCAGTTCCCTCAGGAACCTTGGGTATATACCATCAGGCCCCATGGACTTGTGAACCTTCAAGTTCTTTATAAGGTCACAAGCCTGATATGGCTCTACCACGGGAGGTTCTTCCTTCTCCTAGTCCTATCCTTTGACTTTTGTGACTTGTGTGGTGTGGTTGAGAGCTTTCCAGTGAAGGTTCAGGCAAAAAAGTCATTTAGCACCTCAATCTTCTCCGTATCCTGGCTAACTAGGTCACCTTTAGGAGTCACTTTAAGATAAGAAAGCCATGGCTTTGTGAAGTGTGTTTTACAAAAATGCTTGGTTTTGATCTTTCAGCATAAAATCACGTATGTTAGTTAGGCTAACGTCACATATTAGGCGTGCTAATTAAAAAGGCAAGTCACTTCACGTTTAGGCAACGACCGTTGGCTTTCTCCAGCTGTAGCAGTTGTTGTAGAATGCCCACTTCTTTCTGCAGCATTACTTCTTTGTAACCCTAGATCACCAGAGCTACAGAAAGACATTAGTGCAAAATCAAAGGCCTCAGTCAATTCTAAGACCTATCTCCAAATTTCCTTCATTTCACCTAAATTCCGACAGTGAAACTTCATTTCCCTGGAATTTTTGTTGGTTTCTCAGTTCCAGTGAGGATTTTGTGATGGCAAGCCTGGCTTTCCCAGCCCCTTTGCTCATGTTGCTACGTGCTTTATTCGTGAGAGCAATTATGTTGATTTTAATGACACTTTCTCTATAAATGGGATATTCATCAACATACTGATGATTCATACGAAGAGTGTTTTAAAAGTGTCTTCTACTGAAAGTTGACATATAAAATTTTTTACCCTACAAATTGCAATTCCATTTCTCTGTGTCCAAGAAATGTGGATTTATTGTTTGTGTATGTTTAGATGTGTGTATATGAGAATAAAAATTTTGTGAATGAGTGAAGAGGCTGCACTGAACTTCAGCTGGGTGTTAGTAATGCATTAAAGGAACACCCTTTAATTGTAATGCTGAGAGCAGCACTGAGGGATGGCTGGGGGTTCGGGATATTTTACTGTGTTTGCAGCCTTGTCACATCATTCTGAACTAACTAATAAATGTGTTCAGATCTGTTGCTTTTCAATCAGTGCTCCTTATTAAAACCAGTTCTGCCACTGTAACAAAGGAAGAATTAAGGAAATGTATAAAAGCGTATACATTTAAAAGAACTAAGAATTGCTTGTTTTAATCTGATAACTGTGCACACTTTTAGTGTTGTAGTGTTGTATATAGTGTGGTTTGACTTCCGTTTCTTCTTTTTGTATTGTTTTCTATAGATGACAGTCCTGGATGAGACATGGACAGTGTTCAGACGGTACAGTCGTTTTCGAGAAATGCATAAGACTTTAAAAATGAAGTACCCAGAGGTGAGTTTTCTTTTGCAGAAAAGCATGTGATAGAGACTTGCAGATAAGTTTTTTTGGAAGACTCTACACTTGCCCTTGTTATATTTCATTACATTTCTCCCTGCTCAGCTCTCCAGCCTGTCCAGGTCTCGCTGAATGGCAGCCCAGTCTGCTGGGGTGTCTTAGAGGTCTTTTCCAGTCTTAGTAATTCTATGACTACATCAGTGGGCAGGGAAGAGCTACAGAAGTCATCTATCTGGACTTCAGTAAGACTTTTGACACTATCACTCACAAGATCCTTCTGTCTGTGTTGGAGAAATACAGATATAATGAATGGACTGTTGAGTGGGTAAGGAATTGGCTGGATAGGCAGATTCATAGAGCAGCAGTCAATGGCTGTGTGTCCAAATGGAGATTGGTATCAAGTGTTGTCCCTCAGGGGTCTGTACTGTTTACTGTTTTCAGCAGCAGCACAGACAGTGGGATTGATGGCACACAGCAAGTTTGCAGGTCACACCAAGGTGCAGTTGATATGCCTGATGAATGGCATGTTATCCAGAGGCACCTGGCTAAGCTGGAGAAGTGGGCCTGTGTGAACCTCAGTGAAGTGTAACAAGGCCAAATGCAAGGTCCTGCACCTGAGTCAGGGTAATCCCCATATCAGTACAGGCTGGGGAATCAAGGAATAGAGAACAACCTTGTGGAGCAGGACTTGGCAGTCCTGGTGGCTGAAAGGCTGGGCGTGAGCCAACAACCCAGACAAATCACATGTTGGGCTGCATCAGAAGAATGGCCAGGTCAAAGAAGATGATTCTTCTGCTTTGCTCTGCTCTGGTGTAACCTCACCTGGAGTCTTGTGTCCAGCAATAAAGTCCTCAGCATGTGATAAACATGGACCTGTTGGATCATGTCCAGAGGAGGCCACAAAAATTATTATAGAGCTGGAACAAGGTGAGAAAGCTGGGCTTGTTCAGCCTGGGTAAGGAGAGGCTCTAGGGGAGACCTTAGTGCAGCCTTTCAGTATTTAGAGGGGGCTATTAAGAAAGATGGGGACAGATTTTTTTTTTTTTTAGCAGGGGCTTTTGTGACAGGATGAGGGCTGATGGTTTTAAACTGCAAGAGGGGGCATTTAGACTAGACAAGAGGAAGAAATACTTTATAGTGAGGGTGGTGAAACACTAGCACAGGCTGCCCAGAAGGGAGGTAGAAGACCCATTCCTGAAAACATTCCAGGTCAGGTTGAATGGGGCAACCTGATCTAGTTAAAAATCTCCCTTCTCACTGCATGGGGATTGGACTGGATGACCTTAAAGTCCCTTCCAACCCGAACTATTCTATGACTCCTCTCAGCAGTATGCTTCTAGTAAGATTGGCAAGCCCTTGAGCATTTTAAAGCTCCAAGGCTGCTAGGTACAGCATGAGCACTGCAGTGAAACTTCGACTCCCTGTGTTGCCTCTAGCCATTAATTCCTTTTACTGCTGATTGGCATTGTTCCCTGGAGGTTGCTGTTTTGTTCATTGCAAGGTACTTGCTCAGATAATGTCAGCCTGGCAACACCTCATTTAAAAGAAGTGTTGTTCCACAGATACACTTTTGTAATAGTGGCTTCCAGTTTTCTGCAAAATGGAAAATTGATCTTTCTGACCACTTCAGAGACTCTTGGCATCCAGGATATGAGGAGCTGTGTCTGACAGGGCTTTAGCTCAGTGGAGTAAGTGTGTGTAGAATTACAGTTCTTGGTTTCCAGATCTAACTTTTTATTAACAGTTTGCTTCGTATCTGTTTGTTCCCTTGGATATTAGAAAAAATGTGTCATGGAAGAACCGTACAATAGAAGTGATCCTGATTTGAGAGTTAGCACAAGTAAAGAACCTTGGGCCATATATTCATGAGCAATATAGTAAAAATTATTAATATGTTCAAGAAAAACGCAATAGAATGCAACTGCTTTCTTGGTCTTCATTGGTACATTCTGTAAGATAAAAACTAATTGAGCATGGAATGACCTTGAGTTTTAAAGGCTGAACTGTGCAGATCTGTGTTTTGTGAAGATTCTGGGACTTGAGATCATTCTCATTCCAAAACAGTATGAAAGCCAGAAATGCACCAAACACCAAAGAAAAACAGTTTTTAACAAAAGAGAGAAAAGCTAATGAAGACTAGATCATCCTGTCTGACTGTCAGAACATTTTTAAAGGTAAAAATTAGTTAGAACTGGAAAATAGAACTGTTCTTTTTCTGCAAATGCTTCAAAAATATTACTTATGAAAGACCCCCAGTATCATACTTTTTGTTTAAATGAATTGCCATTTCCTCTTGGATGGTAGAGTTAAAACCTGTCAACAGCGATACCCTAATTGTGTCTAACTCTTGAACAAACAGCTAGGCAGTCATCCAGTGCAAATAGAAAAAGGCAACCTGAATTCCTCCGCAGACTCATCTTCCTCATTTAGGAAAATGGAGTTGGCTTCTTCAGAGTCTGTTATCAGTCCTGGCAATACATTGAGGAACAATTGAATTTGGCTTTTACACTTTTGTCAGAGGGAGATCAACTTCTTTCTTGTATGTCGTAATGAGATTCAAGAGGAATCTGATGCTGTTAAAGCCCTGTCCTGTGTGCTGCAGCATATCAATGCCACTATTTTGATTCAAGCATTTGTGTTTCCCAGTACAAATTCAGGCTTTTTTGGTGTTACAGAGATGTTGGGGTTGGTTTTTTTTTTTGTTTTGAAGTGAGAAAAAAGGAAAAAAAAATCCTAGCCTAGAGCAAGTGTACTTCGTTTTTGTAATCTTTCTTCAGTTTCCCAGCTGAAATTGTTTTTATTTTATTTAATAAATCATGATTAATATTTTTCCTGCAGATTTTTTTCCACTCTCTACACTCTACTCATAGACATCTTATATAGGCAATTTGCAGCTTCTTTTTTAGCTTCTTCCCTCTGTTTGTGTTCAGGCTTGCAAGGTCAAGGTATCCTCTAGTTTAATGTGTCAGTTTGTCACTTATTGACACTTCTGTGTTGCTATATGTCTGTGGCTTAGGTAAACTTGAGATTCACATCTAGTACATTAACAGAATTACTGGTTAAACAGTGCAGATGAATACATTTCTGATTTCCATGTGGGTACTAGTAGTATCTTCCAGACTTTATATAAATTCTCGACAACAACCTTCAGTCAGTTATCAGTCTGAGTATCTCCGTAAGTATGAAGCACACTAAAGTTCAGGAAAAGCACAATAAGTGTTTGATTGTGTCATCTACTACTTTTAAATAGGTACTATCAAGTAAATATCTATTTGGAGAATCCTCATAGCACTGATGTCTTTGCCTACTGTACATAGTACGAGGCTGTTTGTTGTTTTCACTCCTGCTTTGAGACTTAGGGCACGCAAGCGAAGGGAAGTATTTGAAGTAGCCCTTTTTGTTGCCCTTGACCTCTCTTGCAAGGTTTAATTCCAAGGAGGCCTTGGCTTTCCTAGTTGCGTCCCTACATTCTCTCACCAGAGCCTTATAATCACCCCAAGTGGCCATCCCCTCTTTCAATGACTTACAGACTTTCTTCTTCCTCTTGAGTTTTCTCAGCAGCTCCCTGTTTAACCACACAGGTCTTCTGGCTCCCTTCCTTGACTTCCTACTTATTGGAATGCTCTGATCGTGGCAGAGCTGAAATTTGTATGAGGCTTACACTAGTTTTTAACCCTGCAGTAAAACAGCTAGTTCTGTATGTCTGTAAGATTAGACCTAAGTGACTGTATATAACCTATCAATGACTCCCACTGTTTGAGGGAGGACTAGGTAGTTTCTTTTAAGCTTCCCATTTGGTTTTTATCATTTTGGATGGCACAGAACACTAGCTAACTTCTCCTTGTAATCCATGCGCTTTCTTGTGAGAGTTATCGCTTTATGTCTCTAACAAATCAAACTTAGAGGCATACTGCATGTATTTCTCTGTGACAGCTGTTCCTTAAGACTTTGAGATCTGCCACTAATTTTGAGTAGCCAGGAAGGCATCCATCTAGTCAGCAGTAGAAATTATTGCTGCTCTTTGATGAGTTTTCATTATTAGCATTTCTCAAAGGCAAGGATGACTGAAATTTATGGCGTCTCTTGGTCACAAGGGACAGGGATGTTTCATAAATGCTGCCAGATGTCACTGAGATGAGCTCATCTGCAACAAACAGATCTTTTTAGAAAGAAGTGTTAAAGCTGCTATGGTGAATTCTCCTCTTTGAACGTATTTCTGTGGCCTAAGTCAGATCATACTGGGACTTGTGCAGTTGAAGTGGCCTAATAGCCACTGTGGCATTGGCTGGAATATGGTGCCAAGCGGGATAAGGCTGTAAAAGCCACGGTGAAACTGATGTGTGCTGTGTGCCATGTACTGTTGTACTATTGCAGGGACACTTCTTTAACCTTGCTAGGAATCCCATTGGGAAGATAATGAATCAAATCTCAAATAATTTTTGAAAGGAAAATAAACCCTGCAGAGAGCACTAGGAGACTCTTTTATTACCTTCTTTTTGAGAGGTGGGATTGGAGCCATGCATTGATGAAGATTGATTAACATGTTGAACTTTGAGGACATGACCTTGCAAACCCAGCAGTTGCCATTTCTTAAGAAGTAACCAAGCACCACAACCTAAAACTACTTGAAGAAAATTAACTTTTATTTTGCAAAGTCATGAACTAAAAGTATTGTATATGTGTGGACTTGTCCATAGACTCTCTAGGTCAGCATGTACATTTTCTTTAGACCATGGGTCCACCATGCAGTACTCGTATTTTTCCCCCTTCAGTGTTGAGGCAAGGGATAGGTGAACAAAGGAGCAAAATTAAGGCTACAAGGACTCGGTATGATACAATTTTAAGATGTTTGTTTTCCAAATGCATCTACGAGTCATATTTAGTTATGTTTGTTTGGGTTTGACTGATTTACACTTGAGTTATTTTTTCCTTTGTGTTGGTGTATTGTGTTTCTGCACCACTTTATGATGCCTTCCTATGGCCTGTATAAAGAATCTAATATATTTTCTTGCCATTTGGGCCAGTTTTTTTCCCTCTTTCCTTGCTTGATAGTTCTGAGCTATGCAGGAAGTGGTTTATACCTAGAAAGGTGCCCTGGCTCTATTGGTTTCCAGTTTTCATAAAAAAGATTTAAGTCCAAAATCCAAATTTTATATAACAGTGAAAGCTTTGCGTGAACTTTGATATAGCCCATCACTCATTTTTGTAGTTACTCTGTATTTAAACACTATTGTACTGCTTATAATGAACAAAGCAAGGAAATCATTTGTCAAGTATTACATTGACAACAATTTATGGTTCTATTTCACTGTGTTATTATTCTGACTAGACTAGAAACTGCTCTAAGGAAAAGAAAAACACTCCTATAATGCAAGGTAACTTATTTGGCTGAAGTTAATCTGATTTTTCTCAATAGCAGGAGGCAAACTAAATGGGGTTAAAATAATGCAATAAGCAGTGGCCTCAACATTTTTCCAAAACCACGTGTTAAGTCTAGGTCAGCCTGCTTGTTTAAAGGGGAGACTTGGATATGAAAACTCTCAAACTTTTTTGGTAATTACAGATGGTTGTTTGATAGGCAGGTGGGCACAATTCAAAGACAGTGAGGCATGGCTCACATGCAACACAGAAGTCTTTGGTGTCCAGTCCTGCCTGGTAATTTTTATATCAGCAGAAGGAGATTTCAGGGAGGTTCACAGGAGGTGAAATTCTTTATCATGTTCTTAAACCTCTTCAGTGACAGACAAAGTTGAAATGTTTTTTTGAGAAACAGTTAAGCCTGTCTGAGGGAGATAACTGGCAAGCATGCCAGAAAGATCTGAAAAGTTCCACAAGAATTACCCAGAGTTAGAGGTAGTAGAGCTGTGAGAATTTGTGCGTTGTGAGAAGATGCTCATGTACTGGTGAATCCAGAAAAGATGCTCTGACGGCGGTTAGTCACAGCATCCAGACTTTGAAGGGGTTCACAGCAGAACTGTATGTGTTTATGGGAGGAGGCATAAGTGCTTTAGCTCCTTGGCATATCTCAGTGCCAGCGTTGCAGGGAGATGGTGTAGAGGAGGTACCTCTTTTTATATAGTGATGCTCCAGAGAGATATGTAGGAAAAAAGCAGGCAATAGTAGGAAGTCTGAGCAGGGAAACGGCAGAATTGCTTAACTGCCAGGTTAACCCAAGCAGGGTCTCCAGTACACTCTTGTCTCAGTGGGGGATAAGCAGACCTGGTTCACCAGGCTGCCTGCACTTTGAGCTGTTGGTCATGCCAGCCAGAAATGCAAATGTTAAAGCAGTTCTCTGAGCAGGTAAACCTTTGGCAAAGAGCAGAAAGGATGGAGAACAGGAATAAAAGTGTAATCTCATTTACCTGGGGCAAAACAGCTTCCTTGGAGAAAAGGGACAGAAAACCAAGTTGTGACGCAAATTGGATTCAGGAGATAACAGGGGAAAAAAAAGACGACAGACAAAGCCAGAAGCTGAAACTCCACTGCTAAGACCTTGAGAGTAGAGGGGCTGGAGCAGACTCTGCTTCTTTCAAAGCCAGTGAAGGGCTGACTGTATTGGGTTGGTATCAGGGCCCTTCTGCTGGGATTTCTCTGTGTTCACGAGGAAGGTTGCATACAAATATTTTTTCAGTTCTGTTTCCTAGTCAATTGAGTTTTCTTTGGTTTAGAAGATTTTTTTATCTTTGTTTGTTATAAAAAAAAAAAATACAGCTTTTGTCGCTGTTTAAAAGCTGTTCAGTCTCCTTCAAGGAGTTCACTACATTAAAAGGTTGACATAGGTTCATCTCAGAGCTTTGGCTGATCCTTGGTTGCTTGCATATCCTTCCTCTGAGAATGTCAAACCCTTTCCACCTCTGGCACATAGTGACGATGGTGTGGGAATGGGAAATTTGATGTGGCAAATGGACAGAGGAATAAGAAATAGAATTAGGTAGGTTGTGGAGGGGGCAGGGAAAGCAAAACAGCAAAAGAGCCAAGCTTGGAAGCTGAAAAGTAGAGAAGAACATGCTAGAAGAGATGGAAAAAAGAGAATTAGGTGAGTAGGTGTCAACTGAGTATCTGGAAAATAAGACCGTGGATATTCCCTTTTCTCAATTAGTTGATAATGGAAAGTGTTGTCTTTCCTCTTCCTGTCCTTTGAGGGCATCACTTGCCTATAGCATACAGATAGGGGAAGCACTGTAGAGTTTACATGATGTAGGACTTCAATATTATTTTCTTTAAAGTAGGGTAAGTTTATGGTTTTATTCACTCATATTTGGGAAAACATTATTTGAACTAAAATTGTTTGAGCTTTGTCACCTGAAAATAGGACTTTGGTGGATTTGTTAATTTTGTTTTTAGTAGGTAATATATATTCAAATGACTTATCTTTGATCTTCATTTGATTGTTTTTTTTCCCCAGAATTTATAAAGTAACCTTTAATCTGCTCATTAAGTGTTAACTTCTTTCCTTTGCCTAAGGCTCTCTTACAAAAGTGTGTGGAATAGGTGCTTTATCTCAGATAGAATGACAGTAGAATCATAGAAGTTAAAGGGTTTTTTAACCATCTTGTCAAATACTTAGTGCAAGTCCTAGTTAAGAATACAACTTTCGTCCAATTTCTTTAGCTTTTGGGGTTTTAGACCATCTCAAGAATTTGAGGCTTATATTTCTTTGTTTAAACTTCAAAAACTAAAAGTAGGACAGTTTTTTTCTTTCATTACTTTTTCAAAATCAAGTCAGGTGCAGCCACACCAGCTGCAAAGCTGTGCCATCTTCTCTTTCATTTTTCTCATCTGTGACAGATTTCTGGTACAAAGGATCAAAAGTCAGACATTCCCTTAGAAAAATGAGAAAATTCAGAATTGTAGAAGTAACATGAGAGTTAAAGATGACTGACTTTTTAATTTAATAGTTAGTGTTTCCTTAATTTTCTTTGTTCCCCTTCCCCCCCCCCATTTAAATATATCAAAACATTGAAGTACAAAGAGCATATGAGATGAAAGATTGATGGAGGCTGAGTCATCTTTAATGTCTGCCCTGATTTCATTCTATTTTTAAAAAAAAAATCTTTTACCGTATTGTAGGCAGTAAACCGTAGACTTTACCCACCAAACATAATGGAATATTTCAGACCTGTAGATTTTTACTTGATATAGGAAAATGGCACTTTTAAAAATGTTTAGGGAGCATAACACTTGGAACAATTTCACGCTTCAGAAGTCACCAGCCTACACGAC
Source organism: Phoeniculus purpureus (assembly GCA_028565055.1). Taxonomy (NCBI): domain Eukaryota; kingdom Metazoa; phylum Chordata; class Aves; order Bucerotiformes; family Phoeniculidae; genus Phoeniculus; species Phoeniculus purpureus. The sequence continues at coordinate 4,242,991 of JAOXOE010000256.1, read as the reverse complement.
TACATTAAGTGGTGTTTTACTTTGGTCCACTATGTATTGAAATACCGTCTGCAAAGAACTGTGCAAGGTGTTTTATTAACATATTGTGTTCTGCTGTATCATAAAACATCTGAACTAAATTGAATCTGGCAGATCCGTAGCAAAGTGGACTTAATGTTAGAGAGGAATCTCCTACTGAAAATAAAGGACACCTTGAAATGCTGATGGCTTTGTTTTCTAAAGGCTCTGAAATGATAGTGCACCCTATCCCAGGCAGAGCTTCTCCTGGGATTGGAGTCTTCATTTGCACTCTCCTGTCTGCCAAAAGGCCAATATCCAAATTTACATCTCTTCCTGAAGCTCAGTGGCTGAGGGCTATGAAAATGTGTAGCCTCACTTTAAAAGATTATGCTACCATATATGTGCTGTTAGGTGTATGGTGTTTCCAGGATTAGGTGACTTGTGAGGTCAAAAAGGTGTGTGTAAAGATAGAATAGGTGGCTAAAAAAGCATCACTTGGTCTTCTGCCATCTAGTCTTACCTGCATCAAATGCTTGCCAATGACCTTGTTAAACTCTGCCTCCTGACTGAAATGTAAGAGAAGTACAGGAACCCATTAAGCTGCTTAAAGTCTACTAGAATAATATAATACTTCCTAGTTACGGAGCACCTTCTGCTTGAGAACTGGACATGGTACTGTCTAAACTTGATGGTGCTAATCTCACAAATACTATGCAGTGGTCCAGTTAAGTATTGTTTCTTGTGATAAGATTGCTGAGACACAGACAAATAACGTGCCCCAAGTAATACAGACTCAGAAATAAAACACAGCCTTTATTTATTATAAAGAAATTAGGAAGTAAGTTACAAATGACTGTTTGCCTCTCTCTAAGACTGCTGCTGCCTAGCAGCGATTGCCAGATAGGATAAACATCATTAACTGTAGAAAGTTCAATGTCTAAAAGGCATTGCAAGTACTGATATGCAGCCTTGAGGTGTCTCTGTACTTTTCAAAATCATTACCTGGTCTAAGAGTAGTCCCAAATGCAAGTAGCCCTGCCCACGGTGTGCATCTGCACGTGTGGACACACCTCTATGTATGGAATGGAATCAGTGTTGCAGCGGTGCTGGAATTAAGTGTAGTTTGGAAGTGCTTCTGCAGTCAAAATAAAAATTGGAAATCTCACACACTACATTCAGAAGCTTCTCAGGAAATTATTCAGGCCCTCTCTCCCTGTCAGGTTGGGAAACACACCTTTTAATTTCCCCTGACAGGAAACACATCACCTCATCAGCAGCCCTAGAAAAGGACAAAACATCTCCAGCAAAAAAGACTGTCTGCCAAACACTTTCATTGCCACTGCAGCGAGGGGGATAGGGAGAGGAGGGCTGTGCTGCAGACATCTCAGCAAAGTAGAATAATTTACTCTGCTACCTCCAGAGTCCCACTGTTACACCTTGTATTGCTGCTAAACATTAATTTCGTAGTCAAGGTGTGATCCTTGCCGAATTAATTTGAGTCAGAGGGTACATGAACATTTAATTCTAAAAGAATAATTTATACTCCTGAATCTGGGTACTGTGAAATTCTCTCACCATGTCTAAGCCAAGGGAAACTCTCTGTGCAAAATCTACACCTGCAGAACTCTTACATATTGAAGAGACAATACATGTGGCTGAGTCACTTACTGTGCTCCGTGCATTAACCTGTAGCGGTGGTGGTCTCACCTGAAGTTTCTGTGCAGTTTCTTAAAGGTGCTGTAGCACTATTGAGAACAAAATTTGGATTTACTGGAATCGTTGCCACAGTGATTTGGCGTAAAGGAGTGCAGTATTGTAATTAAACCTTAAAATTCCCCTGAATCATTGCATTTCTGAATTGCACACAGTTACGCTCAGAGTCTGCGTGGTAAATGATATAGTGGGACGGAGAGTCTTCATAGACAATTACCATAACGTTTATCGTTACTTCAGCATGTTTGTACTGGTGGCCTTTTTCCCTCGTTTATGAACCAACATTATGACGAGATGAGAACACTTTACTTTTTGTGTTTGTGGAACGCTTTCACCAACATAGTTTTCCCCACAGTAAAGTAATAACTTTGTAAGTCAGTAACAAAAATCTGCAGCATATACAGAAGCTCTTTAAGCTGTTATTTATATATAGATTTCATATTTGAATATAACATGCATATATTATAGAATATTTAATACCATATGTGTGATAGTAAACATGTAACATTGAGATCAGGCGAGGGCAGAGCATTTGACTGCAGATCAAGAGGTCCCTGGTTCAAATCTGTGAGCCCCCTCCAGGTTTCAGTTTTTCCGGGGAGGCAGTTGAGTCGCCATCCCTGGATGTGTTTAAAGATTGTTTGGATCACGTGTTGGGGATCTGGTTTAGGGGCGAATTTACGAGATAGGGCTGATGGTTGGACTCGATGATCTCAGGGGTCTTTTCCAACCAGAGTGATTGTGTGATTCTGTGATATAGCAAATAGTGTATGCGTATGCAAATCAATATTCATATTAAATATAAACATATTAATATGAACATAAAATATATTAGTAAATATTTATATATGTTTACCACCTCTGGTAAATATATTAGCCTTGTATTTTCATATAAATACAATACCATGGACCAGCTTCTTATTACAGTGTAATTACACAGGCACACAGATGACTGTAATTCATCATATTGCCTCTACTTCTTATGTTGCAGATAATAATTTTCTGACTGTGGACTGGGTGGAAACTGGGTCTATGATGTCTATGAGAGTGTTTGTACAGCCTGAAATTTGAGCCTGGAAAGTTCTGAATGTTGCTTTCCTTTTGCTGGAGATTAGAGTATTGGTGTGTTGTGGAGGAGAATGTACTGGAATAATTCAGAGCTTCCAAGAGTTGCTGAAGTGATGATGTTTTTCTGTCATATAGTTGGGTGACAGAAATCTAATTGTGTGACAGAAATTATCTCCAGTTTTTGTTTCTGAGGTGGACACCTGCCAATCATTTGGCTAGAATTAAAAGGGAAAGAGTGGGAGACAGACGTGTTCCAGCAAGCCCAAGGTTTGCTCGCCTTCTGCACCCAGCCCTGTAGAGATGGTGCTACACTAGACGATCGGTCTGTTATAGCGTACCCTCTGCAGGATGCACACTCCTCACAAGTTACACAGCTGTGTGTGTAGGTTTATTCTGTACGTACACGTGTATTACAAATATAAGCAACGTGTCTGTGTCCCAAGTATAGTTTGGTGTGGTGGTGTTCTGATCTGGATGGAGGTTTTTATTATATATATATAGATCTCCACGTCCAAAGTATTCAGATGCAACTTTGATCAGCAGTGAAATTCTAATTTTCATTTAGCCACATGTTGTCACTTTGGACATTTCAGAGCCAGGTCTACTGGCTGAGGCCTTCTCTAGTGTATGAAATTCACATCTGTAATAAAGGACTTTGCTTGGCTTGGAGCATTGAAGTGATTTGCGAGTAGTTGTTTTCGTTTGAATGATTTTAGCAAAACTTACCGACTTCAGAAAACTTAGTTGTTTCTTCTAAGATGTATCCAGATAGCTAATGGATTGGGAAAACAACATGCCAAAGCTTTTCTAGAATTGGTCCCCAAATGCCTGTAAAACATAATTTCAATTAAGAAATCATTCCTGATTTCAGCCATAATACCTTGTTTTGACTCTAGAGAGTTTGTCTGAGGACATTGTAGCAGTAGGGTTATTCTTTATTTGTGCAGATTGGTTTTGAGCAGACACTGTTGTATGATTCTATAATGTAAGCATTCATCAGCAAATAAGTGTAAAACCAATCCCCTTGTGGGCAGGAGGACAGTGTGGTAGTTGCTCGTTTACCTTCTTGTTTCTCTCAATGACATGATGCAGTACTATTTAATAAAATGTAATTTCAGCCGGGATGAGATTTTGAAATCCGTGACAGTATTAGCACTTATAATCCTCTATAGGTTAAGGAGTGAGTAAGGCAGTGAAAATAGGTCCCAAGGATACTCTATGGCTGTACGCTGCTTGTCCTGCTAATGTGAAGAAGCAGGCACACTGAGGAGATGATAGCTGGAGAAATTAGAGGCATTTAATTGGGGCATACTGACGAGACTGACACAGAGCAGACATCTCTTCCATCTCCACTGGTGCCTCACATCACTTTTTATTGCTCATTTGAATATGTCTGGGCATTCATTTAAAATCATCCATGTTGCAGTTGAACCAGAGAATGGGAATAAAGTATTTGCATTGCAGAATTCCTCTGTTTTTAAAGGTGCTTACATTCAATATTAATAACATAGCTCCTCATTTCATTCACTATATTGCTGTTCCTCATAGCCCAGGCATAAATTCTCTACAGTCCTGTAGGTGCTGATACACTAGAGAGTGATGCATTTTGTTTATTAATTCAATATCACCAAACAGCTGTGGGAATTTGTTCAGGAGGTGTTTTTTTCATAGGGCTTTCACCTGTGCAGCAGCTCCCGCAGTACCAGTGTGAGGTTGTACATTTCTGTCTCATACAGTGAGAGCTAGGAAGGAATTGGTTTATGATGTGCCTTCAAGTGCAAACATAAAATATGTGGAGAGGGCTTACTTTCCTGTGCATCATTTCCAGCAGCAGTGGCTTAGCAGAGCAAATTTACTGGTACTTGTTATTAGCTCTTCAGTCTCTTCTGCGTTTTCCAGATGCAGCTTTCTGGAATTGGTTCAAGTTTTTTATTTTTTGGTGTGCAAGAAAGGAAGACAGTTCTATTGCTTTCTGCCTGATTAGTGTACCATAGCACAGTTCCTACAGGGTGGAAAGAAATGAGAAGGTAGCTTTGAACACCTCTGTGGAAGAACTCCTAGAAGGACAAATCTGAATAGCTGGTTTTAGGAGCTGTGCTGCTGCCTTGTTTTCATTTCAGCATAGTAAATGGGATTTTTGCCTGCTTGTGTGAATTCTTTTCAGGAATCGAAGTGGTCAGATTCCAGTGTGGGTTACAGCTCAAGAAATCCTACTTCCTGTCATCTCAGCTCCCATCCCAGCATAGGTGCATGCTCTTAGCCTGTCCCTGCTGTGAAGGAAGAAGTCATAGTTCAAGGCACAACAAAAGGTCCCTCAGATCCAGCTGAGGTGTCCAGCAATGCCATCTTCCACAATGATACTCATAGCCCTAATGGTCATCTTCCATTTATGATACAACCTAAGAGAGACAAATTACACAATAGGACAGTTGGAGACCACAGTTTTTAAGAGACTGAATGCAATCCTCTAAGATACACAAAATTCCTTAAGTGATTTTTTCTTACTTCTTAGCTGGCACTATCACATCAGTATGAAACTGAAATCTATACATAGGCAAACAGTGGCAGGGTAATTCCTAAATTTACTTTGTCACTCATTTATGACAAAATAAACTGGAACATAGGAGGTTCCACATCAATATGAGAGGGAACTTCTTCCCAGTGAGGGTGACAGAGCACTTGAAGGGGCTGCCCAGGGGAGTTGTGGAGTCTCCTTCACTGGAGACATTTCAAACCCACCTGGATGTGTTCCTGTGCAACTTGGTCTAGGTGATCCTGCTGTGGCAGGGGGATTGGAGTGGATGATCTTTCAAGGTCCCTTCCAATCCCTAATGA